>OX411331.1:1225000-1825000 GCA_948150665.1 Conistra vaccinii | reverse complement strand
AACTTGAAATTGTCCTTAAGTATTTTAAAATTACGTTTGTCATTCTTTGACAGTTGTATAAAATATTCGAAGTGTATAGAGTGCCGCGAGTAATTTCTTGTGGCACTCTAGTGTCACTGCCTCGGCCCGGCTAGGGTGCCGTGAGCGTTGCATTGTCACTGTCACTTGTTATTTAGGTTAGGTTAGGTTAGAACTGTGACCACACAACGCACGAGCCGAGCGAGCGTAGCGAGCGGTGCCGCGGTAGCGGCCGGCGAAGTGCCAGGGTCCGTTTAGGCACAAGAGAATGTAATGTTTTGGGAATGTGGTGTTTTACAGCGATCTAACCTCGACAATCAAACAAAATACCAAGTGACGTGACTTAGTGACAGTGACAATGACAATCCAATGCTTGCGGTACTTTAGCCGGGCCGAGGCGGTGTTACTAGGGTGCCTGTAGTGGCACTTTATCCGATAGGTATAGAGTGCCACTGGTGGCACTCTATACACTGCCTAAAATATTTGTATCACAGCAAATCGTCGTAGGGGTGTCAATTTGCTTGAAAAATTATTTCCTTGAATAGGTACAAATCCATCAACAACCATTGTGTCACCCTTTGTAAAATTTCTAAATCTATGTCTGTAATTTTTATAGTGTACATAATAAAGAGTATTCTATTTATCTATCTACAAAATAAAGTTTTGGATTGTGGCATTTTTAAGTTGTGGTCACCTTCGCAAAAATTTATGTATATTGAATCAGCCCTTAGTATTACCGTATCATGTACAAATGAAGCAAACAGTCTTACAAAATTCATTGTACTTATACATATCTGTTACGCCTCAGTATACGCGCACCTCAACATAACTTGGTAAACTCACGCCCTACTTCGTAGTGAGTCAGTGTGCCACTACACTAGTAGGTACTTTGTCTCGCACTTGTTCCACCGAAGGTGACAATTATTAAGCGTGATTATTACTTCTGGTCCATTAGACAGAAGGGCCTGGGAAAATCTGTTGGACAAGGAAAAAATAAATATACATGATTAGTTGGGCCCACGGCTCCGCTCGCATGGAGGTCGGAAATGATCCTACTGAATAAGAACGCATCCTATGTCCTTAACCTAGGTATGATGTACCTGTGTGCTAAATTCTATCGAAATCTGCTCAGTGTTAAGGCGTGATGAGGTAACAGACAGACATATCGCAGATCGCATATGTAGCAGTATGGGTTAAATAAAAAAATTGATTTCATTATATTATAGGTTGTGTGATACGAGCTGTTATTTTCTATGTGTACTTTTTAACAATAGTATTGAATGAAGACTTTTAGACCATTTCAGTTACCAAGGTTACTGGGCAATTGCATCGTGATTCGTGGGAAACACTCGATTTGCAAAGTTTCTAAAAGAAAATTAATTTCTTCTCAATTGTACTGCTTGCATACAAACATATTATGTAATTAATGCAAAGACGAGTGCTGTGGAAATATAAACATAATAATATTGGGTCATTTTAAACATAACATCACCCCTGTAATCCCCGAAGGTATTGGCAGAGGTATACCAGATATGTTTATGTACCATGTAATAGTGAATGAGCCTATAGTTATGAGTAATTTTTTTTTTGTTATAAGTACCGTTTAGACTATCAGCTTTAAAAAAAGTTATTTTAGATTACAAACAAACACTTTAATTTTATTTATTTGTATAGATTAATTTCTTGATAGACTTATAACACAAAAAATATTAAAATATTGTCCCAATCGAGAAGTTACCTACAATGAAGGAAATGAACAATCTCAACTGAATCCCGGTCATCGGAAATAAATTATGTATTATTATCTCATCATCATCATCATCAGCCTATTAATGTTCCCACTGCTGGGATACAGGCCTCCTCTCTGTGAGAGGGAGTGGGCCGTAATCTACCACGCGGGCCCAGTGCGGGTTGGTAGATGTCACATGTCTTCGAATTTTTGGTTCTAAGACATGCTCGTTTCCTCACGATGTTTTCCTTCACCGTTTTGAGAGCAGTGGTGATGAAATTATTTACACAAAGTAAAGCGCCTGCCTGGGTTCGAACCCACGACCTACACAACTCGACAACTCGTAAGTCGGGGCCGTTACCACTGGGCCACCATTGTTCTCTATTATTATCTTGCGCATATTTAATACCACATGTAAGCCACTCGTATAATAAGCGTTAAGTTAAATAAGTTAGCCAATTTGACTAGTATGTCTTCAAAGTTAACTAGCAAAACAAAACAGTTTTGTACGCCACAAAAGCTGATGTGGGTCGGCTAAACAAGTCATATTGTGTGTTTGTTCGATACAAACGGATGGTTTTCACGCGTATTCGTCACTTAGTTGTAGTTAGAGTTGGAACTTCGGACATTTTATTTTAACTGCATTTTAATTGTACTGTTCAATAGGTATAATAAATTTAAAAGGTGGTCCTTTTTTCTGTTAAAATTTACGTGAAAAAAGTTTCACTCTTTGGAGTTAAATATTACTTGATTTTAGTATGGCTTACAGTTTGCCCTGGTTGATTTTCAAAGTGCCTGATTAGCCAGGGTGCAAAAACTTTTTACTTAAAAGACTGCAAAAAGATACAAAAGTACATTAATTTGCAGAATAGAGCTTGAGTGGTGACAGTCCCGCAAATGTTACATAATATTTTCTTTCAAATAGCTCTTAAATCTCTGACTTTTTTGTAATTATTCTTCTTGACAGAAATCTTTAACTGACTAAAAAGATGACTCAAATTCTTGGTACATAAACGTAAGAGAGTAGTGCTGGCCCAGTGTAAAAAACCGATTTACGTGTTTGTAGGGTCGCAGGTTCGAACCCTGACAGACGCTTTACTTTGTAAGTAAATTATTTCATCACCACTGCTCTCAAAACTGTGAAGGAAAACATCGTGACACGTGAAGAAACCGGCATGTCCTAGAACCAAAACTTCGAAGACATAATAATATGACGTCTACCAACCGCACTGGGCCCACGTGTTGGATTACGGTCCACTCCCTCTAACAGAGAGGAGGCCTGTGTCCCAGCAGTGGGAATATTATAAAGTATGATTATGCTTATGCTGAAAACGTTTCAAAGAAAGAAGAGCGTCAATAATGTCCAAAGTCCCCAGCATCAGTGCCACAAATTCTCTCAAACCAACATACCAGATCACGCAACGTTACTAAATTAGTTTTGCCATTGGAAATACGTGCGTTGTTTGATTATTAATATTTTTACGTGATAGATAAGGAAGGACTAGGTAATCGTCCATTGTGAACGACCTTGGTTGCTGATGCGTAACCGTAGGTTTTATTTGAAGGTAGACGTGGAAAGAGTACTACAGACAGTAAGAACGAAACTGAAATTGATATTTTTTTTTATCATGACTTTGATGAAATTGTCAGGTAATTGAGGTTATTATGGCATATTACGATAGTAATTTGGCTTTGTTAGTGGGTTAGTGGTTCAACTATTGAATTACGTAAGACATTCTTACAACAACAACTGTTTTTCTGGTATCATCACCAAAGTGGTTAGACACCAAATATTAATGTATAGGCAAGGTGGTGTCTTGAAACAATCAAAAATGAAAATTGGAAATCCAAAACCAAAAAAGAATACAGTCTGTAATCTCCAGTTATAGATAAACATAAAAAAATTATGAATAATGTTATTTAATACTATCTGCCGTTAAGCCTGACGAAAGTCAACAAAGAAGCTACTGCACAATCATTATGATGCTACTGACCCTCTTATTCTAATAATTGTCATTTTCACATTATTTACTACAACCACGCGATGATAAGGTAGTTTGTGTCCAGGAACAACGAAGTAGCATATTCAGACTATACTGTTCCCATTGCTGGGACACAGGCCTCCTTTCTTCGAGAGGGAGTGGGCTGTTATCTACGACGCTGCGCTGGCCCAATGCCACAGATGGTAGATGATGTCACATGTCTTCGAATTTTTGGTTCCAGGACATGCCGGTTTCCTTACGATGTTTTCCTTCACCGTTTAGAGAGCAGTTGTGATTAAAATTAAATATTTACACAAAGTTAAGCGCCTGCCTTGTATTGAACCCACGACCTACAACTCGTAAGTCAGGGCGGTTACCACTGGGTCACCATTGCTCTTTACGACGAAGTACTCTTGTTCAATAACTATTCAATGACTGTTATGCATCGTATTGCATAAAGGTAACAACAAAAAAGTTTGCCAGTGAACTTGACAATAAACGGTTGAAGGCCGCCGTTCCGCCTCACTGCTCACGATGCTCTGATTCACCTCTATAACACGTTCGCGGTTAGAGTACCGGTTTTTATAAATAAAAACATCATCATTTAGTCGAAATGCAGAGTGCACAGGGCTGGTTGTGTCTTTGTTGTTCCACCTAAAAATATATAGGTATTATGACAAAAATATCATATTACAGTTGTTATCATAATCGGGGATAGGTAGAATACACAATATAATTATGGTCACATCACTTACATTGACGATAACGGCATTAGATAAGTAGTTTAGAATAAGGGTCAAGGTGACCTCAATTCCGAATTGCTACCAAAATAGAAGATTGAGAGAGATTGCTACCAAATTTTCGATGAAATAAATAAGTAGAGAAATAAAAGACGCGCCCTAAATTGTCGAATCTATTTTAGCAATTACGTGAAGCTAGATCTTTTGAATAAACTTAGGTACAGCTGCTCAATTTTATATTGAATTGATTGATTCAGTAGCCAATTGTATATTTTTTCTGGGTAAAGTGGCATGTGCAGTATGGTTTTTGTGTATCCTTAGTAAAATGGCTCAAACAAAACGCGTAATATGTATTAGTGTTGCAGCAAAATTAGGAATTAAATTGAAATGTGTTGAATTCTGATTCTGGAATATTTTGTTTTTGTATGAATGTATGATACAATACAGTGAACACTAAATAAACAGTGTCGCCGTGAATGCTCGGTTTCATTAATATACCACCGAACCGAACCGTCTAAAGAAAGATTATAATTATAAACACAGATCGTCATCGATTGACTATTAATAGCTAAATTAGCTAACCGCACTGTAGCTTAGATTGGATTTTTATAATAATAGTTTAAAAGGGGCCAAAAAACAGCGTCAGTTATTCGACTCGGATCTCTGCGATAGTTGAGAAACGAGCGAGCGGAATGTAATCACTGAGATCATATCCTTAATCATCACTCACTGTTCAGTCGAGTCAGTTAAGACCCTCCTGATGGCAACTTGAGCAGCGTGCGCCGGCGGTAGTCATGTTTCCGCGGTAACGAAACCATAGCGAGATCTAACTCGATCCCAACGCCATCTATCGAGCTAGGGGTCAGTTTTTATCCCGATTTTAGTTAACCCGTCTGCCGCTGTGACATTATTATTTTGTGTTTTTATTATTATTTCAGTTTTAGAGTGTAAAGAAAATTATGTGTATTATTTATAACATATTTTTCGACACCCAAGACGTAATAATAAGATGGTAAAACATAGTTAAAAAAAAAAACGCGTTCAATCAAGATTTTATACCACTTATTGTGTAGGATATTTGCCGAAAAACTACCTACTAAAGTTAAAACAAAGAAAAAAGTATAAGTATCTTTACAAATAAATTGTAAGATTTTAGATATCTTTGTATTGTTTTGTTAATTTGCTATCTACTACAGACTTATAATGATGATTCTGACTTTACGGATAATTAAAAAAAATAGGTAAGTATTACATACATAATTATGGTGGTCGGCTCATCACCCATTTTTGCCACCTATTTATATTTTACTTAACAAAGTGATCTAAAAAGAGTTGTTGTACCGAAACCACGGTACTTATTTAAATATAGGCGTATTAGATATAATTTCTTTAAATATATTTATACATATAGGGTTTTTTCCGAAACAATGATTTATTTAGTTTTTTTATAATAATAGTGTACAAAATTCGTTTTTATAAATATTTTTAAAACTAAGACGTTATAAATATGTATCAGTTTATAAAATAATAAGAAGTGGAAATAATATAAAGTCCCATTATACCGCCTCGTGGCGCCATCTATGTTTTTATGTTTGAACTAAACCATTTTCTAATTTTAGCCTAGTCATTCTCATTACATTTTGACTCACTTTGTACACAATCTTTAAGTAGTGCTAGTAGTAGAAGTAGAAATAACGCATTGATTTGACTCCAGCTGAAATGCATGTCGAGTCGATGTTAACCAGGTTGCTTTTCTAAACAACGACAAGAAACGCAGATGGTGTTCAACCGAAGTACTACTTGAAAAAACACTTAAAAACTTGGCAAAATAGCACAATTGTTGAGCATATGCAGTGTGGAAGGTTGTCAAATATTAACATAATGCAGAATATGTACATTTATTTAATAAATATACCTTGATAATATATAAAATAACTGTATCTTCGATAGCCTGAATATTTTTCTAGGGGTATTTTATAAAATTTCCAAATAAGCTTCTTTATTTTGGCGGATTTTATACACAATTACTTATTATTAAAGATAAATCGAGCAATTAAATAAGAATACCGTCTCAAATCCCCAAAACACCCTCTGTAATTTACTCACCAAATCTCCACAAATAATAAAAAAAAGTATCAATAAAAATATAGTACAAAATATATTTATTTTTTCTAATTGTGTTCCATATCTCTCTATGATTGGATTTTATGGCTCCGGATTTATTTAAGCCAAGACATCAGTACAAGGATTCAGCGGATTTCGATAAAATATAATATTTCTCCCTTCATAATAGATGTCTATCAGTAGAATGAAGCAATCGGTTTCTAGATGGTAGATTACATTTTTGTGCAAGAATGGTTCCATTAGCTGACACAGACACGACAATCTGTTTTAATAGTAACATATTAATAAATAACATTGAATAGTGCTGTTTCACAAATAAAACAATGTATTGTGTATTGTGTAATAGTCTTTGATTGTCAAACTGCAGTGGGAGGGTTATCAAAAATATTTTAAAATACAAATTATTTGTTATTTTACGTAGGTAAATGTATTTTGTGACTTGAAACTAATTCATGAAATGCATGACCAAATTGACCACTAATGACGCATAATCCTCAGGACTTGAACATAAATGATTAAAAGAGATGATTCTTTTCTAAAGTTTCTATTTAAATAAAAATGAAATGCTGTTCGGTATTGAATCACTTGAGAACGGATGGACAGAAATGGGTATTAAATTTTTTTTTTTGTAAATATCCGAATATGGATTTTAGGGAAATAAAAATTGGAATAGTTTTCCAGGAAGTTGCAAAATTCGGGAAAAACTGAAAGTGTTTATTTCTATGGGATTTTTGTATATAATGGGACAGGACAAAGTCTGGATTAGCGACTTCACATCACATTTCAAAACATTATCGTACATTGCTACTTCAATACCAAAATCGTAATCTCCCCTTCCTGCTAAACCGTCAATGTATACTATCCATCTCACACTGTTAGTGAAAATTCGAGAATATTTCCTGGTACGAGTAAAACCGGATGTGAGTGCAAATTGGTATCAAAAACCGGAAATAGCGAACATCATACGCTTTGTTTTGCGGAATGCTCTCGGATAGTTTTATTTTGCGCTTATTTGAGTTCGTTTTACATTCATCTAGCATTCTCAATTGTTTGAATATTTGTGATTGAGTAATCTGTATCGGTTGTTTTTTATCCATTTGCTTTATTGTGTGTTTCTATTGATAGGTGAGCAATTTAGTCTACAGTGGCCAAATAGTGATATTTATTCATACCAATGGAAAAAATAAATGTTGAATACCTAGTTGAAATAGCGGTTTTTTTTTTCTAAAGGCAATTTGTATTGTTGATAGATCCGTTTTTTGTTAAATAATCAAGTCTTTTCCCTTGGCGGTAAGCAGAAACTAGCTACATAACGCCAATCTGCTACGATCCTTACATACTCCTTTTCGGTTTCATACTTGAAATTAATGATTAAAACCACCCATACATTAAGTCAGAAATAATTCTAGATGCCCTTAGTTTGCACACAAGATAATGTAGGTCTTACAAAACAAAACATTGCTATATTTTTTATAGAATCGTGATGTGAAACGAAGTTATTTCCTGGTCCGAATTATTTGATTGTAGATTTAATCAAACACCAAATCAAGGTCAAAGATAACGCCCAACATTATTAGAAGTATTTTTAGATAAAGTAAAACGACTGTGCCCCGCGAGTGTTATATCAAAGTTATTCCTAAAGGTGCTTCCCTCATCGGAAGCATTCGTTTGTAATGTAACATTTCTGATTCAATTTTGGAGCATTACGTAACAATACTGCCTCCCTGACTGACGAGCATTCGCTTGTAATGTAACATTTCAGATTCGATTTTGAGCATTACGTTGTATCAAAATATTTCAGACATTGCGCTAAGTTCTCTTCTCTCAAAGTCAAAGTCAAAGCATTGATTTCAAATAGGCATTTGAAGGCACTTTTGAACGTCAAAATTTACAAATTATAGTATTGATTCTACCGCCCCTTCCAAAATGTAGTTTTCGTATGGAGAAGAATGGGCAAGAAACTCCACCGTTACTCTTTTAAAATGTTTTACAATATTTTGTATAAGTACATTATTTATATAATTATAAATAAATAATGATCTCACTGATCTAATGCTCGAATTGTATCATTACAGGTTGCGAACTGTATTGTTCGGTTCTCCTGCCTTACTGATGTAATTTTCGAATTGTATCATTACATGCTGCGAACTGCAATGCTCGGTTGTGATCCCTCACTGATTTAATGTTCGAATTGTATCATTACAGGCTGAGAACTGTAATGGTCGGTTCTCCTGCCTCACTGATGTAATGTTCGAATTGTATCATTACAGGCTGAGAACTGCAATGCTCGGTTCTCCTGCCTCACTGATGTAATGTTCGAATTGTATCATTACAGGCTGAGAACTGTAATGGTCGGTTCTCCTGCCTCACTGATGTAATGTTTGAATTGTATCATTACAGGCTGAGAACTGCAATGCTCGGTTCTCCTGCCTCACTGATCGAATGCTCGAATTGTATCATTACAGGTTGCGAACTGTATTGTTCGGTTCTCCTGCCTTACTGATGTAATTTTCGAATTGTATCATTACATGCTGCGAACTGCAATGCTCGGTTGTGATCCCTCACTGATTTAATGTTCGAATTGTATCATTACAGGCTGAGAACTGTAATGGTCGGTTCTCCTGCCTCACTGATGTAATGTTCGAATTGTATCATTACAGGCTGAGAACTGCAATGCTCGGTTCTCCTGCCTCACTGATGTAATGTTCGAATTGTATCATTACAGGCTGAGAACTGTAATGGTCGGTTCTCCTGCCTCACTGATGTAATGTTTGAATTGTATCATTACAGGCTGAGAACTGCAATGCTCGGTTCTCCTGCCTCAGTGATGTAATGTTCGAATTGTATCATTACCAGGCACGTATACAGAGGGGGGGATAGTTGGGATTTATCCCCCCCCGAAATCTGACTGAAAAAAAAAAAAACGTTTTAAGCCATCTGTTTATTTATTCGCTTGCGTGTTCTTTCAATAAGTAGGTAAAATAAAAATAGATAGATCTTGATCTGATTATGTAAGCGACGTTACTAGTAGCGCCATCTAACCTATTTAGAGAGAAACCGAGAACGAAAACAGTAATGAACGACATCTATCGTCGAGTAGAAAAACTAATAGTAGAAAGATCGTCGCGTTGAGTAGCGAAATATCGAGAACCTTCCATAACTTTCTGCTACCAGGTAGTAGATGGCGCAATATTCCACAGTGTTCCAGAATACGAAAATGTAGTATAAATACGGCGGGGGCGGGAGTCCGGGAACCTGCATGTCAGTTTATTTCGAGAGCGATTCAAGTGAGAATCGAGAGCGACAAGCGAGAAGAAAAGTGAAATACCTCTGCAATAGTGACAGTATAGTGCAATAGACCAGTTTATTTTGATATTGGTTTCAGTTTCATAGAGAGTAGAGTAAATTCCTTCCGACTTGGTTCACCTGATACTTTGCCCGTGCCGTGAAATAAAGGAAAAAAACTTCAAAACCACTGTTTTCATTGGATTCGCCAAATCGCCAGTCCCTTACGTACGTGAGATAGTGTTGGACAATTTTGGACCTGCAGACGTCATAATTTGTTGGACCGTTCGCCCTATCCATCACAGATTACTTAAATAAAGTAAAGTAATGTGTGAAATGTGAGTGCTTCTTGATTTGTGCTTGTTTGAACGTATATAAATTGCTGCTGCTAAAATGAAGAGAATTGACAACTTTTTCAAGCCAGTGGCAAAAAAAATTGTTACTACTAGCGAGGAAAAAACTACTCCAAGCATGGCTTCTGCTGTTGATAGTAGACAACTAGAAACAACTTCGTCAAAATTTACAGAAAAAAATGTGATTTCAGCCGAACCGGCTGGAAGATGTAGAGATGAAGGAGAATGTTCAACTTCAAAAACGTGCAGTTTAGATACAATGATTATAAGTGAAACTTTTCCTGATATCGGCGTGGTTTCTAATGCCATATATAACACACAGTATCCTCCTCTTGTACTCACAGATGAACAGAAAAAAAATATTATTACACAGCCGTTTGTCCCAGATGCGTCATTTTCGTTTCCGGCTAGTAGCTTTGGAAGAGGAAACTTAGATTTCGAAGAGAATGGATGGGATCATGGGAATGGTTAACATATTCGCCGAGGAGTAATGGTGTGTTCTGCAAATATTGCGTTGTCTTTTCATCAGGCACCGCTGGAAAAGGTTCCCACCAAACACTTGGAAGTTTTGTCAGCAAACCATTTGATAATTGGAAAGATGCAACAGAGAGATTTCGCGAACATTCTGCTGCTAAATATCACCAGTTTTCTAAGTTATGCGCAGAAAATTTCTTACGCGTAATGGATTCAGCAGCTATAGACGTTGCATCGCTGCTTAATGATCAAAGGCTCAAAGAAAAGGAAAGAAATAGAACAGCACTAAAACCTATAATCGCAACTATCATCTTCTGTGGAGAGCAAGAGTTGCCGCTTCGTGGAGACAAAGACAGTGGACCATTGACTTTAGAAAAGCCACTTGGTAAAGATGGAAAATTCAGGGCTCTGCTACGATACCGAGCAAGCTATGATAATATCCTGAAAGATCATATCATTACAACCCCTAAAAATGCAACGTATTTTAGCCCTATTATTCAAAATGAAATAATAGATACTTGCGGAAAGATAATTCAGAAAAAAGTTGTGACACAAATAAATAGTTCAGAGTGTTTCGCGATTCTTGGCGATGAAACTTTAGATGTGAGTGGAACTGAGCAATTGTCTTTATGTGCGAGATACGTTTATAAAGGTATTTTGAGGGAGGACTTTCTCAGTTTCATTGAAATACACGACCTAAGTGCCGAAAATATAAGTGCAGAAATTTTAAAGAAATGTCATGAGATTGGTTTGAATCTCGATAAACTAGTTGGTCAGGGGTATGACGGAGCTGCTACCATGGGAGGACACATCAGTGGTGTGCAGACGAGAATCAGAAAAGAATTTCCTAAGGCCACATACGTACATTGCTCAGCACATCGTCTGAACCTAGTTCTTTCAAAAGCTCTTTCAGTTCCCGAGGTGAGAAATTCAATAGGCGTTGTGAAGGAAGTCTGCAATTTACTTCGCAACAATGCAATGGCCGGGAAACAGTTCAAGGAAAATGTGGAAAAGCTCACACCAGAAAGTAAGAAAAAAAGACTGGTGCATGTGTGACACTAGATTTATAGAACGTCACGACTCTATAAATGTATTTGGTGAGTTACTCGAACCTATTGTCATTACATTAAGAGAACTATCCTACACAAACAGAACTGTCGCCCAAACTGCCTCTATACTCATAGCTGCGATAGAAAAGAGTAGTTTCTTGATTTCTCTAAAAACCTGTGAAAGATTTTTCAGTTATACTCTCCCACTGTCAGCATATTTGCAGAACCCTACACACGACCTGGCCTCTGCTATGAAATTTTCCGATGACATTATCGGAAAACTAAAAGAGATACGTGACGATGTTAACCCGGTATTCTCAGAAATATATAACGCATGCTGCTAAATAGCGGAAGATGTCTTGCAAATAGAAATTCAGCGTCCTCGAGTTACTGCCCACCAAACTGCACGAAGCAACCCTCCCAGCGATACTGCTGAAGAATACTTCAGAAGAACTATTTTTATACCGTGCTTGGACGATTTGATATCTGGCATGAATGATAGATTTGCGAATCAAAGAGAGCTGCTTTCTTCTTTAGAAATTATTCTTCCGAAAAATGTGGACGAGAGGAAAATAAGTGAATTAGAAAATATGAAAATTTATTGGGAAGAAAGTGTTGGAGAATCACTAATAAAAGCAGAGTACAGTATGTGGTGTGCCAAGTGGAAAAACACAGATAAGAAACCAGTCGAAATTATGGAAATTTTAGACACGTGTGACAAAGTTTTCTTTCCTACCATTAACAGGCTAATACATATTCTGGCCACCCTTCCGGTTTCAACGGCATCTGTGGAGCGGTCATTTTCATGCCTAAAGAGAATAAAATCCTTCCTAAGGAATAGAATGGCGGGCGAGAGGCTTACTGGTCTCGCTCTATTGTCTATTCATTCCGCTTTGGCGCCAGATCCTGATATGGTACTAGACGTAATGGCTGCCAGCGGAAACAGAAAAATACTTATATAATTATAGTATAGTACAGTGATTACAGCGATTTTCACACAGTTCACATGGTTGTTTCAATGTTTGTCCCCCCCCGAACCAAAAGTCTGGATACGTGCCTGATCATTACAGGCTGAGAACTGTAATGGTCGGTTCTCCTGCCTCACTGATGTAATGTTTGAATTGTATCATTACAGGTTGGGAACTGTAATGCTCGGTTCTCCTCCCTCAATGATGTTAAGCTCGAATCTGAACTGTTACATTACAGGCGAATGCTCGCGGTGAGGGAGCACCATAATACATAATTATATGCATCAAACAGTTTTTAGGGGTATGGTGAACAGGGTGTGAAGTTCACTCATTCACCATAGAAAAGGGAGGATCCTCCAACCAGACGGGTGTTGTGTCTGGCGGGCAACTGCCCGTAAGTTGATTTCGGATAGTCTTATCTATGTTTTTCGCTCGGTAAACTGTAACTGCGCGATGCAGGAATTGTGTGACGTCATGTCTTTGCTGCGTAGTTCGTATGTAGCGGTGTAACCGCTACAAGTTTTCCGAAGCTTTAAAATTTTGGTCTTCACTAGACATTTATATATTTCTTATCTCGTGTTAGTTAATTGACTCAGGCGTGACTGCGGAAATCCATTATAAATTACAATAGACGATGTATATTTAGTAACTTAATCCGCTTAACTGTTCTTAAAGAGTCTTAGAGAACCCTGTAAGAAATCGACACGTGTTTCGCCTCTCAACGAGGCATCCTTAGGATGACGATTGACTTGTTGCGAACTCGAACACGAAGTGTTGCCACGACACGAGCCGAACGCAAAGTAAGCAAGTAGTTTTGCGTTCGCCTCGTGTCGTGGCAACAGGAATCGTCACTCGACGTGGATGCTAGAAGTTTAATGAGGTATTTTTAATTCTGAGACTTAAGAAACGAAACATTACGCACGGAGCCGCTATTGCATCTAGGTCTGTATTCTGGTAAAAAAGTCTCAACTATATTTCCCGTTCATTTCCTAGTCCACCTGTGTTATTAATTTATTAGAATGTGATTTACTCTTGTAAATATCAAGGACTGGCCGAAGGCACTAATTCGTTACAAAGTATAGATGTAGATATTGATATCTTTTGGCAATCTTCCTGTGGTCTGCAATCCGGGTTCAAAGTTTTAATCCCAAATTAGGATAGTTCATACACTCAAAATTTAAAAAAAAACAAAAGTGTTTATAAATATTATTAAACCTTATGTTATTAAATATTATTATTTATAAATATTATTAACTTATGAAACGTCAGAAGCTAGGTGCACGGTTCCAATTGGTAGTTTCCTATGCAGAAGAGCCGGCAAGAAACTCCTCGGTTTCTCTTTTAAAAATAAATAGCTTTTACAATATTTTCAAATAACAGTGATCTTTTTCAAATAACAGTGATCTTAGGTATAGGAGGACAGTCTGTAGGTCTTTCAACAAGTAACAGGTACCTACTTAACAAAATGATGATGGTAAACAAACTATTTAGAGCTTAATAAAATAGGCCTTGATAGTGAATATTATCTGTAACTTATTTTCTGTAAGTCATTCATTAGGTATGTTGCACAACGTTTAAAAAACCTTTAGGTACCACTGCCTAATCTTTTCCCAACTATGTTGTACTATTGTTTATTTTTAGTTTTAGCTACGGTTTCCTAGAATAGCGGTGGCCGATATAGCGTCTTCAATTTACTAGCAAATGACGGCACTGAAACGTCATTTACGAAAGAGAGCGTTTTTTGAAACGGTGAAGTCAAACACTGCGGCCATTATTTTCATGGTATCCGTTACGGCGGCCGTTATGAGGCGGCCACCGCTGTTCTAGGAAACCGAGCTTTACCGGATGTAGCCATAATATTGTTGTTTAAACCTTTAGGTTAAATATATCGAACCAACAAAAAACCGAACATTTCCTACTTTCATTTTCAAATTAGAATTTATTCTCGTCTTAATTGTTTCTCTTTAATAGGATTGATTATTTTTTGTAAGAATGAGGTGGAAAATTTGTAATTAATTTAAACAAAGGACTGGAAAGACCTTCACTTTCATTGTTCACGTTTTCTTCATTTTAAACCGTTTGTATTTACTTGTAGGTAAGCGTGTTCTTCGGCGTAAGAATTTAATTAGGAGTACAAAATTAAAATATTTACCAAAATGTTTGGAGAACTTCCTGTTCATTTCAAAGTTCTGACTACTTTGCAAGTATTAATTAACAATTTTCAGGCGTCTAGATTCTTGTATAATTATTTCTCCTTTCTTCTTGATGATCGATATTAAGTCCATTTAAGAGCGTTTACGTCGTACGGCATTTCATACAAACTTTCAAGCTCTTGTTTTTCGAAATGACTGAACCGATTTTAATGAAACTTCATACGCATACCGATACAAAGGTCTAAGAACTTAGTTAAGAACATTTTCGAAATGTCTTAATTAAATCAGATAACTGGAAATCTCTGATTCTATGGAAAATTTAAAATCGGTCTAATTTGGCTGTGACACTATTTTTCGAAAATGTTATTAACTAAGTTTTGAAGTGTTGGGTGTTTTAGAGGATTGTCTTTTATGTAATTTTGTCGTTCAATAAGAGCTAATTCTCGCCTAATTTTATTATTACACCCCTATTGCTACTACAAATCGTGACCTCATCATTTTAACTCCACTGGACCGATAACTATCCGTTCCACCTTACCAGTTCCTATTACTCATACTAAGTACGCCTCCACCACGTATTACAGGTAAGTATAACTTACGGTCGGTGTAGTGTCGATAAGTATCAATTCGTGGGCTATAATCATAGGTCGGGGGTCTTAACATTTCAATGTTTTGCTCCAGTACACTTTGACATTTGTATACAAAGGAAATTATCTAGTGGTTCGTTCTATAGGAACTGGACAGGTCTAGAGGTGATTTGGCTTTAGGTGAAGGTATTGAAAGAATGAAAAATTGGTTTATTGCCACAGAAGCACTTACATATTTTAGAGATAATTTAGCTCGAATAAATGAAAAGATATTTTAGCTCGAAAAAATGATACGAAACATTACAAATTTATAATTACGAGCACAGAGCCGAAGTAGTTGGTAGGTGCACATTATGACTGTAACAAGAGGCTTTCACTCAGCCTGATGCTGATTTGTAGTGGTATAGTTCCATAAAGCTTCGTGCAGACTAGCGCGGCGTGACACCGGTTATTGTTATACCTTGAAGTTTTCTTAGAAATTGTATGGTTCGAGTCACGTCGTCGCGTCGCGCTGGTCTGCACGGATTATCTCACGAGAATGTGTTGCAGCGTCTTCCTGTCTGCTTTGAAACCTACAATCACTAACGCGTGTTAAAAGAATGGTGATTGCTTCAATATTTTTGTATACCGTTTGACGATTCCCTGTAACAGCTACTTAGTGGGAGTCCATACCCATTGTTTCGTCTTTACGGGCTGGGGTCTTCTTTTTATAGGGATCTCCCCATAGAAATATACAAAACTTCTTTCTTGTCGGGCGTCAGGTATGTTCGCAGCAGTGCGTGCGTACAGATGACTTCTCTGCAATCAAGCGTAAAAGATCCGCATCACTACTGCGTCGGATGCGAGATAGCGACAACAGTCTCCTCAGCATTGGTGCTAGTAAGTCTGAAGGCCACCGATGGGGCACCTGTGTGCAGTGCATATATTGTTGCCAGGTGTCTCCAGAAGATGTCTTAATAGATGTAGATTGTAGTATTCCTTAAGTTGTGCTGTATTATTGTTATTGTTTTGAATTGTTTATGTCTTAAATATAAAAACACAGTAAAGTTGTAAGTAATTCTAACAAATAATGGGTAATGTGCCTGAATTAAAGATAAATAAAATAAATGAATGACCCTCTTATTATAATCTTATCCACACGTCCAGTGCTTATGTATCTATTTTATCTATGTACATACCTACAAGCCGTGCGCCCAATGGGTTTCCCATCGGGAAAATTTACGAACTCCCGTGATACAAACTTTCATTGGGGACGAATTTACAAAAATCCTTCCTCGGTGCTTACCTTCGCTGTTTACGAATTCGTCAATAAAACTGTTTTCCTGGTGATCGCACTCGTCTCAAGGCTTCAATGGGGTCCTCATTGAAGCCTTATTTATAAGAAGTCGTGTATGAGGGATGTTCTGGCATGGTGTGTGTGTTGGATCATTTAGCTCCCTTCAAAATGGTTGAACTGAATGGTTAGCACCATTCAGTTCAACCATTTTGAAGGGAGCTAAATGATCCATGCGTTATGTTTGTGAACGGGTGCCGCCAGTAAGGACTGGTCATCTCTTGTCTGCCACGGCTTATTATTATTTTTAATTGTTTTTTTAATTCCTATTACAGATGGATTAAACGTTTTGCATCGTTTTAACATTATAACTTCAACATGAATGATGAAGGTACATATTAGATGAAAAAGAGTGTCCGTGGAGTTTCTTGCCCATTCTTTTCAATAGGTTCCTAGTACGCTTTGGAATGGGCATCTAGATTCATCTTTCTGACTGACCGAACGTTTGACAATTCAAGAGTAGGTAATTGGCCTGTAATTGGTTTATTTGAAATAAATGCAGAGTTTTTGAGTTTTATGGAACTCTTGTGCAAAATTTCACGCTTCCTAGACCCAGCGGTATCTACATAAAGGCTGTGCGGTCTGTCAGTGAATGTTTGAATTTAAGATTTTTATTAATTAGATTCTACCTTCATGCAAATTAATAATTCTATTCTGTGGTAGGCAGTGTTTCATTAAATTTATGATATCCACTTAACTATTGTTACAAACTAGTTTTTTTATTGCCAGAATTAACACATAATTGACTATTATCTCATACAGCCACCGTGTCTTTGAACGTGTTAATGAAAACAAAAAACATCATAACCGTGAATGCCTCATGTCTTGAGAAAAGACAAGCAAGGTAGGAAACACAGTTACACACACTGACACACGTTGTTCGGGTCGGCACATGCAGCAGTATTTGATGAAAATTCAAGGTGCCCCGATTATTAGGCAATCATTCGGCCCATGCAAATCAGCAAAATTCGTTTGGCATTCGGGTTCGGGTCGGCTCGGCAGAATTTGACCTATGCCGAGCGGCTTTTTCTTGAAAATACATTCTTCATACTAGCTGCTGCCCGGCTTCACCCGCGTAGACCCAAATTAAGAATCATGCCGACCCGAACAAGTGTGTAAGATATGTAGCACGCATATCTTTGAGCCGTATCTTTTCGTGGCTACAAGACAACGTCGTTTTTATAACAACCTTCATGGATACCATCCCATTCCCATTCTCATTTCTCTGTCCCATTTCTGGGACTAACAGAGAGCTATATTTCAGTATTTTACTGACAAACCTCCCGCTTCGAATGAGCCAAAAACATTTTACAAAAAAAAAAACAACCGACTTCCAAAAAATAACACTACCTACAAACAGAAAAATAATTTTAATTTCGGAGGTCGGTGTCTTTGGTCGAATTTTCGTTTTTTGCCTCCGATTTCCGAAATTAAAGTAATTTTTCACTTTGTATTGTGGGAAAAATACGTATTAATTAAGCTAACTTAAAAACTATCCAATCAAAGTATGAGACCACCGCGAGAGCATACCCTTTCAAATAAGAAAAGAATTATCAAAATTAGTCCACAATTGACGGAGAAATCGGAGAAAAAACTTAAAAAAAAAAATGTTGCGCTGCGAACATAGAACTTCCTCTTTTTTGGAAGTCGGTCAAAAATGGTAAAAGATATCTAAATCTTTTACTACGACAAAAGCCTTCAAAAGCCCCCTAAACACTAGATATCATCTGAAAGTCAGCAAAAGTAGGTTATTTAATAAATTCGGCCCTTTCTATCGCGTCTCATTGTAAATTCAATATTTGACGCCTTCCATTGAATTCTGATGCATTGTTGAGAGCACAATATAGAGCGTAGTGCTTTCAATCTGAGGCATGATCGTATTCTGTGATATTTCTTTATTTGACGATTATACAATGGCTGTGTTATAGTATTTTTAATATAGGTAAATAATTATCTATGTTTATTAGAACATATACATACATCTTGGCAAGTCTGTTATGTAAAAGAATTTCCAGATACCAATTATTGTATTAAGTATACAAATAATTATGTATCATGCTTAAAGCCTTAACCGTTATAGTTACAGTAAAATATCTTTAACTTTACAGTTAGCAAAATGAAAAGTCGGAAATCGCAAAAAACTCTTCCCATTCATTTCGTAGGTAATGAGACTCCCAACTTACTTTTTTATGATGATGATAGCCTAACATAGACAAAGTGTTTATTTTTCTATACTAATCTATACTAATATTATAAAGAGGAAAGATTTTTTTGTTTGTTTGTTTGTACCGAATAGGCTCCGAAACTATTGGTCGGATTTGAAGAATTCTTTCAGTGTTAGAAAGCCCATTTATCGAGTAAGGCTATAGGCTTTATATCATCACGCTAAGACCAATAGGAGCGGAGTATCAAAGAAGAATGTTTCAAAATCGGAGGGTTTTTTTAGCGTTAGCCCAAAGTAACTATTCCACGCGGACAAAGTCGCGGGCAGAAGCTCTAGTCTTAAATAAGCCTACTAGTGACCCGCCCCGCTTCGAATCAAGGTTTTTACGAAATAACCAAACACCTTTTTTTTTACTTTATTATGAATTCATATAAATCTTCCAAAATTAATTATCTAAATGATGTTGAAAACCTCTACAAAATTCGTTGCGTAGTTTTGAAGAACACTACGGTCACAGAGACGAATAAATTTATAACTTTATGGAAATAAGAACTTTAATTTATAAATGTATAGAAATATATTTGTATTAATGAAATTCTTGTGCTATTGTCTGTTCAGTTTTCTTGCAATACATTTAAAAAAACTATTATAATATATGAACTATTAGTTTTTATCCTCCCTAGAAAATAGAATACAGAACATTGTCTATCACACTCAGTTAATTACAGGTTAGAGTAGCCTTTAATTTGAGCATTTATGGCCCTAATTATAGCTTTACTATATTTACGACTACCCACACAGGGTGTGGTAATTGTACCGATTAGTTGCTTCAACGTGTACTTAACAATAAGTGTTCACACCCTTTACTGGCCGCTTCGGTAAATGATTCAGTAGAACTCATGTTTATGGGAGGTTAAAAACTTAGTTACACTTGGGAAAGTAAAATAATGAAGGAAAAGATACATAAGTACCTACTTTAAGGTTTTACGTACATTTGTTATGAAGGCTTTGTGTAGGTTTCGAACCCAAGGAGGCGCTTTACTTTGTGTAAATCATTTCATCACCACTGCTCTCAAAACGGTGAAGGAAAACATCTTGAGGAAACCGGCATGTCTTAGAACCAAACATTCGAAGACATGTGACATCTACCAACCCGCACTGGGCCAGCGTGGTAGGTTACAGCCCACTCCCTCTCACAGAGAGGAGGCCTATGTCCCAGCAGTGGGAACATTAATAGGCTGATTATGTATGTACCTATGTATGTATTGTTATGAAAGGATGTGCGACTAATCGGTCCACTCAATCTGTGTGGTTCTTTCCTCAAAAGACCATTTCAGACACCAATCTACATGGTCTTCACATGATCTGACCAAGATTATGTCTGGACTTTAAAAGAGACTGTGACCTCTGAGTTTGTTTCGGCCTTTCTTCTCAGAGTAGTCAGATAGGAAACGCCGGCCTCATCTAGTTAAAAAAATATGATTGACGTGTAAAAGTGTTTGTACAGACCTACTTACAGAAATAAAATCATTTTAAATCATTTAATGATATTTTTTTTAACAAAATTGTCTTTTTGTCTGTCCTCTACATTCTAGTCTCATTCGGTCTGGATTTGCCTTTTAAAGATATCTGGATCAGAATCTTCGATATTTCTTTTCGTTTGTTGTAGATTTTAGTCTATGCGTTTATTCAACATAATCTTAGATAAATCAGTTAATATCCATCGACTCACTTGCATTCTATATGATCATACATTTGGAAAACCACTAGCAGGCATGGAAGTATGCACACCATCGGTCACACAAGACAAGCAGCATTGCATTTGCACCAGTATCCATTATCTTGTAAATCATGTCAGGCGGCGGGCTATCAAAATCCTATACGGCTACGCCATTATGGGTTGTTAAATAAGGATGGATGACCATGAGCAACACCAATAACATCCTTGTGATGGTCAAAAAGATTCTGCATTCAGATAGAGTTTTGCATGGCTGATCCATGAAGAAAAATTGAACAGAGGCCGAAAATAAGAACGATTTTTTGAGTTTTTTGCGACAAGCACAATAAACTATTATCATTTATCACAGTAAGCAGTGGTAGCCCAGTGGTAACTGCCGCGACTTTGAGTTGAGTTGTAGGTCGTAGGTTCGAACTTTGTTCGTTTTAAAACTAAATAAATATTTTCTTAGTTCAGCTGACACTTATCATGTACCACTTAATACCTACATAACAATATAAACGCACCCCCACACAATCTAATATATTATTAATTAATTATCGCATCCACCGATAGATGGCGTAACCGCACGAACTTTCTCTTCCCCAAGTTAGCAAAGGCTTCACAACTATACTAGTTAGTACTAGTTCTATCGCGGCATGAAGGCGCTGCTCCACAGCAACCCACGGCAAAGCTATGCAAGTGTTCTTAGCTTCGGTTTATATGAAAATGTAGATCGTCCATTGTGAACTAAGCCCCACCGCTGCGCACGAAGAGGCTACGCACACGTGTCTAGCTTCGCCACTGCAACTCACAAACACGCTACGCACGAATACAAGATTAATGACGTCATTGCTACACGGGAGGCTTGCTCGAATAAGGCTCGGCGCAAACGGGCCACCGACCACAGTCACTGGTGGCCAGCGACAGCGACTTAACACACTCTTTCATATATTATGTAAAGACGCGCCGCACACTTGTAGCCGGTTGCGGCCACTCAAACTATATGAAAAAGCGCTGTCGCTGGCCACCAGTGGCTGTGGTCGGTGGCCCGTTTGCGCCAAGCCTAAGGCGCTCACGCAGCTCGACGCTGTCAACGCTTTGCACGCGGTACGCGGAAGCGTGCGTCTGCATAGCTTCACTGCGGGAGGTGGGACGTGGTGACTTAGTCTGGGTTAATATTCGTGTATAGTGTGTGCTGCAGTTGAAACGTAGACCGACGTTGTCTAACAAACGAACGCAGCTAACAATGCCGCGTGCCTGTGTACATCGAGCGCCGCGGTGGACCAGCGCCTTTAACGATTCAAGCCTTTCTGTGAAAATCCTACGTAGTAGTGAACGGTCAACTTTATTTTGTGTGGTTTCACAGGGCACGTTATTTACACCTCAGCCATTTCGGTAAAGTTCGAATAGATGTTTGTCTGGTGTATCGTGATTTTAGACAACACGGCTCAGTCAGTGACTTAATCCGAGATTTTTTTTGTTTTTTTTTCCTGTTGAATGATTTACAGGCACTTCTGAATTGTCAAAGAATCGGTCAGTCAGAAATATGAAGCTAGTTTCCCATTACAAGGCGTAGTACGTACCTACCTAAGAAGAAGAAGAAGAATTAAGAAGTTCTTCTGGTTTTCATAGTACCTTAAACCATATAACCCTACTAATATTCTAGTTCACTAGTTAGCCATATTTCTTATTTCCATACAGTAATATTGCCAACTTAATCAAAACAGGTAAATATTTGACAGCTATTTGCGACGTTGCCATGTTTTGGATGAACGCTCATAAGGCCTTCAAATATAGCAACAAACATAAAATCAAAATTCTACACACGTAACCTAAGCAACGGCAACTTCAGCTTAATTTAATAACCGCACACCGCCAATAGATGGTGCCACAAACTTGAGGCGGCTTCTAAGTTCGGCAAACTATCGCGCTTAACATGCGAACCTGCATATTATTCACGCCACGGCCGCTTTCATTTAATTTGGATGCAAGTTATTGAGGAACTTGTGGAGTTGAGGAAGAACTGCGAAGAATGTGTGTTTGTGATAAAAATACCTAACATAAGATACGATACTTAAGTGATGGCTCAAAGGAAGAATGAGATAGAGGTTTTTGCAACATTTGGTACATTTGTATGTTTTGGCGAAATTTTCACTACAGTTTACTGAATTTGATCGCATTGCCAGGCCGCTGGAATCATTGCAGGAAAGTCCTAAAGGGTTACCTTGACCCCTAGCAACTTACAGACAACTAAAGAAACATGGGTGAGTATTAGTCAGTCTAACACGCCCTCCCGCTCCGTTATTTGATGATATCCCAACCAAAAAAAAAAAGGGGACCTGGAATCATAATGGATGCGAGAAGCACAAGCGCGGTCGATGTGGTGACTCTTGGGGGAGACCCATGTACGACTCCGTATCAAAGTTGCGACAAACAAAGGTGCGACAAATGCAAGGGCGACATACAGCAGTGGACATCTTTCAGCTGAAATGATGCTCACATTGCACCAAAGATCAGGCTTTCAAAAATCCAGGTCCTTAGAGTACGCAAACCAAAATTATGACCACGATACGGAGAGTAAATCAAAAATCAATTATTTTTAGAGACCACACAAATTACACCAAATTAATTTTTCAATCACAAAACAAAGCTATTAAATCTACTTCGGACCTATTACCTATCGATACAATATCGAATCTATTTCGTAAATATTGACTTTGAGAATTTGCCATTGACAGTAGTTCGACAAATCGAATGCGCCCGTTGGGAAATTAGAGCACTGAGTTCAGTACAATACGTAGTACCTACTCATGGAATATCGGAGTGGCTGTAGTTTTAAATTAGTTGAATTTTATAATACCTTCTGCTATGGAATAAAGCTGGATTAGAGATGTATTGTTAAACTTTAATAGCGTCTGACAGGTAAAGCTATAATAAGTAAGAGTTTTTTCGACTAAAGTAATGGTTTAAAAAAAAAGGTGAACGGTCACACAGTATCGGTTGTCTGAATGCAGAGCGCTTTTTGACGGGTCCATATTGGCTCACCTAAAGTTCTTTACCCGAAATTGTTCTTCCTAATGATTTGTAATCCGAATGATCACTCTTCCTAAAATTTTTCATCCTAAAGTTTTCATTCATACTATTTGTAGTGCTACCGGCGATGTTCATAACACTCATGTTTCCGAAAATTGTAATTAATAATATCATTAATGTAAATATATTTAAACTCTTACTGTTTTTTATCATAAAACGCTTTTATCCTACTGAGAGAACATAATCATGAACCAGATGCTTTGAAGGAAAAGGTTTGTTTTTAAACTATTTCTTGTGATTACAAAACAACTGTTCACATTTTTACATTTAGCCATTTTATTTTTGGTTATTGTTGTTACATATTTATTACTATAACATACCTGAGATAATTATGTTTAAAAACCAACTGTTTAGAATGATTAGGTCGTTTCACTGATTTTGTCTTAAATGAATGAAATTCAGGTCAAATTGGGGGCACTATGAAAAAAATACTTAGAAAATGTTCGCGACCAATTTTGAGGTAGCGCTCGCTCGGCTCGCGCGTAGTTGGTCACAGTTCTAACCTAACCTAACCTAATCCTAATCTAAACAAAAAAGATATGACTTTGAATAATAGTGTAAAATATGGTTATGTTGAGAAAATATGGGAAAACAAATAAAAGTATAATAGATGTTTATTGCTACTGACATTATTATATTAAGTCGAATGCTTCGGAATTATGAACATTAGAGACAGAGTAGTTAGGAATTGTGATTGTTAGGATGAAAAATGTTAGGAAGAACATTTTCGGATTTCCAATTATCGGAGTTGAAAATTTAGGTGAACTTTGGCGCACCCCTTTTTGACACCCTAATGTCAAAAACTGGTGAGTATGACAGATTATCGTGACATTTTTATTGTGTGTTTATACTTTGACGTGTAAAAATGATTCCGATATCCAATAATAAAGAATAAACAATATCATTTTGTTTCATTTCATTTAATTTATTTCGTTTCTTGTCATTTAATTTCATTCAAAATTCAAAATATTTTATTTCACATAAACCAACTACTAGCTTCTGAAGCTAAGCTCGGTTCCAATTGGTCGTTTCCTGTGGAGAAGAGCCGGCAAGAAACTCCACTGTTACTCTTTTAAAAATGATTTACTTCACAATATTTTCAAAAAAACAGTGTTATTAGTGTAGCTGTTACACCTCGACATACGAACTACGCAGTAAAGACACGACGTCACACAATTCCTACATCGCGCAGTTAGAGTTTACCGAGCGAAAAACATAGATAAGACTATCCGAAATCAACTTACGGGCAGTTGCCCGCCAGACACAACACCCGTCTGGTTGGAGGATCCTCCCTTTTCAAATGAGGATGAGTGAACTTTACACCCTGTTCCTCATGCCTCTAAATTAGGTATGCGAGGACAGTGTAGGTCTTTCAACAAGTACCAAGTACTTAACAAAACAGAAGATGGTCAACAAGTCTACAGGCCACTAAGCCTACAGCCACATAAATAGACTGGCGACCGTTGGAACTGAAGAGTGCTTGGGTGGAAACCGCAAATCATTAAACGCATTCAGATGGACTGGAGACCTGAAGAAGGTAGCTTTAGACAAGATTTTAAAACGAGGGCCCGATGAGGAATTACATACTGACAATAGATTGGAGTAAGCTATAAAGGTAATAGGGAAAATACAAGCCAAACATTATTTTTAGACAACACTGTCTTGATTTCAGGGTGAACTGAACACGACATCACCGTAAGACTTCAGCTAAAGATTATAGCAGATCCATAAAAGGAAGCTCTACAAGGTCAAATTCTCCAAATACTAGGGTCAATGAGGTGATTTTTTAGGTAGGTGCGCATCTCTATGCCCCTACATAATCTAAGATTCTCGTTTTGGTGTAGCCGGCCGCAGCGCGCGTGTTACGAATTTGATAATAGGAACGGGTATAAGCCGATTTCAATAACTGTGCGCCTGTCAACGTCAAAATTTTACAGTGTATATGGTTTAAATAATAAACAATAACAAATTAACTAATAATAAGACAGAACTATGGAGATGACACGAGTTGTGTAGACGTATTAAGAGGCGTCGAGGCGCTGAGGAGGTAACCGGGCGAGTGAATTCAATACTAACAACCTACAATTTTGACAGCTCCAAGCGCACAGTTATAAAAATCAAAAATACGGGAGTAGTTTGATTAGCTCCGCCCAGATGCACAAGGTCAGTGGCGACTCTATACACCTTAAATGGAGATGATAAAGGATGAAAAATAATTCGTTCATTTTATTTCCACACCCATAATTATACGACTTTGGGGCAAAGGTAAAAGGTTTTGTTGCATTAATTTCTGCACTTGCCAACTTTGATACTGTAAGTTCAAAGTTTAAGTCTATAGTTCAGTTCGTTTCAGAGCCGATCTGAAAGTGTAATGGCGAAATGAGTGAGCTATTATTTGAGTTGTAGTTCAAAAAGACGCTCTCTTGTCTTGAAACAATTTCATACCATCTGTTCCTAGTTTTAAATTGGTTTTTGATTCGAGAATTTTATGAGATGATTATGTGGAAGTTTTTGTAAAAAGTTTTATTGCTGTGTTCAGACATGCCCCAGAGACTTACTAACTTCATCCCTTAGGCTAGGAACTTAACAGCTTTTGGGTTTGGATGTGCCTAAAATTGGCAGTGTTTTCATCGACTACAAACTGTTGGTGAGTTGAAGAAGTAGACAGCGATCTACCTATCCGTAGGAATACCAACCATTTCGCCAGTGCAGATTGCGGCACGTAAGTTGAACTATGACCTTAAATGCGCAGAAAAACATTTCGGGTCTCAATCGAAGTATAATCAAAGTTTTACCTGCGCGGACGACCGCCATTTTAGTTCAACTTATGTGCCGCGATCTGTAATGTTAAGTCAATGCAATAGACGGGTGATCTTACTGTCACTATAACCGGGCACAGATCTGCATGCTGCAGGGAGTTGGTATCTAGTCGATAACCTCTTTAATCCTTTACTGGATCCGGGGATTGAACGCAGGATCGCTCAGGCAGACAATAAAAATAAGGCTAGGCAGATGATGTCATCTGCCTAGACATATCTCCCAACTATGTTGGGGTCGGCCTCCAGTCTCCGGAAGCAGCTGAATTCCAGTATTTTCCATAGAGCGACTGCCTATCTGACCTCCACAACCCAGTTACTGGGTAACACAATACCCCTTGGTAAGACTGGTGTCAGATTTTCGGGCTTCTGACGACTCGTAACGACTGTCAAAGTTCCACGAATGACAGCCGGGACCAACGCGGCAATGGCTTAACGTGCTTTCCAAGGCACAGAGGAGTCTCGGTATGTAAAGATGGTCACCCATCCCCTTGGTAAGACTGGTTGTCAGACTTTCAGGTTTCTGACTACCCGTAATGACTGTCAAAGATGTATAAATGATAGCAGGGATCAACGGCTTAACGTGCTTTCCGAGGCACGCGGGATCGCGGTATGTAGTAGATGGTCACCCATCCACGGAAAGAATTCGGCGAGCGTTGCTTAACCTTGAAGATCGACCCGTGCAGCTGTTATTATTTAGCCACGAGCCCCTCCTAAAGAACCTTAGTACAAAAACCTTCAACTCACAAATAACTCACTTTCGATCTACAATTGGTAGAAAATCCTACGAACTCAATCCGCTACTTAATATTTGAGTTACCTACCTGGTGTAAATACAGCCGGAGTTTTGACACGAAAAGCCTTTCCAAATTAGATTTAAAGAGTAACTCGAGTACTTTAGAGTACAATGGAGGAAAGTGTACGAATTCGCGAAGAATTGTCGGTTTTGTTAGATTCTACGTCGTGTACATTTTATTTGTGAATAGTGGTTTTATATAGAGCCCTATTTGTGACTTGAGTGTTCATATTGTAGCTATTGGTAAGGCTGTAATGTGGAAGCGACTACACTTACGATGTATAGAATTAGGTTAAGCCAAATAATAATGATAATACTCGTAAGGTACCCATTGCTATTATTTATTTTAGGCAGTGTATAGAGTGCCACCAGTGGCACTCTATCCCTATCGGATAAAGTGCCACTACAGGCACCCTAGTAACACCGCCTCGGCCCGGCCAAAGTGCCGCAAGCATTGGATTGTCATTGTCACTGTCACTAAGTCACGTCACTTGGTATTTTGTTTGATTGTCGAGGTTAGATCGCTGTAAAACACCACATTCCCAAAACATTACATTCTCTTGTGCCTAAACGGACCCTGGCACTTCGCCGGCCGCTACCGCGGCACCGCTCGCTACGCTCGCTCGGCTCGTGCGTTGTGTGGTCACAGTTCTAACCTAACCTAACCTAAATAACAAGTGACAGTGACAATGCAACGCTCACTTCACCCTAGCCGGGTCGAGGCAGCGACACTAGAGTGCCACAAGAATACTCGCGGCACTCTATACACCTCGTTTATTTTATTCCAAAACACAGCCTATTTTTTACTATTGGTTTTAGCCGCACAACGAAAACGTCTCAGGATTTTGTGTGTGATGGAAAACCGTTGATTTCCATCTATACTTATATTATAATAAACAGTTAGTTTGTTTGCTTGTTTGTAGGTTTGTATGTAAGCGGTAATCTCCAGAACTACCACGTCGGATTTGAAAAAATATTTTTGCATTTAGCCCAATTCTCGAGGATGGTTAGAGGCTCGCGGACGAAGTTGCGGGCAGAAGCTAGTCAACAATATACCTAATACTTTGATGTAGATCATTATTTATAAAAAAAAAAAAGTTATTTTGTACCTTTCTACTTAAAACTTTTCAAACGCGTAGTTACTAGCTAATTTAGTATTTCTTTTATTAGTACGGCATTCAAAAGAAAAAATTAATCATCATTCATTCATTTGTATTCAAAGTAAACTTTAATCGACTTTTAAAAAAACGCCTGTTAAAATAAATATAGCAATTGTGACATATTGCTAGTCTTCATTTATTTTAACGATAACCTGATGACCTCTTGTATGCTCATCACGTCGTACACAAAACTAAACTCATTCTTCATTAGATTCCTCACCACGGATAATCATATCAATTGATTTATCTTTGTCAGAGTGAAAATCAGCCAGCGCGCAAAGTCATTAGATTCATCAATCATTTTGTACGGTTAAAACTAGATGATCCATCACTTAGCAAGCCCAAAATGCTAATGTGTAGTATTTCAATAGATTTAGAATACGGGTATATACAATTTTAGGAATAAAAGGTTTCTGAAAAATGGTAGTTAAATGCTTAAAGGGTTGACTGTTAAAAAATACATAAACACACTCCGAGAAATAGATGCTATGACATAATATTCAGGCGTTGTTGAAGCAGACACGTGAAAGAGACCTATGATAAAAGTAATGACGTTATAGACTGAATCTAATGTCCTTCATACGAGCATGAAAAGCACCAATTTCCACATTTGGTACATCCAAATATGGATTTTCCACATTTGGATGTATCAAGAGCTCGTGGCTAAGTAATAACAGCCGCACGGGTCGATCCATCAGGTTAAGGTATGCTTGCCGGGGTTGGTCCGTAGATGGGTGATGCATGATGATGCATCCCGAGACTCCTCCGTGCCTCGGAAAGCACGCTAAGCCGTTGGTCCCGGGTGTGATCCGTGGATCTTTGACAGTCGTTACCGAGTCGTCAGAAGCCCAAAAGTCTGACTACTAGTCTTACCAAGGGGTATCGTATCACCCAGTTACTGGGTTGTTGAGGTCAGATAGGCAGTCGCTCCATGTAAAATACTAGTATTCAGCTGCATTCGGTTAGACTGGAAGCCGACCCCAACATAATTGTGAAACGGCTAGGCAGATTGATTGGATGTATCAGGTAACAAACACCTGTTGTGCTGGGGAGTTTGTTGCGCCACTTTTTCTTCCCAGTCAAAGCACTAGGAAGTGGTGAAGTGTTTTGGGGAAAAGTGCTGATTCTCAGCCTAGTTTGATTAAAGACTTTTGATTTTAATTTTGAAACAGAAACTACGTCAATCGGATTACAACCAATTTCCTCCTGCCTTTTCTTTTTAGTAAATAACGTCTCCTAAGCGTCCTGGATAAATTAAATCCCAGCTTTTGCATAGGACGTTTAATTCGAATTTTTTATTTTATATTGATCCTCATGACCATATCATACCTAGCATGATCGTTCAATTCCTTTGTGCCCCAAGCCTAGGTAATATCTTAAACTCAAACTTTTGAATGTGATTTTTTTTTACAAACCATTCTCGACCTTATTGCTTTGAGCTAAATTTCGCCAACTTGATTTATTTTGCGCTACAGAAGTACTTTTCTATTGTTACAGAGTGTATTGAAGTTATTTCAACTACCATTCGGCATTCGGTCTGGTATAGATATTCAAGTCCTGCTCTTGATATAAAGCCTTGTATTCACTGGGCGACGAATCTCTCGTGACATTGCAGAATCAAATATTTCTTTATTGACATAATAGGTTACGGAAACTTGCTTGAAACCTCTGGCACCTGAACTAAGTGCCTACCTGTATGTCAGGAGTCAGCGCCCCTTCCATTATATTTGCTTTGGATACATGCCAACATAGAAATAGACAAACATAATAATGTGCTAAAAATACAAATTTACATACAAATACAAAATGTTAAAGGGACAAATAAAAAAATGCAGATTTCTGTTCATTTTCATTTTGCCAGACGTTATAATCGAACCTCGTTGGTCTAGTGGTGCAGCATGTAGTCTAATATCAGGTCCAGGGTTCTATTAGAAATTTCTTAATAGCAGCCTGGAGTCTGGATTTGAGCTCGATTGACTGCAATAGCCTCGCCTTCTATAACATTGGACTAAACATAACTGGCGAAATGTGGGTGAACCACTCTGCCTAATCCTTCCGGTAAACAGGCGAAATGTTATGTTAATCACCTCAAATAGTTGGCTGTACTTCAGGTAGTTTATGTCTAATAAACTGCCAGCATAGAATTTGTAAGTAGGTACGGAAATTGTAACATGGTCATTTGAGCGTATTTGAAATGAAATAATTAGGTATGCGAGTGACTACTATAACGTTACGGATATCCTAAACAGATAGAGGAAAAGCTTTGCGAAGTTGTGGGAACTGTTGCTCAAATTTAGTCGCCTTGTGAATACCAAGCTTTAGGCGATAGGTATTCGAATTGTTTGTATTATGTTAGTATTTTTAGGAAGACTTTATTTATAGTTCTGGCATTGATACGGGTTGAGAATAAAGTGTTTTCTGTTATTTATTTTCCTTCCATTTGTAAGTTTTCGACAACTTCACGACTAATTAAAATCTCTGCTAAATCTCTACTTTCAATATGTAAGCAAAGATTTAGGTAATTTATAAGAGGTATTTTCTCTACGAAAGAATAAATTGATTTGATTGAATAAGAAAATCTATTGAATGATCCTATTCTAATATACATCAAAGGGACAAGTGTCAAATTATGAAATATCGACTAAGAGTGTAACACAGGTAAAAATAAAGTTCCCGTGGTACTACTAGATCGCTTGGTAGTACTACGGGTCTTTTTTTACCCGTGGTTCTACTGGTAGTAATACTGGTAGTACCACGGGCAACAAACGGAAACGACAACACGACAATAAATGAAAACATTGATAATACGCCTATGAGTATTTTGAAACCTTCGAATCAACTGTTACAAAGAAATGAAAAAAGTGTTTTTTTTTTTTAACTTCTTCTTTTCGTGAGTGACTAACCTGGTGTCAGAGTTTTAAAGTCGCCCATGCATGGGCCTCTGACTTGGCTTCACAAGCCGTCGAGAAATATCTCTCAGGCATGCCGGTTTCCTTAGAATGTTTTCCTTCACCGTTTTTGAAGCAAGTGCGTATTGTATAATTGTATCAGTGTATTGCAGTCCTTGGTAGGTACCTACAACTTTTACCATGAGTCAGGTTGGTGTCGTGGTCGCAAGCGCGACTTCTGAGCGTGGGGTCCTAGGTTCGATTCCCAGGTCGAGCAGAGTGATATTGGGTTATTCCATTCTGAATTTATCAGTACCAGCCTGGAGTTTGGAAGTTGGTGTGATACCCCCGTGCCTCAGAAAGCCGTCGGCCCTGCGCCTGACCTCTCCCGGTTCGTGTCGGATTTCTGTCCCATCGGAGAATGAGAGTAAATGAACAGACAGTGCACCTGCGTTTGCGCACACACATATGCACTATAATATCTCCTGGGTACCTGGCTAATCTCCGCTTGAATTGTCCATAATGACAGAAATCAGCCGGGGCAATATTATTATTATTATTAATGAGTTCATTCACTAAATACCTGAAATACCTGAAATGAATCTCTATTTCCTTGGTCACGGCATCACGCGAGAACGGCTGGACCAATTTCGCTAATTCTTTTTTTGTTGTGTTTGTTATAGTATAGAGATGGTTCTTATGATAGGTAGGTGAAGGTAGGGTAGGTAGGTAGGTATGTATGTATGTATGTAGGTAGGTAAGTAGGTAGGGTAGGGTAGATAGGTATGTAGGTAGGGTAGGTAGGTATGTAGGTAGGTAGTTAGGGTAGGTAGGTGCGCCGTAGATAGGTGCTTACCCGTGCGAAGCCGGGGCGGGCAGCTAGTAGGTATATACATTCAAATATGTGATCCTCAGAACTTGATAAGAAACAATTTCTAACAGATTGTTTTCTACTAGTCCTATGAATAAACAAGATTTTTATTGCAAAGATTCTATCTACAACTATAACAGAATATTACCTATTTACATAGGTAAAGGGGTAATTTAATCAGAAAGTCTAATGTTATCTTTATGCTTAGAAAGAGAATAGTCTACATTTTGCATAGATAAGAATACCTCTAATAGTACCTACGTATGAGCATCTCATTACATTTTAAAAAGCTAATTCTATCATTATGATATTATCATTTACTGAGAGTTGCAGTAAAAATGGCAATTAATGTCGTTAGACTTTTCCCTACTATTTTGGGGTCAGCTTTCAGTCTAACCAGGTGCAGCTGAATACTAGTATTTTACATGGAGCGACTGTCTATCTGACCTCCACAACCCAGTTATTGGGTAAGACGATACCCGTTGGTAAGACTGGTTCTCAGATTTTCGGGTTTTTGACTATCCGTAACGACTATCATAGATCCACGAATGACAGCCGGGACCAACGGCTTAACGTGCTTTCTGAGGCATGAGTCTCGATATTTTATGGATGGTCCTCCATGAACCGACCGCAGCAAGCGTAGCTTACCTTCGATCAACCCATGCGGCAGTTATGATTTAGGCACGAGCCCTCCACATTGAGTTTATTATGTGGGTCATTGTCATAACCCTAAAAAAAACTGTTCATACGAATTATTTATGACACTTTTAATAACTGCGTCTTAATTTTACATCATAATAGTAAAGTAAACGAAACGTATTAGACCATACTGTAACAGATATGTATAAATTTATTTATTTTTTACTATTTACCACCACCATTTAACCGAATTGTCCACTTCGGTGGACTGTTCGCATTCTACCTTTCAATAGACTGTAGCTTATAATAAATACGTGCTTTTTATTATTTTACAAAAATTATATATTTTCCTAATCTACGTATGTTTTCCATTTAACGTTAAAAGTATTAAAAAAAAATTATAGAAATAAAACACACTTTTTGCATAATTTAATCTTGTCACAACATTTTTTGTCTTTCCGGTGGACATTACTTTCGATACTGTCTAAAATGAAGTAAATGTCAAATGATGGAACGGAAAGTAAAATTGAACGCAGCCAATATCGTACTATCCCTATCAGATACCATTTTGCCGTGACTCGTACGCAGAAAACGTTGTTGTTCCGCTAAGAAAAATATTTTGTGATGTCAAAGTTGAGTTGTCTTTCCGGTTACTGCTGTAGTTTGGTAAATAAATCACTATAAATTCATCAAACATTCTTAACAACTAGTTAAACAATGAAACTTTATGAATATACCTTGGCTTTTGACATAACCTATAAACGGCGCAAGGTGTGAATGATTTTGCGAAAAATGTCCATTCGGTGGACATCTTTTTGGTGGAACTTTTGTCCACCGAAATGACAGATGTCCACTGAGTGGTTATTGGTGGGTTATTTAGTTATTATAATTTATAAAACTGCTTCTGATTACTGGTGTTTTTATCAGTTAAGGACTAATGACCTATTTTTGTTTCATTTTCGCTTTATTTTTATGAGTAAATATGATTTAAACCACCACTTCCCTCACACCTTTCTACGCCATGTCGACTTGTAGTTAATGTAGTTATCCATTGCTATATACTCTAAGTTAACAATGATTGGTACCTGTAATGTATTTCTAAGGGCATGGGAAATAATATTTTTTCATAAGCACGGTTTTTTCCCCTATGCATAATTTTTTACTAACAAAATCTCCTGCTCTACCTTGCACAGCTTTACTTTCTTTTCATTTGTGTGCATTGCTTGTTATGCTATTGAAAAAAAAAACGAAGTCGTAAGCAAAAAACATTGAGTATGAGGAAGGCGCGTGAAAAACTTATCCAGAAGCCTTAAACTGAAGAAAGGACAGAGAATATTACTATCGGAAGAAAGCTGAAGAAATGATGCTTGAGTTTTGTAGGTTGTGTTGTATGAAATGTACCTAGCTCAGAAAATACTTGTATACATAACGGTTTAGACAGCAAAAAACTTGACATAGCACTATGTCCCAGACTTCTCCAAAATAATGTCCCAAATCTATAAAGTCCAGTCCTGAGTTCCTGACGACTCCTCTGCAAAGTCCTACTCGGAATGACACACCAGCTCCCGCGGAACGGATGAATTCACGGAATCCAACCTTGACTCCTTTGCACAGTCCAGTAGCCGACGGTCCAGGCCAATTGCGAGTGGCTCGATGCAGCAACCATTGAAAATTGACGAGCGCAGTCCATCACTGGTGATTGGAGGTAATGTCCATAAGCGCATACAATTTTCGGACGTATATTCTGACAGCTCAGATACGTCAACGGCTAAACCAGAGAATTCACTAATTCACCTTTCTCTGGCTGAACGGATTGAACGCTTCTGGTCTTTTGACGACGAAGACATATTTTGACCACCGAAATGAATTGTCTTTTCGTTAGACAGACACAAAACATTTTTTTATTTACTTTTTGAATGCTTTTAAGTGACTGATTTGTTTGTGATTATGTGAAGATAGCATTAACGTTATGTTTGTTCAAGATATTAATCACTTTTTGTTTTGTTTTTTTTCAATAATTTACATTTTAGTCCACTCGGTGGACATACTAGTCTTTTCGGTGGAACCGAAATATTGTTATTTCCTTATAAATCGCCTTTTTCGTATTATTGATCTCAGACTGATACTCACTTTTGTTGTAACGTTAAGTAAGAGTCATAATATACCTTTGATTTTTATAAATCACGTGTTTCTTTTTTTCGCAAAAAAAAAACCCTAAGCTTGACAATGACCCATGTATTTATCAATTTTTCGTAAGTTTAATGGATTTTTCTTACAAGCGCCATAATTTATAAACCCTTGCAGGTTCATTTTCCTATCTCACTATCTATCATAACATAACATCACGCCTATATTCCCCGAAGGGTTAGGCAGAGGTGTACCCAGAGAGCAGAGATGGCCCAGTGGTAACGGCACCGACTTACTATTTGTAGGTCGTGGGTTCGAACCCATGCAGACGCTTTACTTTGTGTGAATAATTTCATTACCACTGCTCACAAAATGGTGAAGGAAAACATCATGAAGAAACGCGCATGTCTTAGAACCAATAGTTCGAAAACATGTGACATCTAGCAACCCGCACTAGGCCCGCGTGGTAGATTACGGCCCACTCCCTCTCACAGAGTGGAGGCCTGTGTCCCAACAGTGGGAACATTATAGGCTGATTTTGTATCTATTATTAGATAGTTCACCCTCATTTTGCCAGTAATGTTAAAGTCCCATGTAATAGGGGGGCCTATTGACAACATTCAGACACAAATCCAGGCTTCGGGATGCTACTAAGAAATTCCAATAACACTTTGCCCGATCCGGGGATCGAACCCGCGACCTCATACTCAACAGTAGCGCATGCGACCACTAGACCAACGTTTCCTATCATTAAGTTATCTGTATAAAATTTAATAATTTATCTTCTGATGGTCTTTTCCTTGCACTTATACGAGCGCTATAATTCAAAAGCCCTTCCAGATTCATATTCCTATGTCACTATCAACTATTTCACATAAAATCCAAGTATAAAAATATCTCTACCGAATGCTATGAGTATAAATTCATCACAATTTGGGCCCAACTGTCACAGACCGTATTTATTGAGTCACCCTCTTCAAACTACCTAAACCTTTTGTTTAATATTTGCCTGAACAGTCAAAGCCTTTGCAATGAGCGCCATTCCTTTTTATATAGTTAGCTTTCTTTGTGATACAAATATGTCGGTAATTTTTTGCTGGAGTATTTGTTATTGTGAGCTGAAGCTATTTTGTTTGAACAGAAGTTGTTGGAGTGCTAGTGTGTGGTTTCCAGAATATTCGGAGCGGTGTTCTCTTCAATACTACTTATACAGGTAGATAATGACAAGTCTACTTCAAGACCTTCAGCAAAACGGACGTTGTAATGGTACTTTTAGAATGATAATCTACAAGAAAAGCTTACCGGTTCAGAGTTAGTTATTTCGCTGGAATTAAAACACGCCGCTTCAGGCTCTGTTTCGCCACTTGCTGATCAGAAACTCACTCCATAGCTCATCATTATCAGTGACGAGCGCTGAATACAGCCACGCTGGAGAAACATCGCCGTTGCTTGGGTGCCCCTGCGCTTCTACAAATCACACCACATTAAGGCTCCTGCAGACAGACGTGATGCGACTCGGGTGAAAGAAAGAAAAATGCGTTTATTGGCATTACAATAAAAACAAAACACATTATAACACTAAAAAGAACAAAAACAGAAAACAATTATTATAATGCCAAAAGGGCCTCAGCTCAGCATATTGTCAGATGGCTGCACAAAGTGTGCCACCTGACGCCGATTTTCAGCTGCAACCCACGAGTGCCATACGCTTGAATATACAATATATTTGGTGGGACAATAAAATTTATACTCAGCACAACATGATTTTGAAAAAGGTTTCAAGATATATTTATTTTCCTGCCTTAGTAACCAATAAATTGTAAGATGGAGCGTTTAATTTATTTTATCATGAATTTATTTGATAAAGGCTACTCTGAAATTGGTTAGCTTTGCGATTTGACACCAATCAAAATCTTCTCAAATCTGGTTTCAGTTTTAAATCATAAATGGTATAACAAAATTGATTCTTCTATTTTAAGGTTCCACCTATTCTTTTCGTAGCAGTGATGTTTTAAAAAGGGAAAGCTGAAAACTTTTTGAGTCTGTGTAAATACCACTCTATATTTTCTAGATTTTCCTCTGTTAGTTCAGGCTTCCTGTGAAAACTGCTGAAAAAATCTAGCGCAGTTCACCATTTTTACATTTTGATTCTAGCTGAAACCTTGCCTAGCGCGGAGTGGTTTGGAAAGTTAGCTTATATGGGTATAATATGGATTTCTAAACAGTGTCCAGGGTCGGACGACGGACAATACTCCTCACTTGAACTCAATAATGTATGGTTTGTCCGGGTCAGTATATATTTGTTAAGATTAGACGGTTATTAAACCATTGTAGGCTAAGTGATCAGCTCCCTTCAAAATGGTTGAGCTGAAAAACATGGACAAGGCTTTACTATACTATTAAATCGGGCAGCGGAACATTTCTCAATTCTCCATAGCCCAGTTGGTAGTTGGACGATGGAAACATGTAATTTTCCCCATAGACCGAATCAAAGTCTAATTGGTCCATGGAGCACCGACGGCGACGGCTAGTTAATGCGTCAGGTTCGTGAACGGGCGCCGCCATCAGTAGGGACAGTAGGACATACAGACAAACACGAAAAAGGACTTTAATTTTTAATTTATGTATAGATAAAAGCTTTCAGTTTAAGTTTGAGTACTATCTAACTCATAAAGTCCACTCTTTTATTACAACCCGTTATCCGAGCTAACACTAAAAACTAAAATATCAACGTAAAAATCACATTTCCTTCCATATAACAGCCTACAAGCATATGAACCAATTAGTAAGGTAATTTAATTAAAGAGAACATAATGAATTCAAATTATATGGGTGCTAGCGTACGCCTCGCGATCTCTTTGATTACCATATTACATAGACGCTGTTGAGCACGGGTTTTTATGAAGAAATCACGACTTTGAATGAAAATGTTAATAATGTTGATAGGTAAGGAAGTAGTTAGTTTTTGTAGGAAGTTATCATCATCAGCCTATTAATGTTCCCACTGCTGGGACACAGCCCTCCTCTCTGTGAGAGGGAGTAGGCTGTAATCTACCACGCGGGCCCAGTGCGGGTTGGTAGATGTCGCATGTCTTCGATTTTTTTGTTTCTAAGACATGCTGGTTTCCTCACGATGTTTTCCTTCACCGTTTTGAGAGCAGTGGTGATGAAATTATTTACACAAAGTAAAGCGCCTGCTTGGGTTCGAACCCACGACCTACAACTCGTAAGTCGGGGCCATTACCACTGAGCCACCACTGCTGCACGCTTAGTACGATCACAATAGAAATGGGTTTCATCGACGAAATAGATAAAATGACAGATAAACAATTATAATCCGTCATTTTGTCTATTGTTCTGTCGACAAAACCAGTAGAAAACCCATTTCTATGGGTTTCATGACACGCGTGCAGGGAGTTAAAAATGGAAGAAAGTTGTCTTAATCTATATATATAAAAATGAATCCCTATTTCCTTGGCATCGCGCGTGGATGGCTGGGCCAATTTCGCAAATTATTTTTTTGTTGTGTTTGTTATAGTAAGGAGATGGTTCTTAGGATAGTGATAAGTAGTGATAAATAGGTGAAGGTAGGGCAGGCAGGTAGATAGGTAGGTGCGCCGTAGATAAGTACTTAGTGCAACCCGTGCGAAGCCGGGGCGGGCAGCTAGTATGGTATATAAATATCTGAGCCCAGTGCCGTTACGATTGATCAAGGATAAGAAAATAAAAGTGACAAATAGCTTACATTCTTTACGATTCTGTAGACTATGAGTTTTTACGGTGCTTGCGAATATTGAGACAAGAGTACCTAATTACATATCTACTAAACTATTTTTAAATAATTGTTAGGATAAACAACTTGTTTTATTAAACTCATGAACTTTTACTCAACAGCTTAACTCACTATATGCCTAGCCTTTTCCCAACTATATTGGGGTCGACTTCAAATCCAACCGGATTCAGCTGAATATCAGAATTTTACATGGAGCGACTGCCTATCTGACCTCTACAACCCAGTAACTGGATAACATCTATGAATGAACGGAGAGGTCTGGTTTGTAATGAATGTTCACATATTCACGTACCGCCCTCGGGAAGCGTTGTTTCACCTTGAAGTTCGACCTGTGAGGCTGCTATTACTTAGCCACGAGCCCCTCAACAACAACTCAACAGCTAAACTATTGTTGCAAAATAACTCATCAGTCCTAAACGCCACAATTGCAGAAAATCTCGTTAGAATTCATAAACACTGGGCCAGTTCATTACGGCTCGTTATTGAAAGTCAGTGGGATTACAGCCAGACCCTCGTATCCCTCAGTACATTACACTTTCATATTATTATACAAAAGCTCATGTCTTAGAACAGTTGGCTCTTCTAATTGGTCTACTCCCGTCTAATAACTGTGAGGCTGTTTAGAGATGGCGACCATTTTTGGAACGAACGTATGATTATAGGACGTTTTTAAGGTTCCGTATCAAAATGGTAAAAAGGAACCCTTATGGTGAGACAGTCTGTCTGTCCGTCTGTCTGTCTGTCACAGCTGGATATCTCAAGAACTACTAATGCTATCAACTTGATAATTTTAGATGACGTTTGCCCAACTATTTTGCAAATAAGAATAAAATAAAAATATTTATTTTCGTTTTGCAACAGGGATTGTAGTAGTAGTAATTAAAAATAAAACTACCGCGCCCCCCCCCCCTGCCTTATGTCCGAAGCGGTCCGAAGTTTTTGCTACAAAAACCAAAGTCAAACGATGAAGTCGGATTATTTTGACATTGACAGTCTGCAAAATTGCTTTATTTGAATAAAAGATAGGTCAAAGCAAAGGAAAAAAGGGAAAGGTAGGTAGATCTTTAAAAAAAAGTTTTTAATGAACTTAAAAGTACTTAATCAAACTTATAAATATTTTTATCTATAAAAGCTTAGGGTACACTAGTTGACGGCACGAACTTGTTGGTGGGCGTAACTATAGGCATGCTGGTAGTTATATTATTTAGTTTTTTTGTTATTTATTTATCTGTATTTTCTTGATTTATAATGAAAGAAAGCGTACAAATTTAATGAACAGACCTTTGGGCGTATAGATATTATGGATTAACTCATCATCAGCCTATTAATGTTCCCACTGCTGGGACACAGGCCTCCTCTCTGTGAGAGGGAGTGGGCTGTAATCCACCACGCGGGCCCAGTGCGGGTTGGTGAAACAACTACTGAATGCTGCCTGGCCGCCTGTCTGACTGCTGGCTATCTTGTATAATTGAGGAATGTCCGTGACCACCTTCCGGTTCAATTTTTTTTGCGATTACAAACTTTAATTTGCAGCTGGAAAATTGACCGTGACGTACGTCGATGTAGAGGACAATTTTTTTTCAATATCAACGATTTGTTTGTTCTAAGGATTAGCATAAATTCATCCCAAATACACAACCTTTCATTGTGCGTAGTCCGACACGCACTTGGCCGGTTTTATTTAAAAAAAAACAACGGGTTGCACTCCGGGAGTGCCGACAGAAGTGAAAACTTGAACATTAACGTTTTGAATTTTTGAATATTTTGGAATGGTTAGGGAATAATTTCGCACGAATTGCTTTATTTATCAGTATAAAAGTACTATAATTTATGTGGTTAAATACAATATTAATTATTTTCAAACTATAGTCTAACAAAAATAAACAATTTATTTAAACACTTTTCATGAAGCATGTTTAGACTTTTTTTTTTTACCCTTTAATATGGGTGTTTTCTCGTGGACCTACTTTTTTGTCCTACCAGTAGGTCCACGAGGGTATGTTATTTCTGTTGGTCCTACTGAACTGTTGAAACCAACATGAACCTCCTGTGTATAGAAATTAGACTAGGTGTGGTTGCAGTTGTCCTACTGCTTTCATTGAAAATAATACAAAATTACAATATTGCTTTATTATAATATAAAAAAAACTAACTAAATATTTCATTAATATTTTAACTTTGTCATATATAGATAACACTTAAGTTAATATTTTATTAATATTCTATCCTCCTTACTAATAAACGTTGTATAGCGTCTGTATAGTTACACAACGCTTTGTCTTCTTCTTTCGAATGTCAAATTACTGACGACTGAAAGAGATAAATCTGAGTGTAGCTATACAGACGATATACAACGTTTATTAGTAAGGGGTTAATGTATACAATAATATATAATACCTGTCATCACTCATAACACGCTTCGACGCAGACCGTTCTCTGGCGCCACCTAGTCACACCTAGTGACTCCTAAAATTCTTTATACAGCAGGTTCATTTTGGGTTCAACACTTCAGTAGGACCAACAGAAATAACATACCCTCGTGGACCTACTGGTAGGACAAAAAAGTAGGTCCACGAGAAAACACCCTTTAATATGGGTAAAATTTCTTACCTCACAATCTTTACGTTATGTCAAAGACTTATTTTAATATTTACTTTGTCGGTTGCTAGGCAACGGATCTTACGGCACGTTCTGACGCGAGTTTAACATTTTTTACCCATCCCAAGAAAGTGCACAACGCCGCTAAAGAAAAAGCACTTCAAAAATCTAATGGAATCGTCCCCGTCTCGTCTCGTGTAACGGAGCTCAGAATCTCATTAACAGCAGGGCGTATCCATGTGACGTGTTCACTAGGAGATCTTATTATTGGACATAACCACTTAATTCGCTTACTTGATTGCTCCGACGATACTGTTAGCAGATGTGTGGAACTGCTTTGCAGAATATAGTGATATGACATTATTATAACTATTGGCTGTTGGAAAAGAGGGTCTTCAAGTTATGTGATGTGTAACGAATAGTAAATGTAAAGAACCGGGGAGAGACTAACACAGTAGCAGGAGTTTGACACAAGTTGATTAGTATGATTGTTGTGATGTGTTGATTTATGTTGTTAGTATGATTGTTGTGATGTGTTGATTTATGTTGTTAGTATGATTGAAAATATTTGTGGTTCATTATGTCTTTAGGTATTAATTTCTTTTTAATTATATTGCATGCATCACTACTTTTATACGCCCTAGAGGCAAAGCATAGCGCCCTCTGTTACCTATTAAGAACTTATAATGTACCTATGTTTTACAATAAATGAATCTGAATCTGAATCTGACAAGTGTGGCGGTATATACAGGGTGTTAAAGTAATTGCATGCCATAGCTTCAGGGTGAGTTCAGTATCGATAAACGAACCCGTAAAAAATAAAAATAATATACCTTTAAAAAAAGTTTAAAAAAACCGAAAATTATTATAAGGTGAACCTAATGTAAGTACCTACTAATTAAATAGCGATCGTTTAGAATTGATTAGAAAATTGCTTAAAATATGTTTTTATTTTGTTTAAATGCTAATTCATAATTTCCTAGAATTACCTACCTACCTACTATCGAACGCAATGAAATACCTACGCCTGAACACTTCGATAACGCCGGGTGAAGGATAGGTAAAAATAAAAAAAATTAAATAAAGTTTAAGGTAGGTAACGGTACGTAAATATTACAATTCCAAGTATTTCTTCTTCCTACTTTAGCGTGCTTATCTCCTTCAAAATTAAAACTTATATATAAAAAAGTTGATCTTGCAATTTTTTATTTTTTTTAAAGTAATTATATTTTTATTTTTCCTCGGTTCCTTTATCGATACTGAACCTACCCTGAATCTATGGCACGCAATTACTTTAACCTGTATATACATTGCCACAAGCATACTACGCATCAAAGACCTGACGTCACACAAAATCCTGACGTCACTCAAATCCTGAATCGCACTATTAGAGTTTACCGCGCGAACGACATAAACTCAAAGTCAAACTCAAAGCATTTATTTCAATTAAACCATGTACAGGCACTTTTGAATTGTCAAGGAGTCAGTCAGTCAGAAATATGAAGCTATATAGTTGCCCATTCCAAAACGTAGTAGGTACCTATGGAGAAGAACGGGCAAGAAACTCCACGGACACTCTTTTAAACAAAAAATTGTTACATAAAATTGGTTACATTATTCAAGTTGAAATTATACATGTGAGAACAATGTAAAAAGACGTGCACGTTAAAAGCGTCCGTAATAAAAAGATAAAAATAAAGAACAATTCAAAAATTTAAATTAATTAAAATAAGCCATGGCAGCTAAGAGATGACCAGTCACAACTGACGGCGCCCGTTCACGAACATGACACATGGATTAGCACCATTCAGCTCAACCATTTTGAAGGGAGCTAAATGATCCAACACACGCGCCACCATCAGCGAGACATCTGAGTGAGCATGACATACTCACAGCCGCCAGGGCACATTCAAGTCAATGAAAGACATATTACCCGGTGAATGGTAGCTCTTTAGTACATAGTACTCACACCAGTGCTATGTCCTGCAAGAGATGTTAAATGAGGACCCCATTGTAGCCTTGAGTCGAGCGTGATCCCTAGGAAAACAGTTTTATCGACGAATTCTAATTTCTCTTGATTCAATACTATCTCACAGTCACTACTTTTGACATTTGGTAAAGAAAATTAGATAAGACTATCCGACATCAATCTTTGGGTAGTTGCCCGCCAGACACGGCACCCGTCTGATTGGAGGATCCTTCCTTTTCTATAGAGGATGAGTGAAGTTTACACCCTGTTCCTCATACCTCTAAACAAGCAAGCAAATGCCTATGTCTAGCAGTGGATAAAGGTGATAAAGATAAAGATCATTTATTTGTCATCAGTGAATGATGATGATGAAGTATTGAGAGTATGGTTGGACCAATTTTGCCTTTGAGAGCATAACGTCTTACTTGGTAACAATATGACTCTCTGACTTGATATAATATAAAGTTTTCGGCTCGGTTTCGGCTTGACCACTGATTTGATCGAGGCTACATATTTTTTTTTCGAAGTGTATAGAGTGCCGCAAGTTTCTTGTGGCACTTTAGTGTCACTGCCTCGGCCCGGCTAGGGTGCCGTGAGCGTTGCATTGTCACTGTCACTTGTTATTTAGGTTAGGTTAGAACTGCGGCCGGCGAAGTGCCAGGGTCCGTTTAGGCACAAGAGAATGTAATGTTTTGGGAATGTGGTGTTTTACAGCGATCTAACCTCGACAATCAAACAAAATACCAAGTGACGTGACTTAGTGACAGTGACAATGACAATCCAATGCTTGCGGCACTTGAGCCGGGCCGAGGCGGTGTTACTAGGGTGCCTATAGTGGCACTTTATCCGATAGGGATAGAGTGCCAATGGTGGTACTCTATACACTGCCATTTTTTTAGGGTTTCGTACGCAAGGAGTGCCAATGCCGGGGTTGCGGGAAGGTCCTATGGGGTGACCGTGGCCCCTGGCAACGTGCAGGCAAGTGAAGGAACACAGGTGGGTTTTAGTTAGTAAGAGTCTGATACGCCCTTCCGCTCCGCCCAGAGCGGCAGAAGTCATTTGACGATTTCCCACGAAAAAAAAAACAGCTGCCAATCGGAACCTTTTTACTAAGCCTCCGCTATTTGTTTGTCTATCAGCGGGCTGTATCTCATGAACTGTAATAGGTCGACAGTTGAAATTTGCATAGATTGTGTATATCCAATCAAATGACACCATACGGTGCCCCCATAAACTGCCGATGCCGACCTACAAACGTTATATCCAAGAAAACCTTAACTTCTTAAACCCTTTTTCCTACTGGCGTGGACAAACGGCTATAATAAATTACAGGTCTAACGTCCGGAAGATATATCCTTGTGAATATACATGACGTTTTAGTGTCAATTTTATATCCGTCACCCAAAAATTCTTTTAGATTCATGAGGCAATAATAAAATTATGAAATAATAACTTTTTTACAAACAAAACAGTGTGCGGTGTGAGGTTTAAAAAAAATCTGATCTGTCTAGCCGTCTTTCATAACAAAAAAAATATACATGTTAAATAAAATAAAAAATTCCAATTAACTGCGAACCCCGTCTTTTTTTTAAGTCGGTTAGTATAGTACGACACAACTTAGATGTAGCATAGATTTGAAAATTTTTATTCATTCATTTCAATTTTACGAATGTATTTGGCTATAAGACAGTACAATTTATTGCGTTTTCGAAAAATCATATTCACCTGAAGCAGTAATAAAGATTGGTGATGTCGAAGGCGCACTCAGTTCGGACGGTGATCGGTTTTACGAATTTTGCCGATGCTACATCTAAGTTGTGTCGTACTGTAACAAGCTTAAAACCTGCAGTGCATTTTTATTTTAATTGACTAAGGAGGTGCTATATCTTTAATAAAGAAAAATAACACAAACAATAACTGGCTGTATAATAAAACAAGAAAACGTTGACAAATAAGTGTCACTATCATGGACAATGGTCATGTCACAAAAAAATGTTACGATTCCCATATTTACTAAGTTTGTTACTATGTATCGAATTATCATTTTGTTATAACTATATAGACGAAGTTACTAAACACAGAATTAACAATTTGGGACGAAATTTAAGAAGCGAAAAAGTCAGATGGGCGAGAAAGCTAAATGTACGGAGGAGTCCAATACGTCAAGAAGAAGATTATGACAGAAGTCCAGTTGAGTTTGATGTGGCGAGTTTCATACAGCCGGATGAAGCTATTGGGTTGGACTCGGAAACAAGTGAAGCGTTTATGAGACATAGGCCTAATAGACGGTAAGTTTGGGTTTAAAAGGTGTGATAGCTGTGCGAGGAAGTACGAGTACTTATGATAAAGTTATTTGCTCTGTGACTTATGGCTCGGCGAGCTTACTCGCCAGTCTGTCATAGTAAGTACGCGCACTTTAAAACCACCGCGGCGATCCAACAGGTTTGAAATTTTACTCGTAGCCCGCCTTGGTTCATAGTTTCGTACGTCTGTCATCGCCACGAGTCGCGAACCGGTATTTTGTTTCGACATATTTTGTGTAATATTTATTTAGTTTGGTTCAAGAAAATTCGAAAACATCACGATACAGTGAGAGCAAGCTTCATGTGTGTCACCAATGGTGATCCGAGTGCGAACTTGAAAACCGCGGACTTTCAGTTCGTATGTCTAGCACCCACTTAATACGTTCCACCACCATCAATATGATCCGGAAAAGCAAATAATCTATTGAACACTATGAGAGACACTAAACGCCCATAGGCGTGTCAATAAAACTTCTTCAATTCGTATAGTTCAGTGTCATTCACCAGATTAATAAAAAAAATATATTCATTTATTCACTCACAGACAGACAACGCTTAGCCTAAAGCCGCGTCCCCACTAGGGCCGCGCGGCTCCGTAAGGCCAAACCGCGCGACCGTGCCTCGTGAGTGTGTACGTTTACAAACTCACGAGGCTCGGCCGCGCGGTTTGTCCTCACGAAGCCGCGCGGCCCTAGTGGGGATGTGGCTTAAGCCGCTTAGGCGATTACATACACTGCACCGCGGTCCGTCGCGTAGCGCGGGGAATAAACAAACAAACGAACGTAAATTCCTCCTTTTCGATCAATTTTCTTTTACAACTTTCACTGTTATGGAATATCATAATATCACAATAAAAACTGCAAAAGAATAATGTGAAAAGCCGTGTAAAAATAAAGATAGAATTTTTTTAAGCAGTTTCCATACAATGTTCAAGAAATTTACAACTCAAAACTATTAAAAATCGCGGTTACTATTAAAAACAAGAGGTTGGTACTATTAAAAAACAAGAGGTTTTTTTTTTTTGACGTCACACAATTATATTTTATTTTTCAGAACATGGACTCCAAAACCTTTCGATCTGGGCTCCATGCTGAAAAACGACGACAGCAATAGCAAAATGGAAAATACTCCAGAATACATGAGTATAATGGGTGCCAATTTTCCAGAATTTAACATGAGTCCACCTCTCTCCAAAGACTCAATGAGCGCAAAACAATTTGGTTATAACCCACTAGAAGACCTAAATGGAGGAGAATATGGACATGAGAAATTCAAAAATATTTACAAAGATGACCTGCTTATGAATCAGAACAACGCAGTTCATAGTCAAGAGAAGAAATGGTAAGCATTTTATGGCGGTTTACACACGGCACCGCGAACCGCCGCGGAGGGCGGTGGTGGCAAAGGGATTAGCATCGCTCGACCGCTGTACGTGTGTTAGACATCGACGGATTTATAAGAGGCCAATGCGACATGAGATTCGCTTCACCGCCTGCCGCGGCAGTGCGCGGTGCCGTGTGTAAACCGCCTAAGGGTTGCAATTGATAGTTACACGTTTGTGTGTGCCTGATTTACACGATGCGATTTATTTGCTTCCAGCATTTACCTGAAGCTGAAGCAACAAAAATGGTTGCATTGTGTAAACAGTGTCAGGATGATGCTAATCATTTTGTTGCTTCAATTTTTAATTTTAAAACTTACATAGACAAATAATGAGCTTTAGTGTGAAGATCATAGAGCATGGAATCGCCGCGCGCTGGCAGCGTATGCAGACGGTATTCTTAATCAAATTGACGGATTTATAAGAGGCCAATGCGACATGAGATTCGCTTCACCGCCTGCCGCGGCAGTGCGCGGTGACGTGTGTAAACCGCCTAAGGGTTGCAATTGATAGTTACATGATTGTGTGTGCCTGATTTACACGATGCGATTTATTTGCTTCCAGCATTTACCTGAAGCTGAAGCAACAAAAATGGTTGCATTGTGTAAACAGTGTCAGGATGATGCTAATCATTTTGTTGCTTCAATTTTTAATTTTAAAACTTACATAGATAAATAATGAGCTTTAGTGTGAAGATCATAGAGCATGGAATCGCCGCGCGCTGGCAGCGTATGCAGACGGCATTCTTAATCAAATTCGTGGTGCCGTAAGTGCGTTAAACACAACTTCTGTCACGGAACACCTAGCCGTCCGATACCTACGTCATTTGTGGCGTAGTGCGAGTAATGCCATTCTCACAGGTGACCGAAATAAAACCAGTTTTCAACGCCGATACAACAAATCGCATTGGCACATCCATTTCTATGGCGGTTGAAACTTATCAAAAACTAGTTGTCAATGGCGAACCAACTAGTCACCCGTGACTGGCAGTGCAGTTCACTCGATCGCTCGATCGTAATCTATATATTATTATTATATTATATAAAAATGAATCCCTATTTCCCTTGGTCACGGCACCACGCGTGAACGGCTGAACCAATTTTTTTGTTGTGTTTGTTATTGTAAGGAGACGGTTCTTAGGATAGGTAGGTGAAGGTGGGGTAAGTAGGTAGGTATGCAAGTAAGTAGGTATGTTGATATGTAGGTAGGGTAGGTAGGTAGAGATGTATGTAGGTAGGTAGGTATGTATGTAGGTAGGTTGGTAGGTAGGTTTCTATTTTGTTACAGCTGTAGCTACAATGTCATGCATTTGGTTTAAATAGATTTTTATTATTTTATTTATCTTTTATATGGGTACATTCTTTTCCTCTAGATTTTGTGAATGTGAGAACCTTGTAGGCTTAACAGACTGTATATCTGTGGTCCATTTTCTATTTTGCTAAGTATCTGGTACTTTTTGATAGGCCTACACTGTGCTCTCCTAACTATTATCACTGTAATTTAAAAAAATCGATTGTAAAAACCAATTTATTTTTAAAAGAGTAACCGTGGAGTTTCTTGCCGGCTCTTCTCCATAGGAAACGACCATTTGGAACCGTGCACCTAGCTTCTGACGTTTCATAAGTGCCCTTGTTGGTTTATGTGAAATAAAATATTTTGAATTTGAATTTGAATTTGTTGGTGGGTAGGTAGGTGCACCGTAGATAAGTACTTAGTGCTACCCATGCGAAGCCGGGGCGGGCAGCTAGTATTTCATAAAATTGGCGCGTTTAATCATGTGTCATGTCTAGAGATCGGATATTCGGATGCATACTTATTTACCTAAAGTTACGTTTTGGCTAAGAAATTATGGAAGTGGTTTTAAATATATATTATTTTCTATATATAAATCCCGGATTTGATTGGATTCCGGGATCAGATACATGGTATGGAAACGACTTATCAGCCCCAATCAGTCAAACAATAATAATATTTGCAAATTCATTTATATTGATATAATTCTCTTTTTATTTTATGAAAAACACTAACTTACTGATAATAAACTTACCGAAAAAAAAAATATTCCTTCCAAATCTTGGTGTTACGGTTGTTTATTTTTATTTTTTATTTTAATTATTTATTTTATAAATTACAAACTTACACTTAAACAAAGCACACAATTAGACCTCTGGGGTCTGTCTTAGCATGCCATGGCCTGAGATTTGATCAACGCGCTATTGACAGTTATTTTATAATCGAGTTGATGTAATGTTCCTTCAGCTTACGCTTTATGTTTTTACTATTCATTGAGTCTCTAATGTCTACAGGTATTTGGTTTAGTAAATTGGGTATTGTGAAAGAAGCGGTACGCCTGCCATAAAAGTTATTTTTGCGAGGCACTTGAAATGATTTAGATTTGGCTTGTCGTGTATTCACGTCATATTTAACTGGGGTTAGCAAATCACTGTTATCAAAATGTTCTATGAGGAATAGATACTCAGCGCGCGCTTGAACAGGTAATACCTTGCAATGTTTAAATAACCCTGTGTAATTATCTTGGTATTTATTTTTTACATAGTTCGGTACTACAAGTTTCAGCAAACGTGTTTGTAAATTATGTATTTTATCTAGATACGTTTTAAATGTGCGTCCATAACTGGTGAGTCCATAGGAGACTATCGATTCGGCAAGAGCTGTGTACATTTGAAGAAGGATTCTGTACGGTATATTGCGCTTTATAATCGAAAACTTGGTGAGTATCGCACGTAACTTACCGCAAACAGATTCCACCTGGTAACTCCAGTTGAATCGGTTATCAATTATTAATCCCAGATAGGTATGACATGGGACTTGCTCTATAGGCGCGCAGTGGCAGTCTGGTACGCTTTTATGCAGACAATCATGACAGTGAGCTATGATTTGAAAGGGATGGGAGGTACATAAGTGACTTGAACGTACGTGTATAACTTTAGTTTTTTGTGGATTCAGAACAAGTCCCATGTCATGGGCCCACTTAGTCATAGAAGTAAAATCGTTCTGCAAATATTCTGCGGCCAAACCAAGGTTTTTGTTAGCAGATAGTATACAGGTGTCATCAGCGTATTGATAAAGGGAACAGTGTGTTATAATATTTTCAAGGTCATTAACGTATGCCAGATAGTGGAGTGGACCAGACACTGAACCTTGGGCTGTGCCTTGCGTCACGTTTACATGTCTGCTAAGGCTAGGACCAACTTTGACGCGATAACTTCGGTTCCGAAGGTATTCTTTGCACCAGTCGAGTAATTTCCCTCTTATACCAGAGTTTTCGAGTGTTTTTAATAGTGTACTATGCCCGAGTGTGTCAAAAGCCTTGCTGAAATCAATGAATATAAGTATAACATGCTGCTTCTCATCAAGGTAGGTGTTAACTTCATCAGTAAAATTGGAAAGTAGTTGAGCTGTAGATTTCTTGCTTTGGAAGCCATACTGTGCTTTAGAAATTATGTCATTGTCCCGATAAAAAGTGTGTATTTGGTCACATATAAATTTTTCAACTATTTTATTTATTGCGGGCAATATCGTTATAGGTCTGTAATTTGCCAAGTCATTGAATTTACCTTTTTTATGAATGGGCCTAACTATACCTGTTTTTAATTCTGACGGATATTTGCCTTGTTGGATACTCGCATTAATTAACTTTACTATTGCATTCACAATTTTATCTCCTATCATTTTGATGTCCATGATTCTTATTGAGTCATATCCAGCTGATTTATTAGCATTTAAGTTTTTAATGATTTTAATAATTTTAAGAGGTGTAGCTTTTCTAAAAAATATTGATTTATCTTGGGATTTCATAAATTCACGTTCATCCAACAAGGGTCTGTCACACCCGGGCACAATATCAGACACACTGGTTTCCAATTCCCTTGCAAAGTCATTAGCGATACTCAACTCATTATTTGATTTATTTAAAAAAGCGTTCGTTATTACCTCATCTACAGACTTCACTATTTTACCGGTAAGTTTATTTAATATTTCCCACAATTTTTTGGGATTATTTTTGTTTCCAGTTATTTCTTCTCTATAGTAATTATTTCTAGTGTTTAGTATTTTTTTATTAACTTTATTTCTAGTTTTATTGTATTCTAACTTAAGTGTTTTATTATCTATGTCATTTTTCCATTTTATAAATAGTTTGTCTCTTTTGGTGCAACTTAACCTTATCTTATTGTTAACCCATTTTTCACAATTTCTTTTGCTCGAGGTATTTATCTTTTTAGTGTATTTACATTCATTGTAGCACTTTATAAAGTTTTCTTTTATGTACTTATATATATCATTAGGGCAGTTTAACTCATCTATCATTCCCCAGTCAGTGCAAGCTAAGAGTTTTTTAATTTTATTATTATCGATAGACTCAATGAACTTTGGATCCCTACCTATAGGTGTAGATGTAAGCGTGACAATCGTCATGCGATGGTCCGCCAAGACAGTACCCAGAGCAGCTGAGTAAAGGTCATTAAGGCAAGATCTTACGAAAATGTGGTCAATACAAGTTTTAGTAACTATATTACCTTTGCATTCGACTCGCGTGAAGTCTGAGATCGCACATTCAAGCCCACACTCAGCAAGTTTACTCAGATAATAACTGTTTACATTATTGGTAGTTTTTAGGTCTATATTTATATCTCCTAATAAAATAAGATCGCTTTTCTTTACAGAATCAACATTAATCATACTGGACAGTTCATTAACAAACAGGTGTTTGCTTTCTTTTGGTGGTCTATACACTGCACAGATAAAGATATTGTGATTTTGCTGCGTTATTAATTTACCCAGTATACATTCACAATGTCTAGTTTGAGTTTTTATCGGTTGAAACTTATGTTTATTATTAACATAGATAATAATCCCACCACCTTTCCTGCTTTTACGCAGGATACTATACATTCTAAATCCATCCAATTGATACATAGATACAATTTGTTCCGATATCCCCACTTCCGTGAGAATTACAATATCAATTCGTGATTTAACCGAGATTAAACAGTTCATAAGATTAGCGAAATTTTTTATCAACGATCGAATGTTAACATGCACTACATTTAGGTTAATTGTGTTTTTTGGTAGTTTACTAACATATGTCGGTAAATCAATGCAATCAAAGATTTCCCTAATATTACTTAATACAGCCATTGATACTTATTAAAATACATGAGAAAGATTTTGTGCTTGTTTTTACTTGGAGGTATTCGGTTTATTTTTAAGGAGATTTTGTATGTCGTCTTCACATCTAATGGTAATTATCTTGTCTTTTCCATTGATGTCGACCTCTCCTTTCTTGACCAGTACTTTACCATTTTGGAACCATATATATTTAAAATCCTGTCGCAGTTGTTGTTTAGCCGTCCACATAAGTTTTCTGTTTACTTGTGATAACGCGAATCGCACGTATATTTTTGTAGGCGCCTCATTACGGGATACGTTGGGCAATATATCAGCTGATGTCAAATTAAATTGCTTAGCGGAACGTGTCCAACATTCCACGTCCTTAGTATTCCCTAGTTCTAACTGTAGAACGCCTAAGTTCTGGTGCGTGTTCGAACGTTTTACTCTTTTTATCACAGACTTATCTATGCTCATTTTTTCAGCAATATTATTTGTGATTTGCAACAGTTCTTCGTTTTTTATATAAGGGATTCCGGTTATTTCAATAAAGTTGTTCAGTTTATCTTGGTCTGACTCGTTTAAGCGCTGTTCTAAAGAAGAGATTTTGGTTTCGTAGTGGGTAATTTTATTGCAGAGATAATTATTTTTATTTTCCATATCTTTCAGCTTTTGTTTCATCATTTTAATCGATTCCACAAAATCATCAATTTTCCCAGTGCAAAATTCAATAGAAGACTGTAAGGGCTCGAGTTCTTTTTGAACTATTTTTTGAACCTCCTTGGAAATATTTGATAGCAATTGTTTCATATCTACTGGAAAGTTAGATGATGTGGGCTTCCTTGAAGTTGGTTCGTCTACCTCATCATCGTCTTCCTCTGGGACGATAAATGATTTCCTGACAGGGGAATATCGGTGACATTCACTGCAAGTCCATTCCAAAGTTTCCGAGTTACGTATAGCTAGTATTTGCTTTTGTGTGAGCCCGGTGCATGCTGTATTTGCATGCACGATTTTCCCACATTTGCAACATTCCAATCCTGGGTTTTTAGTTGTAATTGTTTTGTTACAATTATCGCACTTTGGCATGGTATTATTGTTGGTTCAAATAAGATAGTTGGGTGAATAAGATTGGTACGTACCCACACCGCCGCTAATAACGTATCGTCTCAGTAGTGAACGTCGCGACCAAAAGGTCTCAAGCGCCGAGCACAATCCGTCGCTTACGCGTTTCGACACACACACGTTCGATGTTCTCACAAAACGAAGCTTTATTTATTTTTAGTTTTTAAGTTGTTTAAATCACCACAATGGAATAACTTTAGTAATTGGTTTATAGTTCATGTTTTTGTACTTGTTGTATACTATAGATTTTACACAAAACTGTACTCAGAAACTCGTAAATTACACTAGATTTCAAATAGGGAAGCGCGCTGACCTTGCCGTATACACGGCCGGAGGTGAACTGAAGGTTGTATTCAGGGTCTGATGATGGAACCGGAAGGTGGCCATAGAAACTCCTCACTCAACCAAACAAGATAGGACTCGTTTGCTTTGTCTTGACAAGTAGTATAACCAAAGGTTGTATTCAGGGTCTGATGATGGAACCGAAAAGTGGTCACGGGTACTCCTCAACTTAACAAGACAGCCCAGTGCAGTGTTTCAATAACCGACACAATTTTTGATCGCGCACTGCGGCATTCTGACGTCTTAACGTTGGCTATGATTGGACCATAGACCATACTAATTTGAAATAAGACCACAATCGAATTTGTGTTCTTATTTTTCGTTTCGTTTTTGAAGCGCTTACAGGGAATCTAGTGCATTATTGATCGAAGTCTTTCTGTCAATAAAAATATCGGTGCTCATAAATGTCGGAGGATCAGAACATTCCCGCGTATCTCCGCAGTAGTACCGAATTGGATAATTTATAAGCACCGAATTAATTAATTAAAATAATAATTATAAAGACCAATTGAACGTCACATTAGTTTTGAAGACTGTTAAAAATAGTCATTTCTCTGTTTCAGCAGCTCTCTGAAAACTATCAAGTTCCCGTTTTTTTCCCATAACAAATCAGAGACGATAAAGCCGAAGAAAACGAAAAAGAGGAAGCTTTTCTTCTTTAACAATTCTAAGAAACCGGCGGTCAAATTTGATTTTAACAAGATATACGATGACACATCGAAACCCTACAGGATGAGGCGATCTTACGAGCAGAGGCTGTGCCCGGCTTGCAAGAAGATCTTCCTAGCCAACGTAAAAAATGACAGGCACAAGAAAAATCCCACTCAAATAATTCACAATAGCAGACAGTTCTTTCAAAATACTTTACCCGATGCAACATTAAAAGAGGAAATCAAAGATTTAAGAACAAACAAAATATCTTATTCTCATGATAGATACAGAAATAAAAGACAATATAATAGCGACCGGCAGTTGAAAGAGCTAGAGGAAGTCCAGAGGAAAATAGATGCTGTGGAAATTCAACTCCCCCAATTTGAAAACCATGACAAGAATATAGTGTTAGACCAGAACTCATAGCTTAGTACTAATAGTTATATAGTGTGTTCGTCGCAAATTTTAGACTTTAGATTACACGTATTTTACATTATATTAAAAGTTATTTTTCATATTTTTTTTTTTTTTCATTTCAGTAGTTACTAGAGTAATTATGTATGACTTGCTTAGATTTCAACATTTCTTATACATAAGTACATAAACTCAAGCATTGTTCCCATGGGGCTAGCCCCATGCAACAATGCGTGAGTTTATGTCTGTAGATAGGTCTGCCTGGCGAGCTAGACCGAGCCGTGAGACGTTTGGGGGCTCGTAACACCGCGCCAGGCCCGGACGGTATTCCTGGTCGGGCTTGGGTTCTTGCTTTGGCTGCCCTGGGGTACCGCCTAAGACGATTGTTCAATAGCTGCCTCCGCGGGAGCGTGTTCCCCTCCGGCTGGAAGGAGGCAAGATTGGTCTTATTGAGGAAAGAAGGCCGGGACTCAGAGTCTCCCTCTGCATACCGTCCCATTTGCCTGCTCGACGAGGTTTCCAAACTATTCGAAAGAATAATTGCCGAAAGGCTCGTCGGTCATCTATCACGTGTTGGTCTCGACCTCGCCGATTGCCAGTATGGCTTCCGGCAGCAGCGTTCTACTGTGGATGCGATCCTACGCGTCCGCTCGCTGGCGAAACAGGTGGTGTCCCGGGGTGGAGTGGTGCTGGCGGTAAATTTGGATATCGTCAACGCTTTTAACTCTTTGCCCTGGGATGGGATTAGGGCGGCACTTGTACATCACAGAGTGCCTATTTATCTACAGTGCATCATCGGGGCCTACCTTCGAGATCGGCACATTTGCTATGTGGGTCGGGATGGTAGCGTTCATCGCAGGGAGATTACGTGTGGGGTTCCGCAGGGGTCAGTTTTAGGTCCTTTCTTGTGGAATCTCGCTTACGATGTGGTTCTGCGTGTCGACCTCCCCGTTGGCGTTAATGTTGTATGTTACGCGGATGACACCCTAGTGCTGGCCGGCGGGGACACCTTCGAAGAGACCATCCAGCTTGCCGAGCTCGGAGTGGCAAAAGTCGTTGCGACGATCCGCGGGCTGGGTTTAGAGATAGCGCCTCATAAAACTGAGGCGCTTTGGCTCCATAAACAACCGAGGAGCAGAGAACCACCCAGTTCGTTATTCAGAGTTGGAAATGCGCAAGTCCAGGTGGGTCGATACATTAAATATCTTGGCCTTACTTTAGACGGTCGATGGAGCTTCGAAGAGCACTTCGAACGCCTAGTACCCCGCGTCGGGAAGGCAGTGGGGGCTTTACACAGACTCTTGCCGAATCTCGGTGGACCACAAGAAGAAGTTCGTCGCCTCTACGCCGGTGTCGTGCGATCGATGGTCCTTTATGGCGCACCTGTTTGGTCAAATAGGCTGTCAGGCGTCCGACGCTGTAGAACTAAAATCAACAGCCTGCAGCGGAAAATGGCTATTCGTATCGCACGAGGATACCGGACTGTGTCCTTTGAGGCGGCAACTCTCTTGGCACGCTTTCCGCCGCTGGACATCTTAGCGGATATGGACGCGAGGGCTTATAACCGAATCCGTGTCATCCGTCAAAGTGGCAATGGCGTGCCAGGAATCGCTGTTGCACGGCTGAGGCGGCAGGAACGGCGACACGCGCTCGAGCAGTGGTGTGAGCGGCTGCAACAGCCGCAATATTCGCGTAAGCGCGTTGTCAAAGCCGTCCTACCGCACTTCGAAGCCTGGCTGAAAAGAGGGGAGCGCATCTCTTACAGGCTCACTCAGGTGCTGACCGGGCATGGTTGCTTCGGTGAGTACCTGAACAAAATTGGGCGAGAGGACACGGCAAATTGCCATCATTGCGGGGGCGGCTTAGATTCTGCACAGCACACGCTCGAGGAGTGCCCTGAGTGGGCTGCTGAAAGACGGGTCCTGGTCGCCAAGATCAGGCGAGATTTATCTCTGCCAGCAGTAATTGGGTCTATGCTGGCAGAGGCGGAGAACTGGAAGGAAGTGGCCGCCTTCTGTGAGACCGTGATGGTTCAGAAGGAGGCGGCCGAGCGGGATCGTGAGAGGGCTGATCCCGCTCGTAGGAGAAGGCGTCGGGGAGGCAACCGCCTCGACACCTAACACGCCGAAACCCCGCCTGCAATCTTGAAGGCAGGTGGGAATTAGGGATCACGGGTGCTCAGAGTGGGGACTCTGTCCGCCCACTAAGTGACCTCAGGGAAGATGGCGCACAGTGGTCATGTGCTGCCTTGCACAGTTAGGTTTTGGGGAGACCCCTTTACAGTCTCCCCAGAGATGTGCCCTAACAGGCGCTGCACAGAGGGGGTTCCGGACTGGTCTTTTGAGAGGAAACGGTGCCCCTTCCATGTGTAGATGGTGACCACCGGGGTGGTTTTAGTGAGGTAAGAATCCCACACTCCCCGGTCTTATCCCCAAAGACCTAGCGCCTTTTGAAGGTCCCCCCGAAAACAAAAAAAAAAAAAAAAAAAAGGTAGGTCTGCCTAGGCAGTACCTACAGACCACCACCTGTTACAATCCTTACATACCCCTATTGCTTCGTTTATACTCATACATCTGGTCATACACGCACGCCCATTGCGAATACTACGCACCTGACCTTTCTGAAGAACATCTCTAATAAGCTCAATATTATGTTCCTTCTAAGGCGTCCCCTTGACATCTGCCTTTTGTTCTGGCCTGCGCAGACTGGCGGACTAAGTACTAACTCGTGAGTAAGTAATAACAGCCACACGGGTCGATCTCAGGTTAAGCTACGCTTGCCGAGGTTTATCCGTGGATGGGTGACCACCTTTACATATCGAGACTCTTCCGTGCCTCGAAAAGTACGTTATGCCGTTGGTCCCGGCTGTCATTCGTAGATCTTTGACAGTCGTTACGGGTCACCAGAAGCCCGAAAGTCTGACAACTAGTCTTACCAATGGGTATCCTATCACAGTTACTGGGTTGTGGAGGCCAGATAGGCTGTCGTTCCATGTAAACTACTGGTATTCAGCAGCATCCGGTGAGACTACAAGCTGACCTCAACAAAGTTGGGAAAAAGCTAGGTAGATTTAATTCATGCCACCTGTATTTAAAAAAAAAATTTGGCTAGGTTTTTTCGGAGATGTCGGAATAGTCAACTTTCAACAATTTCTTGAATATCTTTAAAATAATTTATTAAAAAATAATTTAAAAAGTAATCATTGAAATCCTCACAATAAGCCCTATTTGAAGAATTTTTTTAAATTTTCTAATTTGTCCCGAAAAGTGACAAAATTGAAAATTCATTAATTTACGTTACACCTCGGTATTTGAGTCACAGAAATTCATAATTATGTGTATCAAATTTCAACTAAATTGGTCCAGTAGAGAGTTCAGCCAGCGAGACATCCAAGGGACCTATTAAGTTGAAATTTAGAAATGTAGAATCTGAAGAGATCCGTAGGAGAACCAAGGTGACCGACATAGCCCGAAGAATTGCACAACTTAAGTGGTTAGTGGGCAGGGCACATTGCTCGCAGAACAGATGGCCGATGAGGCTGAAAGATTCAGGAGTGGCGGCCGCGTACAGGAAGACGTAATGTTGGAAGGCCTCCTACAAGTTGGACCGATGACCTGGTGAAGACAGCAGAAATCCGCTGGGTGCAAGAAGCACAGGACGGGTCGAAGTGGCGATGCTAAGGTATGTCCAGCAGTAGACGTCTTTCGGCTGAAATAATGATGATGTCATGTCATCTTCTTTTAAAAACCGCTACGTCCTAATCCTAACTTATAATTTATACATTAATGTGAAAGTGAGTTTGTTTGTTACGCTTTCACACTTCAACGGCTGAACGGATTTGGATGAAATTAGGGACATGGGTCCACCATGACTTGGAGATGGATCTAGTTTTCATCTTGGATAGCAGACGAAGAAGTCGCGGGCAACAGCTTGAACGCACGCGCGCTCGCGCGGCGGACATAGTAGACCATAAATAGTCGCGCGGGCCAGACATGTGAGTGGGTTTAAAATTGGGTGGTTTTTTTTTCTGTAATTACATAATCGGGATGTTGACTGGGAAAAAAAAAAATATTTAGTCAAGTAATAAAAAAATATTGGAGACGTATTTTTTGCTGTATCATGTTAGTAAAAAATGGGTTAGATAAAACGCATAAAAGTTGGGGAGTGGGAGCTAGCTACGTCACAAGTCAGTATAAAATCTACCGGCTAGTGACGTCATGTTCATTTGATTACCTAAAAAAAGAAAAAATACGTGTCCACTTCCCAATTTTTTTGTCAACTTCATAATATTATCTTATCTAGATCTACTATATTATCAAGTCGATAAACTTTCCCTTATTCGTATTCTGTGTAGGTCATTGTAGGTACAATATTTTAAATGATCAATAAAATATATTTACTACAGTCTATATCCCAGGCAGTAGGAAGTCTTAGTAAAATGAGAAACGGTGTGCAATTTTCCGATGCAATATATCGAGCCCCTTCGTCATTGTCTCGGATGGAAATATGATTTTTCCATCGCCTCAACCATCCTCGCAATATGCATAGTTTTTAAAAATATTTTAAAGAAGGCTTCACTTGTAAGAAACAAGTTTTGTTAAAACATTTCGCCACTATCATATTTTTTAGGGTTCCGTACCCGAAGGGTGCCAAATAGCCCAGGAAAATTAGGAGTTTCACCTTGGGATGAGAGATAGTCAGCTATAAACTTGTACAAAACTTTATTTTGACACTCTAAAACTTGTCTCAAAACCTACGTATCATAGGGTGTCCGCGACTACAGATATTCCAAGGGTTGTATGCTATTTTTAATTATTATAAATATTGTAGAAGAACCGGTCATCAGCGATTGATTGTTATTCGCGACGAAAATTCCCAATACCTTCAAAAGCCACTGTCGCTCAAATGCGACGGTCATGCAGCTTCAAGCTCTATTTGTACTCTAAATACGGGTTGAAAAGGCTCTGTGGGCAGTTTTACTCTATGCCTAAATAGAGGTTTATACAAGTTTATAGCTGACTATTAATTTTCCTGGACTAAAACGGAACCCCATTACTAAGCCTCCGCTGTCCGTCTGTCCGTACAAATTTATCTTTGCGGTTTTCATTATGATGGAAAATAATAATATTCTTCGTTTAGTATTTTATTTTTTTTGCTAAATAATGTTTGGTGGTACGGAACCCTTCGTGTGTGAGTCCGACTCGCACTTGGCCGGTTTTATTTAGAGATTTTGAGTCTCATTTTAAATCTGCAGTTTTATAACTTTTACGTAATGTTCTTGCATTTTTTTTAAATACTAAGATTTTAACGCAAAGTTATAATAATATAGTTATATGGATAACTAGCTTTTTCCCGCGGCTTCGCTCGCGTGGATGTCTGAAAACCAAGGAAACGTACTACCGGGATAAAAAGTATTCTTTGTCCAGGTTATAAACTATCTGTCGCCTAATACAAATTCATATTAGTAGCATAACGTAATGATTGTACTTTTTGTTAGGTTACTGTTCAGAAATAGTGCACGATGTCTAATGATAGAAATTGATGAATTGATAGAAATTGAGAGAAGAATTGTAGAGGAGCTTGAAACTAAGTATTAACAGCCCCACGGGTCGACCCATCAGGTTAAGCTATCGTATTACCCAGTAACTCGGTTGTGGAGGTCAGATAGGCAGTCGCTCCATGTAAAATAATGGTATTCAGCTGCATCCGGTTACACAGGAAGCCGACCCTAACATAATTGGGAAAAGGCTAGGCAGATTGATTGTTTAATAATTGAAATACTATATCGTGAATTCATGAAACCCTAGTACTTTTTGTTAGGTTAGTTTAGGTACTGCTCAGAAATTGTGCACGTGTCATGAACAGAATACCGTCTTGAACTTCGATTGCAGCGTCACCTATCGGGCCCAATTGTGAATAGCAAATTCCGAAAAATAGTTGTCGTTGCGTGTATCTTGATATAGGTCAGTGCGATGCAAATAAAATATTTCATCCCTTTTCACCCCGGTAGGGGTTGTTTCCGAAAAATATTGATACACGTTATTCTTTGTTTTCGGTTTAAGTATAAATTCTGAATTTCGAGTAAATCGGACCGCACATAAAAAATCTTTCATACAAACTTTGACACCCCCAATCCCCATTTATTACTAAGATAAGTATTCGTACGAAGTACTCTCTATCGGCTTTAGCACCCTCAAAAACTACGAAAGCGACACCCATGACGAAAAATTAGAAATTTGTCGCAGCCGCCATCTTGGATTTACATTTAGACGTCCCTTTCGGCTTAAGCACATTAGAAAACTATGTAAACGACACCCATGTCGATTTTTTTTTAAATATTCATATCCGCCATCTTGGATTTACTTTTTGACGTCACTATCGGCTTTAGCACCCTTGAAAACTACGAAAACGACACCAATGACGAAAAATAAAAAAAGAATTCGCAGCCGCCATCTTGGATTTACATTTTGACCTCACTATCGGCTTTAGCACTATCCAAAACTACGAAAACGACACCCATGACGAAAAATTTGAAAATATTCACAGCCGCCATCTTGGATTTACTTTTTGACGTCACTATCGGCTTTAGCACCCTTGAAAACTACGAAAACGACACCAATGACGAAAAATAAAAAAGAATTCGCAGCCGCCATCTTGGATTTACATTTTGACCTCATTATCGGCTTTAGCACCATCGAAAACTACGAAAACGACTCCCATGACGAAAAATAAGAAAACTTTCGCAGCCGCCATCGTGGATTTACATTTTGACCTCACTATCGGCTTTAGCACTATCTAAAACTACGAAAACGACACCCATGACGAAAAATGAGTAAATCGCAGCCGTCATTAAAATATTTTCACCCCGTTAGGGGTTGTTTCCAAAAAACCTTGATACGCATTATTCTTTATTTTCGATTTTAAGTATAAATACTGAGTTTCGAGTTATTCGGACCTTGCGTTAATTTTTTTTCATACAAACTTTGACACCCCCCAATCCCCGTTTAGGGGGTAGCTTAGAAAAACTAAAAATGACAAACTTTATGATTTACTTAGATAAGTATTCATGCCAAGTTTCAAGTCTATTAACTCAAGGAATAAGATTTTGCATACAATCGAAATCCCCCCTTTTCACCCCCTTAAAAGTCGAATTTTCAAAAACCCCTTCTTAGTGCTCCCCTACATTATTAAAGGAAGCTGTGTGGAAAATTTCACGTTCTTAGTCCCAGTAGTTTCGGCTGTGCGTTGATATGTCAGTCAGTGAATCAGTTTCTCCTTTTATATATATAGATGTAGATATAATTATAGTTTTAGCTTAACATTATCGAAAAAAATCAGTCATTATCATCACAAAAAAATAAAGTAAACTTGACTATACTAAGAACGTTAAATAGGTATCAATTTAATTGAATTTAAAATCTTCAGTCTTCGTTTCGCATGCCAAGCATATTTGTTCAGTTGTATATGGACCATCTGTAAGAAAAATCACGCATTAAACATAAAAAAACATGTTTTCTCAAATACCTATAAATAAAATTAAAATAACATGCCTGATTTTAAACTAACAATAATGTTTTTATTGTAGAATGTCACATAATATATTGGTCATAAAAAATAAACTATGTATTAACAACGATTCTTCATAATATTTCTGTGTTCACAAGTATAATAAATGTCTGTTTTGTTTGTATGATTTTTTATTTAATTTATCTTATCTTTTTACATGCATGTGTTTCTGTGACCAAAAAAAAATTTTTTAGAACAACGAAATTGGATCGCCACGTTTCTTTTTGACGAACACAGTGTGTAATGATCGTTAGCTGCAGTACTTACGCAAATGCGAACATATTGTTCGATGTTCATGTTCACCATGTTCTTGTTCGTTCGTGCGTACACGCCTTGTAATAAAGTATAATAAAGGACGAGCCTGATGACATGCATAGTTATGCATGTCATCAGGCTCGTCCTGTAGTACTTACCAATAGTAAACCACTTAGTGCTAGGCAGACCACATTCCTGCCTTGCTGACACTATGGCTTCTCTCATTGCTATGGGTATTGAGACTGACATGCATGTGGGAGGCTCGCTGCATGCTGGAAAATAAGATAATGGCCGTGTTGAGAGTACCTACTTTCGTATAGTCAATCTCGTAATTGCTTTTACACTTTCGACAAAAATTCGTAAATTGAATCTTCAGTAAAGGCAGATTTATACGAGGCCAGTCATGGACAGTACAGTAAGTCAGTCCAGCGCTGACTTGCAACTGTGCTCGAGTGGACACTATTTTCAGCTCAGTTCAGTGCTGACTTCCCGCGTGCTTCCCGCCCTCAAGTCGGTCCAGTTGACTAATCTACTCGTCAATTTTCGGGACCAGTAGCTTCCCCCGCCTGACTGCCGATCTTGTCTACAAGTAACCAACGGCTGGGTCCGAAATTCCGAGTCACTACAGTCATTGCCATCGTATAAACCAGGCAAATAGTTGAAACTGTCTATCTGTCACATTGGTCTTAAAGCAAAAATGGAACTTGATATTTTATATATTTGCAAATGACATTCAACCTTACCGTGGTAAAGCAATTACGAAACTGACTATATATATATCTTTATATAATTCTTCCCTACGTGTGTTTGTCACCTAACTCCTCCTAAACGGCTGAACGGAATTGAATGAAATTTTGTGTGCATATTTGTGTAGGTCCCTGGATGGTTTAAAAAGACAATTAGACCCGGTAGGTGGCGCTGATCGGGCAGGACAACGTCTGCCATGTCCGCTAGTATTGAAAACCACGACCACCTAACCTACTCCTTTAACCTACCCTTTACCTATCCTTTCCTTTCCTTTCTTTTTTTACCTATCCTTTCTATAGCCTACTCCTTTTTTGAAGTCTACTAAAAGAAGCATTTCATCGATTAGTCTTACCTTTCGATCCAAATATAGCCCTGGTTGAATAAGACTTCTTCCTCAAATAGACCCTGAAATCTTGTGGTATGTCTAGTGCTTGTGGTACATAGTAGTTCCAGGTGCGGTCGGTAAGAAGTTCTCCTGTATTCTTATCGTAGACCAGATTCTCACAGGTCCAGTAACCGAGACCCATGACAAAAGCACCTTCGACCTGAAAATAAAAACATAGGTAATTTGTCTATAAATAAAAATATCTTTTGCCGTGCCGTGCCGCCAGTGAGCGCCGGCCCTTAGTCACGTAGTTACATACTATGTGTGTAGAAAAACAAACTAGTACCAATAATCCTAATAAACTCATCATCATCATCATCCATCTGCCTAGCTTTTTCCCAACTTGGTTGGGGTCGGCTTCCAGTCTAACCGGATGCAGCTTAATACGACTGCCTATACCGAATCCTAATAAACTCGTGGTGCTTAAAATAAAAACTAACCTGACCAATATCAAGCTCAGGATTGACACTTTGTCCAGCATCTTGTAACACGTCGACTCTCAAAATCTCTGTTTCTCCGGTCAGCACATCTATTTCAACTTCTGCCACTGTCACGCCATAAATCTCATAGTTCTGCACATCGTCCTGACCAGCAAACCCATGAGTTTGCAGGTCTACATACATTTCGAAACTTTTTTGTATCAATTGCTCCCAAGTTGGGTTGTTCAACTGTCTTTTAATCGGCTCCAGCCTTGCTAGTAACTGTTCACAGCATTTTTCCACGGCAATCATAATATTCTGTGTAGTAAGACTGCCCCCTGTTACAGCAGCATTAGGAGATGAAATTGTATTGTTTTCTTTAATAATAATCTTTTCTATAGGAATGTTTAACATGGCAGCAGCTATTTGAGTTGCTTTAGTGTTTATGCCTTGGCCTATTTCAACTCCACCGTGACTTATTGCGACTGTTCCATCTGCTTGGTAAACTGCTAGGTTTACGTCGAAATATCTTGCGTATATGTGTTCCCATCTAAGAAATACAACCCTAAGACCACGTTTCTTCCACCTGTTTTCAGCATTAAATTTGTTAACGGCATTTCTTCTTGTTGCATATTCTGATGTAGTCACTATTGTTTGTAACATTTCCTTCAGGTCGTTGTGTTGAGGGTCTAGGTTTGCTAAGCGCAACTGTATCGGGTCTACTGATAGTTCATAAGATATTTGTTCCATCATCAGTTCAGCCATTGCTATATTTTCTAAGGTTCCTGGAAATATGTAAGATTTTTTAATTCATGTGTGAACAATATGTGAGCATTTAATTGAATAAATGTGCATCAGCATCCATCATGACATTATTCAATATTCAAAATTCTTAAGTCATTTATTGATACTAGGCTGTGAGAATCAGCACTTTTTGAACGTTAAAATTACATAAGACAGTCCCCCAAAAACGTCACCCGTCACTACTTCCTAGTGCTTTAGCTGGGAAGACAAAGTGGCGCAACAAACTCCCCAGTTCAGTTGGAAAAATTTGATTCTATACAATAGTACTTAGTAGTATTATCGGCGTTATTAGTAGTATCGGCTTTAAGAGCACACAATAATTAATACAAGTATTTCACACCTGGTGAACGAAACCAAGTATTCTTAGCAGTATCAGTGAGGGTATTGATACACTTGTAGTTCCACGTTACAGCATTATAACAGTTGTTGAACACGTTGACACCGAACTGGCTTAAATCCTCGTTGACGGCATAACCGTTATCTTCGTATAAATTGTAGAGAATGTATTGAAAAACGCCTGACTTGTTTACGCCTACCTGTAAAATAACGTAGATGACATTATTAAAACTAGTGAGTTTATTCCGCCATATTATATTTGTGGATTTTCAGAGTTATCTAAATAGTTTAGTATCAGACCATGACAAGACCTGTAAGCGTCATTGACCATGAATGAATTATTTATTAACAAAGAAAATCTCATGACAATTTAGACCAATATGTTTTCTATAACAAAAACATTTACCTCAAAATCAGTAGAGCACGGAAACCTCTTCCCCATTGCTCTCGTATTCGTCTCCATCCTTTGTATAACCCTGCAGGGACGGTTCAACTTCATGGCTACTAGGCTCGAAGCCACCGCTGTTTGTATAGTGCGTGATATCTTGATTCCGTACGACCCACCGAGACGACGAACGTGGACGTCGATTCTGAAAAATAGAAACATACTTTCAATGTGTGTATTGTCAGAAATCAGATTTGAGACTCAATTGTTAGAGATTTATAGGTGTAGTCTCATAGTTAATCAAATCAATGCATTTACTGTATCAATTAAAAGTAATGTACAAATACACAGTATTAATATTATTTACTTGCTCTGGTCCATCTTCAAGGCACGTGATATCATCACTTGCATAGCCCCTGTCCATTGCGCTGTTGCATACACTGCTAACCCCTCTTCTACCGGTTTGGTCACACTAACCAACGTTTCTATAGAAAAATGGTACTGTCCCTTGATTGTGTTCCCCCCTTTTATCACTTTTGCTACATCCTGTCCTCTAGCAGTTGCTTTAATTTCTCGAAAGAGAGTATTTCTTTTTGGGTCTTTCTTAGCAGTTTTTATGTCAATGACTGGTATTTCAACGTTTGCGTATTTTACTTTGACTAGATTAGCTGCTTTGTCGGCAGTGTCTTGTGTATCAGCAACTATTAAACCTAGAGGTTGGTCGTAGTATTTCACTTGGCCGCTGCAGAAGACTTCTTCGTTTATTGAGTAGACTGGATCATCCACCGGTGTGAAGGAGTTTAATCCAGGAATGTCTTTTGCTGAATAGAATGCTATCACACCTGGGCAGCTCTGAAATTAGGAAACAAAAACCAAATGTTTTACAAAACCCAACACAATTCACTAAAGCAAGGATATAAGTGATTATTACTCAAATTCACTAAAAACTTTACTTACAAGGGCAGCTGAAGGATCTATCAATAACATGTGACCCTTTGGAACAGTGCTCAAAACAAACGCACCGTGGACTTCTTTCGGAAATGTTGGGATGTCATCTGTATAAAGCGCTTCGCCTGCACATTGTATCTAAAAAATAAATACATATTTAAGATATTTTATATTTTTTTTAAACATTATTTGTTCGCATATTTCAATAAAATCACTCATGGAGTCTCTACTCAATCAGTCATGAAAAAAAAATTACAGATCTCTTAAATTTAACCAGATTCTGCTATTCATTTTACTTCCATCCATTTTATTAACAGACTTCACAAAAAGGAGGACGGTCTGTTTGTCGGAATATTTTATGTTCATTTTTTATGTGTTCTCCGATTACTCGAAGACGGCTGGACCAATATCGAAAATTCTCTTTTTGTTTGAAAGGGTATACTTCCCAGGTGGTCCCATTGTCATCAATTCAGGATTGGATGATGGAATCCTGGAGAAGTCGAGGGAACTCTTGAAATATTATAGGCACACCTATAGCGATTTAGGTATTATTTATAGTAACTTGTGAATTTGCTCTCGGAAACCACCATTTAGTGAAGTGGAACTGATGATGAAGACCATAGATTGCTACCGGAACTACTCAATAATACGTATTTCACGGGTTACGATTCGATTACTTTAATATGGTTGCCAAACAATTTATGCTCATCACAATGCATAGGGTGAAGTGGAGCTGATGGCGAAGTACAGGAGAACTCCTCAACAATTAACGCTCCTGCATCGGGTAAAGCATTTTTTTGTGAAAGGTGATGAGCAGTTGACATTAGGCTATTGTAACTAAGATAAATTACAAACCGACACTAAAAAGCGAGAAATAAAAGCTAAAAAAAAACGATTTTCACGTGTGTGTTTGCTTCAATGCGTACAACTTTTACGAGTTACGGAGTTAAATGTTTTTCAAAATCGATCAGATTCTTCCTAGCAGTGGTTTTATTACAAGTACTTACCAAACCTTCGATCTTCGGTATAGGTTGGTTGATAGGCCATAAGGTTGTTTTTCAAAATCGATCAGATTCTTCCTAGCAGTGGTTTTATTACAAGTACTTACCAAACCTTCGATCTTCGGTATAGGTTGGTTGATAGGCCATAAGGTTGTTTTTCAAAATCGATCAGATTCTTCCTAGCAGTGGTTTTATTACAAGTACTTACCAAACCTTCGATCTTCGGTATAGGTTGGTTGATAGGCCATAAGGTAGGGTTTGTGTCAAATATCTGCAGCCCATCAGACACAGGCCGAGTCTCCTCCAATTTGATTGCTCCTGATTTGTAGCGTGGATTAACTAATGAGTCTGGACATAATGTTAGTAGACCCTATAATGAGAAAGTTTGCTTTATTTTCTAATATTTGTTGTATCTTTTTATTGATATCAACGACGTGAAAAAAGTAGTGGTAGTAGCTTTTGACTTTAAATAAACGCTTTTAACCTAGCTCCGGCTGGTACTAGCTGCTACCAGTAAACACTTAATACCGTCATCTCCGGCTAGTTCCATATGGTACCAGCACACCGCAACTAATTTAAACTTTATTTGTATACTGCTTATGGTTTAATATCGTTTGTGAACTATTGAACTCTACGGCTACAGAGATAGAAACAAAAAATATCGTATAGCCAAAATTCTAAGAATAGAATGTGAAGTCACCTACGAAGTCACCCAGCAGTTATTATAATATTAGCCGCGGTGACGTGCGCGTCCGCCGGGCGTGAAGTAGTTTTACCATAAAAAATGGCAGGAGTTGAGAGTTCTTTCCAAATTATTTTTGTTGAAATAACTTACTTTCTTCTGTTGACTTAGTTACAACTTTTATTAACACTTGGTACTGATTGAATAATCTATGTAATCTCCTTTACCTTATAAAATAACCCCAAAGCCAACTGTCGCCTGTAAGCAGCAGATGGTTCAGGTGGATCTTCAGTTACCACTAATTCGGCTTTCAGAATCTGCACGGCAGCTTGCAAGGTCTCATTCCTGAACAATGACTTTCCTACTAAGAAACACTCAGTAGCTGTTGCTCTGATGAAACCCGGTGATAAACCACCAATTACTATTCTTGTTTGTAAAACAAAATTGTCTGGAGTCAGTTTATATAGAAAACCGGAGTGGACTATTGCATGTGCATTTTGGGATCGTGGCATCACCTGAAATATAATTATGATGGTAATTTATATTGCGTTTGCAATTCCATTCAAAAGTTGGATTTATTTCGATTATAATAGTCTTTTATGTACTTATATTAAAGTAAAAGTATTAAAGAAATCGGCAGGTATGTACTGCCGAAAGCCACATAAATAAGAATCAGAATTATTACATCGTGGTTTTATGGATGACGGAATTACTTTTTGAACATGATTTAAAAAAAGGCCTGTTTCACATTGGAAAATACTAAAGTTAGCCCACTCTCTCGAAGAAAGGAGGCCTGTGCCCCAACAGTGGGAATGCTGATTATGCTTACGCTTATGTTTAATAATGATGATCTGCTCATGAAACAAATGATCATACCTTGAAAGTGACAAGTTTGTACTGGTTATTTAGAGGTGGCAACATCACATTCAAAATCACTTTTCCATTCATATTAAGTTTAAGAAATTGCTGCATTGTTACTATTTGAATCAAACCAGTTGAAGACACTGAAAACATAGATTATACATATTTAGTGTCTAGTACCGCGAAGCTGAAGCGAGCGAGCGAGTTGGATGCAGGACGAAATTCGCTTGCACCGACTTATGTGAACATTCTTGTATGGAAGTGTTTAAACTAGCGAATAGTCGCTTGAGTTCCTTGTCATTAACATTTTTGACTCCACCCACTTTTGATAGAACTCATACACCAGACATAATTATTGGAAATTAACCCTCCGGGAGGGTTGCCGGCATCGGTCAACGGAATTAGGTTTTACACCATCTTATAAAACACTGTAAAAGGAAGTAAAATAGTGTTTTCAGGGGGTCTTGTCCCTATACGTAGTTTCCAACCTGTAAAATTTTTAGTGAATATTTCTAACCGTGAACAACAACATAAAAAAAATGCTTGGATTTTAAAAGCCGCAGCTTTATTACTAATAATGAGCCCTACGCAAGAGCTCCCGGCATCCCATATGCAACTAGGTGAACACTCCAGGAGGGCTCCCGGCACTGAACGTGTTAAAACAATCGTCTCGCTTCAGTTTGGCCAGAGTAAAGAAAAAGTCAAAACTGCTGCCAGACATGCAGATGATTGCGTTTCAAATTGAAACTAATTTCTCTAGACCGCGGTCTAGACACTTTCAAAAGATCACATGCCTTTTGTTACAGTAATGCAAAAAGTAATAACGCAAATGATGCGATAGGTAGTAGCTATAGCAAAACAATAAAAAAGTAAAATAATAACTTTGAACAACAACGTATAGAATTTCTTGTCATCGTTAACTATAACATTACTTTTATAATGATGCCTAGACACGTAGTAGATTTACATTCTGTGATGTGGTGCAAGCAGAACATTGCCGAGGCAGTAGGTATATTGAGAACGACTGAAAAAAGCTTATATTATTAAAACTAGCTTTTTCCCGCAGCTTCGCTCGCATGGAAGTCGGAAATAATCCCATGGAAACGTACTACCGGGATAAAAATGATTCTGTGTGTTAATCCAGGTTATAAACTATCTGTCTGCCTCATCCAAATCTTATTGGTAGCATATCATAATGATTGAATACTATCGTGAATTCATGCAAGCCTAGTACTTTTTGTGCCAAGTTTCCATTGATGTAAATCACCGCAAGTTTCAAGTTTATTAACTCAAGGAATAATATATTTTTCATACAAACTTTATGATTTACTTAGATAAGTATTCATGCGAAGTTTCAAGTCTATTAATTCAAAGAATAAGATTTTTCATACAAACTAAATCCCCCTAAAAGGTCGAATAAAAAAAAATAATTGGAGTGCTATATTATAAAAAGAAGCCGTGTGCAAAATTTCACGTTCCTAGTCCCAGTAGGTAGTTTCTGCTGTGCGTTGATATGTCAGTCAGTGAGTCAGTCAGTTTGTCCTTTATTTATAATGGCTGCTACACACAGTGCCGGCCTTGCCGCCGGCCATGCCGCACAAAGCCGCAGAAACAAACGCAAACAAAATGAAGGAGCAAAAGCAGGAGGCACGTGCCGCGTGGCAAAAGCCGGCGGCCATGCCGCCGGTACTGTGTGTAGGAGCCATAATATTATATTAAAAGTAAAAGTTACTTAATTATAAGGGCGACATTAATAAACGTTACTTAGCACGTGCTCTGGCTAAGCATTTTTTCCAATCACTGCCAAACTACACGTGCAAAATAGAGACGGGAACATAATTATCTAAGTCAAAACACGTGCTAAAAACAGTTACTAAATTCGGCCTTAAACTTACTGATGGTCAGCTGTGCTCCAACTGTTTCGAACAACAGAAACAAATCAGATTGGAACTCGTTGTGTCTGTGTTTTATCATCAAGTTGCCTGCTATTGAACCTACCTGAAAATATAAACGAAAACAAAAATAACTTATATGTACCGTAAATCTTTTTTGGAATTTGAAATTCTCTAAAGACTAAAGACGAAAGGATTGACGACGACGAAATTGACCCAATTTCACAGCATACTCGTTGAACAGTTAAATTAGAGTAAAGGCTGCCTGTCCACTGGAGCGGAGAGGAGAAAAGAGGAGCGGAGATGTGTCAATATTAACCAATAGAATCTTGACTCCGCCCCTGAGTTTAGATCAGTGATCCTAAGTCAAGATTCTATTGGTTAATATTGGCACATCTCCGCTCCTCTTTTCTCCTCTCCGCTCCAGTGGACAGGCAGCCTAAGGCTGCCTAAGGCTGCCTGTCCACTGGAGCGGAGAGGAGAGGAGAGGAGCGGAGATGTGCCAAAATTAACCAATAGAATCGCACCTCTGGAGCGGAGTTTTGATTCTATTGGTTAATATTGACACATCTCCGCTCCTCTCCTCTCCTCTCCGCTCCGGTGGACAGGCAGCCTTAAACCGGCCTGTGTGTGTTGGACCACGCACAATAAAGGGTTCCGTATTAGGATGATTTTTTCCCAAAAAAAAAAAACGAACATAACATTGTAGTTGCAAAACATGTTCGATATACATCACGATTCTCAAACTACAAATGTAATTTTTTATTCCAAAAAAATATCAATTTTATGTGATAGATAAGACTACAAATTAACAATTTTCGGTCTTTTTCCTTTACTTGTGCTGTGAGACCTAGGCTTGCTTTTTGTCTTTCATGATTCTAGGTGAACGAGAAGTACCAAAAAGGTTTTGATTTATTTGTGAGTATCAAAATATGTCTTATAAATGGCCGTATTTTTAGACTTAGAAACTTAATTTCAACTTAATACCTCCACGCGTTCCTGAGAAATAGGGTCCGGACAGACTGACAGATGGACAGCAAAGTGATCCTGGGTTCCGTTTTTCAATTTCTATAAAACCCCAAAAATTAGCAGAACATAATTTATTCCCTGTTCTAAATAAAGGCAAAAACTTACATTTCTCACAGCTATATGGGCCACTAGTAAAATATGATCATACAATATCTTCAAATAGCTGAAATATTCCTGTTCGGAAACTGATTGTAATATCCCAAGTAAATTAGTGAGAGTTGTTTCACCACCTATGACCAGGTTTTGGTCTATAATGTATCCAATCAAGTCTTGGGCTTGACTTATGTCTATGAGAACCCGAGCATTGTCTATTATTTCATCCTCTGGATAGACACCTGAAACAAAATCTTGGTCAGTGCACTAGTATTATTCAATTTATTTAAAAAATACTAGTAATTTCTCTTAAATTCCTGCACGCGTGCATGAGCACCGTTTTTTCGACGGAAGAGTAGACAAAAATGAAGTTCCGTGTAGACAGTACGACGTCAGTAAAGTAGAAAGACTCAATTGCACTTTTTACGAAATTCACTCTTTTACATAATTCGGCTCAGAATTCTTTGTTTTTTCATAGATTTTTTTTCTGTTTGATTCTCAATATTACATTATTTACGCAATATGTTTATTGAAATAGTCTACATAAAAGGACAAAGATCGTTAGACACGAAAGATTGTAGAAAGATTTCTACGGTGCGATGTCAAAAATGGAAAATGTCGAAATGTCACTTTGTATATAAACCTGCGTCTATTCTTCGTAGAAATAGAAAGCGTCATGCTAAGCCTGCTGGTGATTGGTGAGGCGTTGTGGTATTTAGTTTTCTTTATTTTTCAGTATACTTAAACCAAAATCTTACCTTTAGATGTATTTCCACAAATCAATCTATACGAATCATATCCCTCAGTCTTCAGTACAGTGAATATATCAGCAACTATATTAGCTTTGTACCAAGTTTTGCCATCTTTTAAATGAATCTTAATTAAACCATTGTTAATACTAAGATCACTAATTGAAAGCATACACCAGTCTTCGTCTTCGCAAGCATTGTTGCAAGATTGGTAATTTTTGTTGCAAATTCTTAAGTCTTCTATATCTGGTATTTCTATAGTTTTAGGTGCATCTATGGCGAACTTTTTGAAAGCTTCCAGAATTGGTCTGTAGCCTGTACACCTGCATATATTGCTCGCAAATGACTGCTCAATTTCTAGCATGGTTAAGTCCCTTTTGCTTTGGAGCAGACTGTAACAAATTGTTATACTTAGTGGGTACGAAGTGTCTTCTTTTGTGATGAAACAATACGTTAAAATATTATACTGATAATTTTGATCTGCAATATAATTTTGTAAACCAAATATTGCTGTGTACATACATACTTTAGAATTTGGATAACATTAATTTGTCACTATATAATAATATAGTTTATTATAAGTGGTTTTTCTTTTCATACCTGTACATAGCCATAACCCAACCAGGAGAACAGTACCCACACTGAGACCCATTGTGCTCAGCCAGAGCGGTCTGCACTGGGTGGTACCCTTTCTTTCTGTTACCCACTGCTTCAATGGTGGTAATCTCCAGGCCCTCGCAAGTGGTGATTGGCAGGATACACTGCAACAAGAACATGAGTTATGAGACTGTTGGCTATAATGTAGCATAATTTGATGGGCATATTATGCCCATGAAAGCATGCTTGAATATTATAAGTTTCCTGATAGCTTTTTTTATGCAATTTTTTTAATGAAAGTCAATAGATTTCATGTGGGATGGCTTCTATCTAAGACACAATTTTATGACTCGCAGTCACGACACAAAAAATTATAGATAGTTTCTTGTCCAAAGAAGACATCTTCAGTTACGTCATCAGAAATATTACGTATCGTCATTAGAAAACGAAAACTTAATAACACCAACATCTATTTTAGGGCAAGGGTCTCTTCTCATACAGAGAAGGCACGCCATGCTTGCTGTGGATACCTTTTTAAAAGAAATATTATTATTTTGGTGGGAAATCATCAAATGACTTCTCCCGCTCTGGGCGGAGCGGAAGGGCGTGTCAGACTCTTACTGACTAAAACCCACCCGTGTTCCTTCCCTTGAAATGAAATGAAATGAAATGAAATGAAATGAAATGAAATGAAATGAAATTTTATTTGCAAGAATTGTAGTACATTACAGATGGTCGGGTTTTTTTAAAAGTTTCTAAAACAATTCGCTAAAACTAGCATGCAAAATTACATTAATAATTGAAATAAACTATTCAAATTAATACACATACATCATAGTCACTTAGTATAGTATAGAATTAGAATGTCAATCATTTGTCAAATTATAATAGTAAGTAAAATGTCAGTGTGAATCTCTCAAATTTAGATACTCATTCACAGAATAGAATGATTTTTCTATTAGCCATTTGAATAACACTGTCTTAAAACGATTTATTGGCAGGTCCCTATATGATTTTGGTAATTTATTATATATCCTTATAACCATTGGAAAGCAACTTCTATGATATAAGTGGCTTTTCATTGGAGGTATAATAAGTCTATCAGGATATCTTGTGTTAAACGTAACCGTGTCTCCAAGACGTTGAAATAACTCGGAGTGCATTTTAACAAATTTACAGCATTCAAATAAGTACATACCGGGCACAGTCAATATTTTTAAATCTTTAAAAAGAGGTTTGCATGAAGTCAATGGTGGCACATCACAAAGTGCACGGATACATACCTTGCCTTGCCAGGGGCCGCGTTGTCCCCTTATTGCTGTGGATGCCTTAGGCACGAAATCATCGTGACTTCGGTATGTCAGTGATGTCCAAGATAAACTTAGAAAGTACAGAATATGAATTGAAAAAGTCACATTGGCTCTTGCATGAGAGATGGCGTAATCACGATCAAAACTTAACAATCATTTACCTACCGCATTGACAGCAAATGGTAGACCCTTTGGTCTTCGTGCAGTGACCACACATGCACCACAGCCAGCCTGGCGGCACATATACTTGGTGCCTCGTAACTCCAGGTAGTCTCGGATGTAGTCTAGGAGCATCACACTGGAGCTGACCTCGCAACCCACTGAAATAAGACAAAATAAGTTATAAAATATGATGGACGTAGATAATATGTATATTAAGTAACTTATTCTGTTTAACTATTCCTAAAGAGTCATAAAAACCCAGAAATAAATCGACACGTGTTTCACCTCTCAACGAGGCATAACTACCGAAGCGTCACACGGCGTGGCTAGACGTCGTGTTCGGGTTCGCGACAGGTCAATCGTCATCCTGAGGATGCCTCGTTGAGAGGTGTAATACGTGTAGATTTCTTACAGGGTTTTTTATGACTCTTTAGGAATAGTTAAGCGGAATAGGTTACAGAGTAAGTTGTAGAGAGGCAGACCAGGACGCCTATGTTCAGTGGTGGTCTTTATTGACAGATATTTATAATGACACATTATATAACACATAAACTAACTGCGCACGAGACGAGCAAGCGAAACGGGCGGTGCCGCGGCAGCGGCCGGCGAGAGCTACTTCGAAGTCGCTCGCAGAAATGTTTTCACCATTGTTTAATTATCCGTGTTTCGCATTATCCGGTAGGGTTTTCGCGAAAATTGGAATTATCAAATATGGAACTCAACTATAATCACATGGAACTAAATAGTTGCAGCAGTTCTATATGAAAGAAATGTCGGCTATAAAACTAGTTTAAAATTACATGGAAGTAATGGTACAAAATATTTTTTTTTAGGTTGCAATAGTTCCATGTGGCTACTTGGAACTATTGAGAATAAAGGGATGGGTGTCTGGAGGGCAACTGCCCGACGATTGATGTAATGTGACGGGACGTTGTATATAAATATACTCGTCGCGCGGTAAACTCTGCTTGCGCGATGCAGTATTTCGCGTGACGTCAGTGTGATGCGTAGTTCACATTTGGCGTTGTAGATGCCACCACCCTCCTTTTACTTCGTTTACGTTCATACGTCAGCACCCTAATTACGTAATGCATTTTCAATTTTAAATTGAAACCAATTGAAAAAGATTGCCAGTCCATTGCTTCATAAGTTCGACAAAAAAAATTGAGCAGATTATTTTTGTCGAACTTATGAAGCAATGGACTGGCAATCTTTTTCAATTGGTTTCAATTTAAAATTAATCGTGCATTGCGTAATTGGGGGGCTGGTCATACACGTACACCCAAGTACTAAACACCTAACCTAGTTTATTTTGTATACAGCTAACTGTAACTTCTGACCGGCTATACCCAACTAGGTATCTAATAACAGTCTAATGTTAATAACCCCACTGATAAAATCAGTTACTTTAATTTATTTTTTAAACTAGATATTGCCCGCGGCTTCACCCGCGTGGATGTCGGAAAATAACACACGGGGACGTACTACCGGGTTTAACAGTACCCTCATCATCATCCTATTAATGTTCCCACTGCTGGGACACAGGCCTCCTCTCTGTGAGAGGGAGTGGGCTGTAATCTACCACGCGGGCCCAGTGCGGGTTGGTAGATGTCTTCGAATTTTTGGTTCTAAAACATGCCGGTTTCCTCACGATGTTTTCCTTCACCGTTTTGAGAGCAGTGGTGATGAAATTATTTACACAAAGTAAAGCGCCTGCTGGGGTTCGAATCCACGACCTACAACTCGTAAGTCGGGGTCGTTACCACTGGGCAACAGTACCCTATTTTGTTTTAATTCAGGTTATAAACTACGAGTATCTGTGTTTTCAAATAGGTAACTCTATTGGTATACACGGCGCACGCCAGTAAAAGTCCCAGTTGGCATGATTTTTTCCGACATCTTCAATAATCATCGTCTTATTTCAGCCAATTTACACAAAACTTTAATAAATTATACACCTAGCCCTTCCTCATGAATCACTCCATCCATTGGTGAAAAGCGTATGAAAATCCGTTCGGTATTTTTTGAGTTTTTTACGTTCAGACAGACAGTCGCGGCGGGGGACTATATTTTATAACATGTTTTTAAAATGTGATAATTGTTTCACGTTTCAAAACTGTTAGTGCGTCATACGCATAATTAAGGTGTTATTTTTTGCAGTGTGGATTTGTTAATTAACAGGTTAAGCGACTAAAAACATGATAATATCAAAATATAATTTCTACTTTATTTTCTGTATAAAAGACAGCACTAAGTAAGTAAGTAATAAGGTTTCCTGTGCATATCGCCGGAGCCGCCCAGGCGCGGGCGCCGGACACTATGTTTGTATACGAATGATTAACGTACATGCGCCGCACCGCGCGCCGCCGCCTCAGAACCGCGTGTATACGAATTGGTTTAGCATTGCCAACGAAACATGCGGCCCCGGCGCGGCGTCACGTACCTACCTACAGGAAACCTCATAAAATGTAAAATGTCATGGACTCCTCACAACTGTAAAAACTGAGACAACAGATTTTTGTACCTCATTTTTTTGCAAATAAATATTATTAAATAAATAAATAAATATTCATGCATTTGCTATAAAATTGCAGTTATACACCTTAAAATGTAAAAAAAAAAACTGATTACTTGCACATTTCATGCTATTGTAGATAAAAAAACAATAAATTATTTATTATTATTGCAGTGTAGTCTTATTAAATCGTATCAGAAACGGGTAGGTAATTAATTACACAGGTGTTAATTTTCCTGAAAGCAATCAATGCTCATTCATAACAAGCCTTAATTAATATGCTCAGTTGACATGATAAGTTTGTTTAATAATAAAGTATTTATTTTTAATAGTGATGTACTTTGAATTCTTCACTCCGCTTTGGATTCAAAGAAACACTCTCGCCTTAAAAATAGTTGTTTGCTCCCTTGATAAACAATCTACTATTTTCAATATCATAGCACGCCATGAAAAGAAAATGGCTTGGATAAAAAGGTTGGCTGGTTTGTTAACTGACGTAGTAAATATCAAAACAAAGCTTAAATTAAAATAGATATGAGATGAGAATTAGTTTTTAATGTTTAATATTTAAAATAATAGAGTAATTATACGTTTTTCTTTTTTCTAAATGTAATGTTTCAGAACATCGATTTTATTCTGTCAAAAACAGGGTTTTAAACGGACACAACACTACGGCAGCGAACCCAAAGACATGACATTGTAATAACGTCCTGTCAGAATATTTAATGCGTGTAACGATTAATTCGTGTTATTGAGCGCATTTTTTCAATGTAAAGTGAAACTTGGTGCATATTATAACCCGATTTTTTAGGGTTCCGTAGTCAACAAAGAACCCTTCTAGTTTCGCTATGTCAGTCTGTTTGTCCGCGACTTAGCTCAGAGACTCTCAGTACTAGAAAGCTGTAATTTGGCATGGGAATGCATATTTAATCACGCCGACAAAGTAATAAAAATAAAAAAAAAATACAAAATCTTAGCGGAAGCTACCCTAAAAAAAACTACACGTAAAATGGGATTATTTTTAGGTTGGTGTGAGGTGTTGTTAGAAGTTCAAAAATATTGTGAGAATGTGAAAACCATTTTATGAATTAAAGACCTGTTTGCGAAATATTAAGCTTTAAAGTGCTAATTTATGTTAGAATCAAGTGTCCGTCCCCATTTAGCAGGGGGGGCGGGGCTACTTGGTTTAGAATATGTGAAAAAAATCAAGGCAGTAGTATATATGTATATAATATGTCGAAATTAAAAGGAAAGCTATCACAGCTAAGTAGGCTCTACAAGTTAACGAGTAATAATCGACCAGCTTACATTTGCAGTTGCAAAAACATGTTCTCCCATATATTAGGTATACAACCGGTAACATGTTTTTCAACTACAGTGTTAAGTTTGTTCTTTGGATAAATTCATTCCAACTACGGAACTCTTCATTGTGCGTGGTCCGACACGCACTTGGCCGATTTTTATAAATGGGCGCCTGTCAATGTCAAAATATTACAGTGTAACTATGTGGATGAATAACATGACAGAACTGTGGTATCGGGGCACTGAGGAGGTAGCCGTGCGGGTGAATTCAATACTAACAACCTACGACTTTGACAGCAATTATTTTTTGACTTTGACTTACTTGGTTCCTATGGAGAAGAATGGGCAAGAAACTCCATCGATACTCATATAAAAGCAAAATAAACATCACATTTGGAGGCAAAACAACTAGGATGTCAGTATCTTTTCTGGACCATACCTTAAATCCACAAGAATCTCTTGTGAAAGAGATAAAAAAATATCTCACCTTAGACCTCATCCATCGCTTTCCACCAGGTGACATCGAAGTCAAGAGAAGACCAATATTTTAATAATAAGTAAAAAAACAAACATTAAATTATTTATAGTCAGCTCCCTACATATTGGCCAGGAAAAGATTGCGTTGGTCTATTTGTTATAAACAGAAAATCCTAACTTTTATACCAGTCAAGCACCAAGTTTAAAAAAGATTATATCACTTACCAGAGTAATCAACACCATTAATTTTAAAACTGACTCTGTCCATGACTGTACTAAGTCTTCACCCATTGAGTGCCACTGTGGGAGTGTTGCACTCAAGCAACTTTAGTAACAACTGAAAACTTAGAAACACACGGCGTTGTATTGCGGGTGAGTACGTGACTGTTGAAAGAGGTTTATTCGTTAGGTATACTCCTGTGTGTAGGTTCTAAAAGGTAAGATGAACAGAAAAAGTGGATGAATATTTTAATATTCATCCACTTTTTTTGCATACCTTACCTCATTTTGACATACATAGTTTATGATCTGCTTGCACTACAAATCTGTGTTTAGCGTTAGTTAAAACATCATTCTATCTCTATCATCTTCAAAGGATTGACAGAAACAGAACAAGGAAGAAGGATTGACAGAATGTTTTGAAGTTAAGCGCTAAATGTATAAAAATAATACATACATAACATGACGCGTTGACTGTTTCCTCGAAGGATTGGGCTGGGTGTACTTGTAGTATACCCACATTTCGCCAGTTATGTTTTAAGTCCTATGAATTAGGGGGCGAGCTATTGCTATCAACTAGGGTCAAAACTCCAAGCTGCTACTGAGAATTTTCTATTGGAAAACCCCAATCATACCCTAAAAATAATAGTAGGTAAAAAAAACAATACCTCATGCATTTATTTACAAAAAAATAGTTCACATTTAGAAAACACTTTTACACTATTATTTTGGAAAAGTGTTTTCTAAATGTGAACGGTTTTTTTTACTACTACGTTACTATTAATTACGTTCACACTGTGAACATGATTAGTTTTCAAAACCTAATAAACAGGTAGTTATTTGAAAGAATATGTCTAACATTAAATCTACCTTCAGGTAAGTGGCGTTGAATAGGCACTTCCGCGGTAGTCATTAGTGGTTAAAAGTTAATAAATACTTTCTGATTGCAAACTCAACCATTTTGATAGCCACGCTATCTGCTGATTAATCACCAATAAACAACACGTACTCGAACGTGTTGCAACGAAGCCTTTCATTCAAAACTCAGTACTTTACAATTAGCAGCGTTTGAAAACGCAGTATTGTCCCGTATGTGATACAATGTTTATTTTTGCACGCAGATAAAAAAACGGTAGTTGAAATGTAACGTTTTGTTTTTATTTTCATTTGTTATTACACTAGGGAAAACAAAAACTAGTAAATTAAGAATTGTCTTGACATGTAAGGCGTGTTACACTCGTTCGGTTATGCATCTTCGATTCGGCAGTATTTTTGTTGAGCAACAAGACCGAACCGAAGCGATTTACTTTAATTCTTCGATTTTGCCGCACAACTGTGCCGATTAATGCCGAAAAAGTGTACGTTTGACTACATTACAATATTTACATTTTACAATTTATTTACAATTTTAAATATTAAATAAAAAACTGCTAGCAAATGTAACAAGTCTAAGTGATGCAAGTTCACGACAACAAGAAGTCTGTTAAAAAGACAGCATTTTGTTCCAAAATGGTTGGAAAATTACTTTCTCTCTGCAAATAAGCTGATAACCAAGCCTTTTTTTGCTGTTTTTGTCCTTATTTAAGATATATAATTCTCAGGACAAGGTTAGATTAGTTAAGTTAGGTGGTTGTAGGTAGATAGGTATATAGGTATGTAGGTAGGTAGGGTAGGTAAGGCAGGTAGGGCAGGTGGGGCAAGTAGGGCAGGTAGGTAGGGTAAATAGCCGTAGATAAGTACTTAAAGCTAACCATGTTTTATGTTACTTAGTGAGAATTACATTCTACTGGTGAAAGAATTTGTAAAATCGGTCCAATAGTTTTTGAGATTATCCATTACACAAAAATTCAATTAAACAAAAATACAAATCTTTTCTCTTTATAATATTAGTGTCATCGTCCCATTGCGGTGTATCTTCCGATTAAAGCATTTGGATTATGGTGTAAACAACTTGAATCCGCATGTTTCAGGAATGATAGCGCGATGATCTTCGCTCGCACTGATTGACTAAGGTGCCGCCTCCACGAGCGAGAGAATCGCAGTGATATTATCCTCGTGCCACGTATTTCTATACACTCTCTAGGGACCGTGACCATGCGACGCGACGAATGGCTGAGTGCAAGCGAAACGTCATCGTATTGCCGCGCGCTCGTCGCTACTGGCGGCACGCTCGAACGACGCGTTTTCGAGAGAGCGCGGCGAGCGCGCAGTCTTAACGCAGGCGTATCCATACATAATGACACTACTTATTTCGCTCTCGTCTGTAACTAAACTCTTTTACAAAACCATTGCACAACGCCTCGTCGTGAAAATGAGTCGACGCGGATACGCGGCGATTCCGTTACGAGTTGCGACGATACGCTGGCGGAATAATCGCTCGTTCGTGGAAATTAGTCGACGTAGAAGCGCGGATCCGTCGCGATTCTCTCGCTCGTGGAGGCGGCCCCTTACGTATGGAGGTGATCGAAGCGCGAATAATGGCGTGACTTCCTAATCATTAAACAGTCGGTGCGCGCAGTCACGTTCTGCATTCCGCGCTCTTTTCGCCTCCGTTTGAACAGTCTTTTATTCACGCGCTTCCCTTTTAGGGTGCCAAACGGAACCCCTATTACGAAGACTCCGCTGTCCGTCCGTCTGTCTGTCTGTCTGTTTGTCAGCGGGCTATATCTCATGAACCGTAATTAATAGACAGTTGAAATTTTCACAGATTGTGTATTTCTATTGACGTTATAACAAAAAATTATAAAAATGTAATTAAGTTAATAATTATAGGCGTTACAAGAAACGTGCGTTTTTCGGTGTTTTTTGCCCAGTTTTAATATGGTACGGAATTCTTCAAGCCCGACCGCAGTTGGCCGGTTTTTTAAGGTATCGAAGACAGTCTAGAGCCCATTTCTCGGATACGTCGCCAGAGCTAATACGTGCTTGGTACGCGTACGTCCTTCATTGACTTGAATGTGCCTTGCGGCTGAGAGTGATGTGTCATGCTCACTCGAATGTCTCGCTGATGGTGGCGCGTGTGTTGAATCATTCGGTATTCAAAATGGTTGAACTAAATGCAGCTAATTCGACGTCTTGTTCGGGAACGGGCGCCGTCAGTAGGGCCTGGTCAGTGGTCATGTCTTATTTTAATTTTAGAATTGTCTTTGGAACAATGATCTTTAACGTGGCTTGCGATGGAAGTCGTCTGGTAGAAATCGTCATCATTCAATCATCATTTCAGGTAAAAGACGTCGACCGCTGGACATAAGCCTCCCCCAAGCACCTCTACTTCAACCGGTTTTGTGCTTCCCGCATCCACCGGATTCCTGCGGCCTTCACAAGGTCCACCTTGTGGGTGGCCTTCCAACGCTACATCTTCCGGTACGCGGTCTCCACTTCAGAACCTTTTGGGCGCCATCGGCCATCTATGATTATTCTTTTGAAGTGTAAAAGGGTTTTTACAACCAATTTACAGAAATAAAATATAATTTATCATTGTCATAAAATACAAACAACAAGGTATCTAATTAACAATGCTAACGTATTTCGTTGTCGATATAAAAATGATAACCCATTTTTATAGTATATTTTTCAGTTTTGTAACGTGTTGCTGAATTATTTTGTGATAAGGATAATCCTTCATTAGGCTATGCATTTAGTTTTAAAAAAAAAGTGTTAGTACGTACATTGACGTAGGTACCTAGGTAGATACGTACATAGACAGATAATACATTATCTTATGAACTCAACCTAATTACTGTAGAAGACATGTTATTCGTGTTTCATTACTATAGCTCTACGAGGTTGTTTTGACCCGGTCAACCTCGCCATTTTATTTTTTCAATACAATGGGTTTAAAAACTGAAAGCTCGTCACAGATGGCAGCACTATTCAGCATCAAGCCGCCATTGTTTTGTCTATGTTTACTTTTGTGTTGATCACAAATTAAACGAAAACTGGTTAAATATGTATGCAGTCTGGAGTGTAGCACTATTTAAAGACGAGCTTAGGAAAAGGGAAACGTCTACCACTGGTAAAAAGCAGCTGTAGTGGCAAAGTTAAAAAAAAAGAACATTTTATAGGATATTTTATTTTTGCTGACCTTAAGTTCTTTTTTTGTTGAAGACTAAAGGGGACAACAGGTTATTTCTGTCGTAGGAACGCTACGGCAGAAAAAACCTGATTGGAGTTAAAAACCAAAATCGAGTATGATCTTCCGGACTCAAAAACTTCAGAGATGTTAATTCAAGCATTGACCTAATATGATAATTATAATAATATAAACACACACCTTTACTATACTTAATTTACATAATATCACACCACAAGTGCCTGCTACGTAATGAAAACAGACTAACTTCTCTTGGGAACATCAGCTGTATCCAAATATCACCCATAAAAGTAAAAATGATAGAACATTATATAATTTTTTATCATTATCATGAGATTACGATTATTATCATAATCTCGAAACGTGACTGGCTCGTTGGTGTAGTGGTTGTAAGAGCTACTGCTGAGCATGAAGTCCTGGGTTCGATTCCCAGGTTGGGCAAAGTGTTTTAACTCTCAGTAACAGCCCGGAGTCTGGATTTGTGGTTCCTATGGAGAAAAATGAAAGCAAGAAACTCCATGGACACTCTTTTAAATCAGAATAATTATTGTTACATAATATTGGTTACATCATTCATGTTCAAATTATACATGTGAAAACAATGTTTGTAAGATATGCACGTTAAAAGCGTCCGTAATAAAAATATAAAAACCAAAACAATTCTGAAATTCAAATAAGCCGTGGCAGCTAAGAGATGACCAGGGGGCCTACCACAACCACTAAAAGCAGTATTATTTTAATCTTACTTCAGTGGGGGAAAGAGTGGGGTGCTATACGTCCTGTAGAGCTTCATCTCTTTCCCACACTAAAGTAATATTAAAATAATACTGCTTTTAGAGGTGGTGGTAGGCCCCCAGTCCCAACTGACGGCGCCTCTTCACGAACATGACGCAATACATGGACATTTATACTACGTCATTTATTCGAAGACTCAAGTAGCAGTGAGTTCAAGTAAAACATTAGAAGACCCATCACAATATATTAAACTGCATCCATTCCATACCAAAAATGTTCAAAATTCTAAAACATAACGCATTTATACACGGTACAGCAACATACTCGTAACTACTAATAGCCCAAACGCCTATCCAATCTCGGAGTGCATCTAATCCGTGTAATGTATTGACGTTCATATTCCTTTATCGTTGAGCTGGTGCACGGAGAAGCGGCGATCAGAGGTCGGGAGTATTGGCAACTGGATTGCCGCTTTTCCTGATTAACTGATTAACGTTTGTATTGATGTAAACGGCTGTTAAGGATGTTAGAAGGATAGAAATAAAAATTTAATTCATTTTTATTTATCATTCGAAATAAAAGTAATTTTGTGGTCTACGAATAATAAAAGTCTATTGCACGACTCATAATGCGAAGCATTAGAGAGTGCTCTACGATCGAAAAAAAATTTGCCCCGTTTCCGCAACTGTTTTTATTATTACACTCCTGCTAGTACACAGAATCTACTTAATTTATATGCCATTGTATAGATGATTAAATGGAGATTATTACTGTACTTTTCAACAATTGATTTAATGCAGCAGAAATGAAAAACACATCAAAAAAATACATAGTTAAAAAAAAAAACCGTCTATATAAATATATATAAATGTCGGAAAAACGTTACTGAGTTGACTCATCGGGATGCCAGCGCTGCTTAGCAGCGCTCGACAGAGTCTATGACATAACGCTCAGACCGGCCGGAGCTAAGCAGTGTTCATCGGTAGCGGTCAAGCAGTGAAGACGTTTAGAAACTGTCGCGCGTTTCCAATAGTTGTATCGTCTAGGGACCTATTAGTTCAACCAGGTTTTAGACTGGCAAAAGTAGACTCATCCTTCATGGGGTACTGTTAAATGTTATAATAAAATTCCTCCCCACATACTTCAACTAAATGAGACGAAATTCAAATCTTGTATAAAACGCACACTATGCAGGCTATTATAAGTTGGGGGATTACATCTCTGATAAAAATGCTTGGCTCAATGCTGGTCCTGCTCCACAACCACAACTAATTGATTAACATTTGAAAATACTGTTGGAGCTGCTGAAGATTGTAACACCATCTTTGCATTGTATAAACTCAATTTCCTTTGTATTATATAATTGCATAGCACAGGTGTGAGTACTATGTACTAAAGAGCTACCATTCACCGGGTAATATGTCTTTCATTGACTTGAATGTGCCCTGGCGGCTGTGAGTATGTCATGCTCACTCAGATGTCTCGCTGATGGTGGCGCGTGTGTTGGATCATTTAGCTCCCTTCAAAATGGTTGAGCTGAATGGTGCTAATCCATGTGTCATGTTCGTGAACGGGCGCCGTCAGTTGTGACTGGTCATCTCTTAGCTGCCATGGCTTATTTTAATTAATTTAAATTTTTGAATTGTTCTTTATTTTTATCTTTTTATTGCGGACGCTTTTAACGTGCACGTCTTTTTACATTGTTCTCACATGTATAATTTCAACATGAATAATGTAACCAATTTTATGTAACAATTTTTTGTTTAAAAGAGTGTCCGTGGAGTTTCTTGCCCGTTCTTCTCCATAGGTACCTACTACGTTTTGGAATGGGCAACTAGCTTCATATTTCTGACTGACTGACTCCTTGACAATTCAAAAGTGCCTGTACATGGTTTAATTGAAATAAATGCTTTGAGTTGAGTTGAGTTGAGTCTACCTACAGTGTGTGAATAATGTGATCGTTTTATAATTTGATGTGAACTTCAAACGATTTTTCTATTGCGCAATAACCAACACTACCCAGACTAGTTAAAATATGGCTGATATAATGAAAGAGATATACCCTCCTCCGTTATGTATTTTAGATTACCTTTTTATGAAAAGGAATCCATCAAACAAAAAAAAGACGTGTGGCACTCGGGGACTGCCCCGGCGAAGCTATTGCATAGCATTTTTATCAACTTACGCAATTGTAAAATATTAACCCGAATACAAGAAATAGCAATGATGACATTGACAGGAACTGTTATTCACATTTATAGTTTTTAAAACTTGACACAACGTAATGGGAACATCAAACTAATAAAAAGGTTTTAATTTAACTATTAATAGTCAAGGATCATTCGTCTAAGTAAGTTTGAACTTTATTGTCAAACAGTTAAACATAATTTTCAATACAACACTCTCGTATCATTCGTCTTAAGTAAATTTGAACTTTGTTGTCAAACAGTTAAACATAATTTTCAATACAACACTCTCGTATCATTCGTTTAAGTAAATTTGAACTTTGTTGTCAAGCAGTTAAACATAATTTTCAATACAACACTCTCGTATCATTCGTTTAAGTAAATTTGAACTTTGTTGTCAAGCAGTTAAACATAATTTTCAATACAACACTCTCGTATCATTCGTTTAAGTAAATTTGAACTTTGTTGTCAAGCAGTTAAACATAATTTTCAATACAAAACACTCTTTTCTTAGGTAGTATTTTCGTTACGAAATTTCTGGATTAGGTCTCCACGCTCGAGGCCCGCGATAGAAGCTATGCAATAGCTTAAAAAAACAATCAACTAAGCCAACCGCAGTCAACTGCAGCTGGACATAGCCTCTCCCAGGCTGTGCACCCTGTCCTCCGCGTTCCGCAAACAGTCTGCCGCAGACACCTTTTCAAAGTCCTCGTTCCATCTGTGTCTGGCTATACCACTGTTAAACCCGCGATGGTTTGTGTGGTATGTTTAAACAAATGCATGTAAACTGCTTTTTTGTTTTGATGAAAAAATGTACCCGGGGGTCATCCCACTCTGCGCTTGCCAATACGCGGTCTCTTCTAAGGATTCGTTTGCTGTATCGACCATCTGAGTATTAGGAAACACTGAACATACGTTTGTACATTTATATAATTTAAGGATTTGAACTGGTTATAAAAATAAATCACGATATGCACTCGATCCTTATGAACAGTCATATATTATTCATTTATACATAATTTATTTACAATAAAAATATACAATAGTCCCGGTAACAATATATAAAAATAAAAAACTATAATCTTGTTACAGTTTCTTCAAAACGTAATATTTTAACAATAACAACAAATTCTTGTATTCTATTTTTACATTCCTACATTTTCTGAATGTTAATTGGCAGTAAAGCATCTGAAAAGGCAATTACTGCAATTATTTTAATTTAATTACAACAAAGAAAAATGTCTTCATTAGACTAATCTGTCTGTCACTTGAAAGTTACTGACATCGTTTTTAATAATGGATGTACATAAATTAATTGTTTAAATTATTCGGTAGGCAAGCCGAATGCAAACTGATGAAACTAATTTATTCACAGCCACTATTGTCTATTTTAGCCTCTAAACGTATTTATTATAGGGTATTCCTTCATAAAACTATGAACTCTACCCTGGATTTGATACGTTTTTGGAAAAACTTCTTTACAACTTCTTTACACACATGAAGTTCAGTTTGCTATAACTTCAAACATTTTATGATATTCCAATAGTCATTCTGAAATCAACGTATAGTAACGTATTAAGTAGATACCTATAGTATGATATTCGTTGCGGAAATAACATTAATCGAAAACAAGAATTTATAAATGGACTTTAAAAAGTATTTCTTCATCTTCGCACTCTTTATATCAAACACTAATTCGCCTGCGTACGAGTATGAACAAGCTGATATTATCATAAAACACATAAAACCTATCATCTCAATAAAATTTAAAATCTTTTGTATTGGTGTTGATTGCTAAGCAAATGTTTTCGGTCGAGCTCGGTCCATCTGAAAAAGAAAGCATTGTTCACGTTAACTGGTTCTAGAAAGAAATAGTATACACCAACCAAAAAAAAAAAGCAGCTGTACTAATACAAGATCAAACGTAAGAGTGCACTTCTCCCCCAACCCTTGCTTGACGATGCGCCAGCCCGCGTCGATGCTGAGACAGTAGTCATAAATTCCCTGATTAATAATAATATATCTCAGATCCAGCCTGTCCCTCTTGCTGTCCTCCCCTCAGCGACACCCTAAGCCGAGGTTCGTATCCACAGGGGTGCCCTTAGCGAGCGCTAGAGTTTTAGCCTCTAGCTGGAGGCTTTAAGTGCAGTAGCTTAAAGCAGCCACAGGAAAGTCCGGTGAAGCAGATACAACCCCTTAGTGGTCATCTGCAAGATATAGAGATATAGTAAAAAAAAAAGTGCACTTCAATTCAGCCTATCATCTGCTCTCATCAATCATCTGCTAATTCAAAGTTGCACCACGATACCCGGTTCTCCACCATCCGCATCCAGTCTGTAAAGGCCACCTTTAGGTCCATCTAGCCGGGGAACGTCTCACGCTACGCTTGCCGCGGATACACAATGCACTTACCAATATTAAACCACTGTGTGGTAGGTATCCCGGACTCTTGTCTTGCTTGAACAATGGCTTCTCTGATAGCAAACGCTACCACCACTGTCGCACATGTTGCTGGCTCACCGGTTCCTGTAAATAAAAATATTCTTTTATACAATCTACAAATTCGGCGAAAAGTTATTCCGATCATACTAAACAGCTCTACAAGCCGACCAAGATAATTCGAAAACAGCTGTCAGTTGTGACGTCATACACAAATATTTTGGGTAAGTTTACTGTACTAAGGCGGATGAGAGTCCTGAGATGGTAGTGACAAATCCGCTTTCAAATCTGTTATCTAACCATCCTGCTGGTTGTATCTTTCTTATTTCACTCTTACCTTTAGATCCAAGTATAAGATCATTGCTGAAGGAATTTTTCTTGAAATATACCCTGAAGTCTTGAGGTATATCCCTCGCTTCAGGCACGTGATATTCCCAGGTTCTATCTGTGAGGATTGCACCAGAATCGGCATAGGTGAGCTTTTCGCAAGTCCAATATCCTAGTCCCATGATGAAGGAGCCTTCTACCTAAACAGAAATATAGATACATTTTGATTTAAATTATGATCTTTAAAAACATTTTAAACAAGGACAATTCTGAGAAATCAATAAACATTGAAGCAGTAAGTTCTTACAGTAAAATGCGCGTGACAGAGTAAACCAATTTGGACGGTGATTACTTACTTGTCCAACATCCACCTCTGGGCTAACACTCAAACCCACATCTTGCAACATATCCACTCTCAATACCTCAGATTCTCCCGTCAGTACATCTATTTCAACTTCACACAACGCCATACCATACACATTATAGACCTGTGCATCAGCAACACTAGCGAACCCGTGAGCCTGAAGATCCACATTGGCATCAAATGCTGCCCTTATTAGTTGTTCCCAAGTTGGATCAGTCAATGTAGCCCTAATGGGGGCCAATCGTGCATTCAGTTCATCACAACATCTCCTCAAAGCAATAATAATACTTGTTGTCGAAAGACTTCCTCCAGATACAAAGCTATTAGGAGCAATTATAGTGTTGTTTCCTTTGATCTGAATCTTTTCTACAGGTATTTTTAGAAAGAAAGCAGCTATTTGAGTTGCTTTCGTGTTTATGCCTTGTCCCATTTCGACACCAGCGTGGGTGATGACGACAGTACCGTCTCCTTGGAAGACTGATAGGTTTACATCAAACCGTTGTGCTCCAATAGGAGACCATCTTGCGAACGCCCACCTCATTCCCCGTTTTTTCCATCTATTCTGTGTATTGAAAGAATCTACTGCAGCTCTTCTAGTACTGTATTCAGCATTTGTTTTGAGGGTCTCTACCATACCTGACATTTCGTCAAATTTGGCTCTGTCTAGATTGGCTAGACGGACTGCTACCGGGTCTAGAGATAGTTCATAGGAAATCCGTTCCATTATGTGTTCCATGCAAGCTATAGCTTCTAATGTACCTGAAGGAAAAACATATAGGTATTATAATAATATTTTAGTAAGAAGATTCGTAAAAATAATTTCATGGAGTTACACTTACCTGGTGATCTACACCACGTATTTTTAGCTGTATCAGTAACAGTATCAAACGACTTGAAATTGATGCGTGTAGCATCGTAGCAATTGTAGTACACGTCAGAACCAAGAGCAGTCAACGTTTCATTGATCATGTAGCCATTGTCTTCATAAAGTCTTGAGTCTAAGCGTTGGATCACTCCAGCTCTATTCACCATAATCTGGAAACGGTATAGTTTTTAACATCTTATGATGACCGGGGTTTCAAGTAACTGATTATTGAAAGAAGAACATAATGTACCTAGTTTATAATTATAATTTAATTAATAAAGTTTACCATTTGCAATCTAGATACTAACACCTTATTATCTATAAATCTTCATTGATTGACAGCACCCGTACTGGCCAATTAATAATATTAACGAAAAAAAAAATTGTAAACGACACGCAGATATATAAACAAAAATATCTTGTTCAACGCAAAAACAAAATCTTCAAGCCGGGATCGAGCCCGAAGACTAGATAGAATCCCTATTTCGCCCGTTCCTATTTCGCAATGTGCCTTATCAATCGAAGCTGGACCATAGTTTATTACTATTGTCTGCCTCTTTGGTCTAGTGGTCGCAAGCAGTACTGCTGAGCATGAGGGACTGAGTTTGATTCTCAGGTCGGGTAAAAGTGTTATTAGGTTTTTCCATTAGATATTTCTCAGTAGTAGCCCGGAGTCTGGATTTGTGCCCGATTTATGGCAATAGGGTCGCCCCCTATTACATGGAACTTAAACATAGCTGGCGAAATGTGGGTGTAGTATAGGTACACCTCTGCCTAACCCTTCCGGGATTACAAGCGTGATGTTATGTATGATGATTTTAGTATATCAAACCCAGTTACTAAAATAGTACCTCATAATCATTGACGCAAGGCAATCTCTTGCCAACTGCTCTGAAGTTCGTGGTCAGAGGCTGAATGAACCTGCACGGACGGTTCAACTTCTGTACGACAAGACTGCATGCAACGGCACACTGGATACTGCGGGATATCTTCATGCCATATCCACCACCAATACGGCGGACGTAACAATCGATTCTAGAGGAATAATAAAATAGATTACTAAAAGATATCAGGTGTTTTCTTTCTACATGAAAATAGATACTTTAACTGAAATTGTCTGAGCAAACTACATACATACGAAAATAACAATGTAACCACGATGGTAAAATCATTGCTTGTGAATTTATGGATGGCGTTCAATCAAATTCTTTAGTAATCCCACCCATGCCTGTATTTGCAAGCTTATGTTAATTAGAGCCAAGCTTGTTAGCAGTATTATTAAAAAAAAAATTAACATGTACTTATTTTCATCCATTTTCAACGCCCTCGAAATCATAACATGTGTTCCATCAAGCCACTGAGTAGCAGAATGCACTTCCAGCCCTTCTTCCGTAGGTTTGACTACGCAGAGTAGAGTCTCCATAGTAAAATGATACTGTCCATACATGGTGGTACTTCCAGTTATCGTCTTGTATACATCTGTGCCAGTATTTGTAGCATCTACTGACAAAAACATTGTGTTTCTAGTAGTATCTGTTTTAGCTACTTTTATATCTATAACAGGTTTTCTCACATTGCTATAAGTAATTTTGACTAATTTCGTGGCTCTGTCAGCAATATATCGAGTTTCTGCTACAATGATGCCGATTGGCTGATGATAATATTTTACAGTACCATCGCATAGCACTTCTTCGTTAGCTGTGTATAGTAAACTTTCTGCTGGCGTGAAAGAGTTTAATCCTGGTATGTCTTTGACTGTGTAGAACGCTATAACACCAGGGCATGCCTGAAATAATGAAAATTATTGTTTTTAAAGAACGCTGATCATGAACATAAAAAAAAGATATAGGTGCGAGCAGCTACAAAGTTTGGGAAGCTTCTTAGATAAATTAGTCAACAAACCTAACAACGTGACCCAGGACTCACTGAGAAGTAGAAGGCAGAAGATTAGACTATCGTGTGTACATAAATAATAAAATAAATATATCGATATCAACTGTTCATAGGTAACTCAAAATAGACTCACCAATGCAGCACTGGGATCAATCTTGGTAATAACACCCAAAGCTACTGTGCTGAGCACGAAGGCACCAAATACTTCGTGAGGTAAACAGGGAATGTCATCTGTGTACTGAGCTTCACCAGCACATTGGATCTGGAAAGAAAAACAGGATTTCTATAAGTAATCATTCAAATATAATTTTAAGCATACAGTTGGTGTCAAGTCCAATAGACACCCCCGAGACTCCTAAATCGAGCCAGGCGTGCATTTTTATGTATTTTAATGAAAAACACACAAATTAATAAAAATAAATACTATTGTATTTGATAAAGGTATTGAATAGGGCATTATACAGTAAAAACATGAAGATATATTCCATACTGAGAATTCATTATATCCTAGACTGTTTCTTGGAAAAAAACTGTCAACTTCATGCAGTTCACTTAAGCCTAGCCTTTTTAGTCTTTACTTACCAATGCTTCCACTTTAGCAATAGGTTGGTTCAAAGGCCACATCTTTGGATCGGTAGTGAAGATCTGTCGCGCATCCGAGACTGGTCTGGAAGCGTGCAGGTGGATAGTACCAGACTCAAAGCGTGAGCTCCTGACGTTTGGTGGGCATAGTGTTAGAAGACCCTGTAATAGAAATGTACAAACTAAGGTTAAAGAAGTTCTGTTGTAAATTATATGACTTGACTCGCATTTTCATGAGTTAAATGTATTACGTTTTTTATGATAAAACTTTCTTCCAATACTGAACTGATCATAAGATACTTTGTAATTGGATAGAATAATGGTGGTCGTTTGTGAGATTGTCCAGTTACAACACACAGAACAAAATGAAATAAAGCTTATCTTCTAGTTATTTTATAAAACTATCTTAGTTTTAAAACAATTCAGTCTAGACAGGAAATTCTACGGAGATAGAAACAAGAAGTTTAATGGTTCACGTTGTTAGTGCATTTTCGCGTTTCTGTACGAAGTAATCACGGAATTCGAGCATGTTTCTCGATTTGCAGGATAGAAACAGAGAGTAAAAAACATATAAAATGGACGCAACATGCAACATAATAAGTTGAGTACTGCAGACATTTTTGATTTGTATGAGAACTGATACCTAATAGGTAATTTGCTACGTAAGTTACTCATGATATTTCTTGCATACTTCAAAATATGAACTTCTCATTTCTCAAGTTCATTTGAACTACATGTGATTTATTATTTGACGACCATTTTGCCAACAGATATGATTGTCAGAGATCATTAATGATAACTTCTTTTTAACAGGTCCATAGTTCGCTACAAGTTCATAATGAAGGTCATTTGTCAAAAATAAACATGAGAAACAAAAAAACTTACCTTGAAGAACAATGCCTTTGCAACATATCGCCTATACGCCACTGAAGCTTCCGGTGGATTATCATCAACGATCATCTCTCCGTCTAACACCTGCAGAGCTGCTTGTAAGGTTTCATTGTTGAACAAGGGCTTTCCGATGAGAAACGTTTCAGTAGCTGACGCCCTCAGGAACCTGGTAGATAGACCCCCATACACGATTCGTGCTCTTTCGACGATGTTATTTGCATTCAATTTGTAGAGACAACCTGTGTTGACTATGGCATGGGCACTTTGAGACCTTGGCATTAACTGGAAGAGGAGAAATAATAATTCATAATCAGCCTACCGGTGTTCCCACTGCTGAGACACAGGCCTCCTCTCTGGGAGAGGGAGTGGGCTGTAATCTACCACGCGGGCCCAGTGCGGGTTGGTAGATGTCACATGTCTTCGAATGTTTTGGTTCTAAGACATGCTGGTTTCCTCACGATGTTTTCCTTCACCGTTTTGAGAGCAGTAGTGATGAAATTATTTACACAAAGTAAAGAGCCTGATTGGGTTCGAACCCACGAACTACAACTCGTAAGTCGGGGCCGTAACTACTGGGCCACCACTCTGCTCTCAATAATAATTATTAGATATATTTTGTTGTGTTTAAATTTTTCTTTTTAAATTCTAAAGATGATTGTTGTTTTTTTTACGTTTTTTGTTCAACTTTCTCCAGTACCGCTTTCTTCTAATTAACATAATAAATCTATGTATGTTACCTTGTAAGAAAAGAATTTATATTCATTGCTCAGCGGTGGTAACATTACATTCAGAATCACTTTTCCCGTCATATCTGTTCTTAAGAAGATCTCCATCGTTACTGTTTGTACTGTTCTGTTGATATCAACTGTAAAAAAAAACAGACATACACTCGATTAGCATAACATAACATAGCATAATCAGCCTATAATGTTCCCACTGTTGGGACAGAGGCGTCCTCTCTTCGAGAGGGAGTGGACTGTATTCTACCACGCGAGCCCAGTGCGGGTTGGTAGATGTCCGGTTTCCTCACGATGTTTTCCTTCACCGTTTTGAGAGCAGTGGTGACAAAATTATTTTCACAAATAAAGCGCCTGCCTGGGTTCGAAACCATGACCTATACAAGTCGTAAGTCGGGGCCGTTACCACTGGGCCCCCACTGCCACACCCGATTACAACTTTTTTATTAAATAAAATTTATCAGTAATGTTCTTTCTTAAGTCTCTAAGTCTATTTATAATTGATAAAGACCCTATTTATGATCAACCAGGTACAAGAAATTAAAACAAAGGAAAAAGACTAGACACTTACCAATAGTTAACTGGGCGCCTATAGTTGTCAACAGCAGGAAAATATCAGACGGAAAGGTTGGATTTTGGTGCTTAATCATCAAATTGCCTGCGATTGTACCTACCTGAAATTAGATAAAACATTATTTAGAGACCTCTAAGTTATTCGTTTCACCAGAATCGAACTGAAATATAAATCTAAAACCCTTAGACTAAAAGTTTATTATTATTTCCCTCTCAAACAGTGTGATTTAGATTTTGTATGGCTCTAATCGGGCGGTATCATTAATCTCTTTATCATGCACAACAAATACTTACATTTCTAACAGGTATATGTGCAACCAAATCTACATGGAAATGAATCTTTGAAAGATATCCAAAGTATTCATGTGCAGATGCACCCTTCAGAATCTCAAGAAATTCTGACAGAGTTGTTGCGGCTCCAACTACCAGGTTCTGGTCGTATGTAACGGTTTTCAGCTCCTGAAGTGCACTTACGTCTATCAGGATACGAGGGTAGTCATCAATTGGGACTGCTCCTTTAATGTAAAGAGAATTAGGATTAACAATAAAATCTAGAAGATGGAATATGCGTGACTTAAACTTTACTAATAGATTTTTTGTTTTTCCAGTTTCTGTTGTATTTGGATCGTCATACCTATTATAAATAAATTGAGTACGTTTTTAAGACTGTCTGTCCATCGGAGCGGAGAGGAGAGGAAAGGAGCGGAGATGTGTCAATATTAACCAATAGAATCAAAACTCCGCTCCAGAGGTGCGATTCTATTGGTTAATTTTGGCACATCTCCGCTCCTCTCCTCTCCTCTCCGCTCCAGTGGACAAACAGCCTTAGAGGTAGATTAGTCAAAATGTTCTTACCTTTTGCAGTATTCCCAGCTACCAGCATATACGAAGCAACACCCTCATGAAATAATATATTAAAAACATCTTGAAGTACTCTAGGCTTGAACCATATTCTCCCATCCTTCAGTACGATCCTTTTGACTTGATCTTCATGTACGTCATCGTCGCCAACCACACACCAGTCATCATCATCATCACATGCAGACTTATTGCATGGCTTTCCTGACTTCTTGCAGATTTGCAGGTCTTCTATATCCAAGATTCTGTGTTCTTTTGGAGCGTCTTTGGCAAATCTTTTGAAGGCTTCAAGGATTGGTCTGTAGCCGGTACAGCGGCAGACATTGCTGCCAAATGATTGTTCCACTTCCAACATTGTGACGCTCTTTTTGCTTTCCAGGAGACTGAAATATTATCAAAATTTATTGGTGTTATTTATCGTTATAAAGGTGGCCAGGGATTGAAGTATATTTTGTGTATTCATGACAAACGCAAGAGTTTCCATAACTGTTTATTTTTAGAACAAAACAGTTTTAGCTTACATACCCATGCATAGCCATGACCCATCCAGAAGTGCAGTATCCGCATTGTGATCCATGGTGTTCTGCCAATGTTTTCTGCAGCTTGTGATATCCTATTTTCCTGTTTCCCAGACCCTCGATGGTCCTAATGTCCCAGCCATCGCAAGATGTAATGGACACCAAACACTGTTGGACAGAACTAAAGATTTATATCGTTTTTAGGATGTAAGTAGTCTATTTTTTTTTTACATTAATAGCAAGTACTTTTAACCTAAGAGAAGTATTTAGGTATCGGTCACAATATTATTAAATCTGGAAAACATTTGGTGAAATCTTCGTTTTTCAAGAATAATCTCAAAACAGCATCTTTTAGCGTTCGTGGTTTCTTTCAGAATAATAAAAAAAAATCTTAAATAGGTTTAAATTGTAAACCTTTTAAATTTATTGCGAAATCTCATGGCAGCGGTGTTTTGTTCTTTTGAATTTCATTTCAATACTTTCAGATTGTCCATTACATGCAAAAAACAGTGTGTTAGTGCTTCATGTAGTTATTAAATTAATCATAAGTTACAATCAATATTAATTTTGTTTTGTGAGTTGTCAGCGTCAGATACCTAAGTGATTCAGATTATCTGCGATTCTACAGCTTATATGAATTTTCATTTGTCGTGATTACTCATGACACGCCCTTTTCATGTTTCATATGCCTAACCCTAGTCGAGAACTATACTATTAGCTATGTATGATACTTCAGAGGGTCGATTCTTGAGTAACTACTTGAATTTGTGCACCATTTACAACATCTAAAATGCTATGCTAATATATAAAATCAAAGTCAAATCATTTATTTCAATTAGACCATTAAGGGCAATTTCGAATGTCAAAATTAACATAAAATTGAATTGATACTAGTTCCCCCTCATAAAAATAGTTTCGTATGGAAAAGAATGGCCAAAAAACTCTTAGTTACTCTTTCAAAATGTTTTACAATTAATTAAGAAGATGTCATCATCATTATCCACAGCCAGGAATAAGCATAAAAACTAAAGACACAAAACTACACCGCCGCTGTGCATACACGCTCGCACGCACACATATTTGCAACGTTTTACAATGACACTACAATCATACTACACCATACAAAGTGCAAACATGTTTATGAAACCGACTTCACTTCACTGTTGACAGCGCTCTGTCTTTGTTTTTTAGGACTGAGCTACGCACCTGACCTTTCAAAGGACATTACCAATAAGGTCACTACAATATGGCCTTTCTAGGGCGAGTATGTAAGGATCGTAGCAGGTGGTTTTCTGTAGTTTCTGCCTACCCTTATGGGAAGAAAGCGTGAGTTTATGTATTTAAAAGCAAAATTGCGCCAAAATAATTTATGACAAATTCTGAGCATGACATCGTTAATTGGTATAATGTCGACATCATAGTTACTCAAAATACTCACAGCATTGATGGCAATATGAGGAGCCCCTAAGCATTTTGAGGCTGTGACCATGCAGGCTCCGCAGCCACCCTCGCGACACATGTACTTGGTGCCGCGCAGCTGCAGGTAGTTACGAAGATAGTCCAGCATCGTCACGTCTGAGCTCACATCGCTGCCAACTGGGGAAGAAACATTTGAAGATATATTTATTGCACGACTCGTAATGCGAAGCATTAGTGCTTGTTTACGGAGACGCGGGGCGTTGAGCGTGGCGTGCAGCGTGGCGTTCGGCGGTGCGTCGGACGTTTTTTCTGTTTACAGAGAGGCGGGGCGTGCAGCGGCCCGCGTCATCACACGCGCAAACACAAACATATGGCGATGTACGATGTTGTTTATGGAAGCGCGGGGCGTGCGGCGGGGCGTGCGGCGGGGCGTGCGGCGTGGCGTGAAATGTAGCGGTGCCCGCGGCGTTGCACGCGGCGGTGAACGCGGCGGTGCACGCGGCGTTCATTGGGAGCGGAAGGCGGGCTGATATTCAAGCGCGACCGAAATATTTAATAATAAATAAAGAAATACATAGGATGCATAACATCACGCCTATATTCTCCGAAAAGTTAGGCAGAGGTGTTCCTATAGTACCTACACCCACATTTCGCCAGTTATGTTTAAGTCCCATGTAATAGGGGGCGAGCCTAATGCCATCAAACGGGCACAAATCCAGACTCCGGGCTACTACTGAGAAATACCAGATGGAAAATACCAATAATATTTTGCCCGACCCGGGTATCGAACCCGGAACTTATGCTCAGCAGTAGTGCTTGCGACCACTAGACCAACGAGGCATTAAAAAAACCGGCCAAGTGCGTGTCGGACCACGCACAATGAAGGGTTCCGTGGTTGGGATGAATAAAATTTATCCCGAGAACAAATTTAATTTAGTAGTTGACAAACATGTTCTCTCATACATTGATATACGTCACGGTCAATTCTCCAACTGCAAATGTAAGTTTGTAACATTGAGGTATTATTGTACTAACGTACTTGTAATCACATTTTGCACGACTCTTAATGCGAAGCATTAGAGTGTGCTCTACGATCGAAAAATTTTTTTTGCCCCATTTCTGTAACTGTTTTTATTGTTACACTCCTGCTAGTACACAGAACCTACTTAATTTATATACCATTGCATGGATGATTAAATGGAGATTAATACTGTACTTTTTAACAATTGATTTAATGCAGCAGAAATGGAAAAAGCATCAAAATAGTTGAAAAAAAATTCCTGCCCGTCAATTTATGAACCCTGAAAACATTGTAGCTTGCGATAAAATCAATTAATTGAGTCAATTTTTTTTTATACATTCCTTTCAGCCGTAGAAGGAACCCTATTGAAAATGGCTCTTTTATTCAAAGTAGTTTAATTATAATTAATAAAATACTAACTAAAATATAATATCTTTAACTAAATATTTCCAACCTTTGACTTGAAGTTGGCTAGCAACCGCCAAGTAAATATCTTTGTCAGTCGTTGACATTACGACTTCATGAAAAGTGATAAATTGTTCATTTTTAAACTATGTTTTGAATTTCTTTTTTGTTTATGAATGAGTGTTATGTATGAGGCGTGCACTTTTGGATTTTCCAAACTATTTATTAACTATGGAAGACTTACAGCTAAAACAAACGGAATAGAAAATAGTATGTGAGACTGTCAGCCAATTAAAAGTCTTCACTTCTAAAAAATATATATTATAATTGCTCAAACTATAATGTATCGAACTAACTGTACTTGCGGCTCCGGAAAAGGTCCGAAAACTATAGTGAACAGGAATTCTAGGAACCTAAGTAGCAGTCTACAAAAATATCTTAGAAACTGCTGCAAGTCATGAAAAAGTTTGAAAGTCAGGAACAACGACTTTCGATGAACGAAGAAACTGTATCGTGCCTTTACATCAGGTTTGTTGTGAAATACTTACCGATTATGGCGCTAAGAAAGTGATAGTGTAGTGTGTAACCTAACTTCCTATCTATCTTAACATAATAACTATAAATAATTATTATATTATAAATGCGAAAGTGCGTTTGAGGAGCTCGTGGCTAAGTAATAACAGCCTCACGACTCGATCCATCAGGTTAAGCTACCCTTGCCGGTTGGTCTGTGGTGGGACCATCTTTACAGTCAGGTTCCTCCGTGCCTAGGCATGTTAAGCCGTAAGTCCCGGCTGTCATTCGTGGATCTTTGACAGTCGTTACGGGTCGTCAGAAGCCCGAAAGACTGACAAACGGTCTTACCAAGGGGGGGGGGGGGGGGGTTACCTAGTTACTGGGTTGTGGAGGTTACATAGGCAGTCGCTCCATGTAATATACTGGTATTTATCTGCATATGGTTAGACTGGAAGCCGACCCTAATATAGTTGGGGAAACGCTAGGCAGATTGGAATGCGAAAGTGCGTTTGTTTGTTTATTTGTTTGTTTGGCACACTGGTAGACCATGACAAGGGTTAAGACATAGGATATTATATATCCCGATCTTCCCACAGGATCGATAATTATGCGGGTGAAATACAGGGCGCAGCTAGTCATTTAGAACCGCGCGGCAAAATCTCAAATGCGTCAAAAGAATTTGCTCATGAATTATTTTATTTATTTATTAAAACTTAATGCACAAGTAAGAAAATACTGTACAAAGGCGGACTTAATGCCTGGGGTATTTTCTACCAGTCAACCTTAGGGTGATGCAGAGACAAAACATGGCAGGTGCAATGAGTCATATAATATCAAAACCGGCAATCTCCAGTTTTGGTAAAAAAAAAGTTATGAATGTAAATATTTTCTCTTTGGTCAATTCTCCATATTGTAAAACAAAATTCACTTCAAAAGCGGCATTCTCTCATAGAAAACGCGATCGAAATAAAAGTGTTGGTAACAAAATCGGCAATCTCCATGAATGTTTCTTTCAAATATGGCCGTCTCCGCTCCGACCAAAGAGCCCAGCATTTAGTATGGCGTTTGTCCTCTCCTCCTATCAAATTGAGTAAGTTACTATAGTCAAGAATCAAGATGGCGACGTTCAAATCAAATACGGCAATATCCAGCACTGTCCGTATCAAAGTAGGCAGTCTCCACAAATACACTTTCAAATCCGGCAATCTCCATTTCATTTCTAAATAAATGATTAGTAAAATGTTAAAGAACTGCTACATTTAATCGATAAATGTGATTATTAACTGTTACTAAACTAGACCTCTTAAATGAAACATTATTTTTCAGTGTATTATGAACAAAAAACGTTTTTCGTTGATAACTCAAATGTGTGGCAAGTGGAGATTGCCGGCTTTGATATTATATGACTCCAAGGGATAGATAAATTGAAAATTAATACATACTAATACATAGATACATACATAAAACCGAATAAACTTTGTCAGGAGAAATAACGATAGGTAGAGGAGAAAACAAATCTCCTCTACCTCTTTCTACGAACTTTTCGTCTTCTGCCACTTTTACGAATATGTTCACGTGCCTTCACTTTGAATGATATCCGACTGGTTACCATCCTGATGTTCAGAGGGAGCGAATTCCAAAGAAACACCGCCTGATATCCATTTGGCAAAATAGAAATAAATTATCCACTTGGCAAAATCTTAACAAGAAAACTGAAGTTGTAAAAAACATCGTTTCTATTCGATCACAAAAGAATAGAATAGAATTGCAATGTATGTGTGAGTTCATTATCCCACATTATTTTATATTTTTAGTACCTATCTTTTATTATTTCTAAATTCGCATAATCAGCTGACCATGAATGATCCTTATAAGAACCATTTTTTATACCAAGACAAACAGGTTTTGCAACCGTTGCGATATGCTCTAGAATCTAGACTGCTAGATAAATATCTATAGATGTTCAATTGGATCTCATGCGTTTATGTAGTTCATGTAATAAAACTCAATTATAGCCGCAATAGGATAAAACTGATTAATAATTTTTCGATTTCTCTTAGCGAATCATATAACTAGCAGAATTAATTCGGTACCAATTTAAAAACATAAGTTGGGCTTTTTTTAAGTAGGTAGGTATGTAGGTAAGTATGCTTTAGAACGCGATTTTTTGCTACACAGGTCAAAAAAATATGAAACTGATAATTTTCTCTTAGCCAATAAAGAGTGATGGCGCAAAAATACTAATAGGGTTTTTTATTAATATTTTGTCTTGTTCTAAGATTTATTCTGCTCTTTGGTTTCGAAACACAGTCATGCAAAAAAGAAAAAGATGGATTCATTAGTCATTAATTTGTTACAGCCAGGAGTCGAACCAGCGTGCACCGCAACTCAGCGGCCATTCACCACTGCACCAGTACCCTAATTGCTAATAATTTCGAACGCAATGTAGATTGTTACTGAATAAATTGAATTGAATTAAATTGCATAACACACTTTAAATCACAATCTGAATTGATGATTTTGCTAATCCATAGCTTCATATATTATGTTTTCGTAAATAACGCAATGAATGCTGTTGAACAAATGAAAACCAACGTAAATAACGCAATGAATGCTGTTGAACAAATGAAAACCAACGTAAATAACGCAATGAATGCTGTTGAACTGTCAAAATGGAAACCATTGTTACTGCAATTACCCCAGGCCATCTTGCTAGTATCAAATGAAGTACTTTTTAGGGTTCCGTACCCGAAGGGTGACAAACGGAACCCTATTCATAAGCCTCCGCTGTCCGTCTGTCTGTCAGCGAGCTCTATCTCATGAACCGTAATAGGTAGGCAGTTGAAAATTTCACAGATTGAGCATTTCTATTGCCGTAAGAGCAACAAATAATAAAATTAAAAAATAAAGGGGGGTCGCCATACAATAAAATTAAATTTTGAAAAAAAAATTATCTGACCCTGGCATGTGGGGTATCATTTTCTAGAGCTCATCGAGTAGAGAATAAATATAATTTTTATTTGTTTTTATCTTCAAAAATGATGAATTAGGGGGCCGTAGAAGTTGTCTGTTTTAGACCATTTTTATACGAGCTCTATCTCAACAACTAAACAAATTAGGAATTTGAAACTTGTGTGTATCATGTAACATATATTGTTTATAATCAACAAATACTAAAAACGCCGATTCATAACGTATTTTATATAATATGGGCGATTTTCTGCAACTTAAAGTAATAATTTTGTATTTCATGCTAATATTATGCGATATAAATTCCACAGATAACTATTTAATAGTCGGAGTAATGACATGGAATTAGTAAGTACTTACTATCATGGCAGCATATACTATTTCGATCATTTAAATTTCGATCATCCAAAAAGGTCTACAAAATAAACTTTCTTCACAAGATTTTAAAACCGGCCAGTATTTTTTGAGTTTAAGAACTTTATCGACTTTTTTCAAAGTATCCCTAGACGGTGTTGATGTGTGTACCTCGTGTTAAAACTACACTCCAATAGACAATATATTCAGTAACATTGAAATGAATGCTGGCACATACAGTGTACTATTCAGTTACCTAGCTTAAACCGTTGTGGATACAATTTCATATTGAGAAAAATTATTGGTGTAAAAATATTCGGTCATGGCGGCCAATCTCAACGGAGACTGGCCTTCGGCGTGGGAGATATTATAGTGCACAAGTGTGTGCGCAGACACGAGTGCACACTCTCTTCCCTCACTCTCATAGTCCGATGGGATGTGTAAAAATAATAAGTAAGAAATAATAGATTTCTGTATGACTATCAAAAATAACGTAAATAAATACCTGTATTGACCCGTGCGTTTGCACTGGCGAAACATCACGACAAAACATGTTGAAAATTGACAGAAAATAGAGATTCCAACATGTTTTGTTGTGAATGTTTCGCCAGTGCAAACGCACAGTTATAATAAAAATTTGGCGTACTACTTACATTCTATTTTGTACAATATAGTCTGATGTAGCAAGAGAAATCCTTTTATTTATAAGTAACTAGCTTTACCCGGCCTGGCTTCGCACGGTTAGCACTAAGTACTTATCTACGGCGCATCTACATTTCCTAATAACCTATTTCTACCCTACCCTACATATCTACCTGCTTTTTTTTTTTTTTGGGTGGGAAATCATCAAATGACTTCTCCCGCTCTGGGCGGAGCGGAAGGGCGTGTCAGACTTTTACTGACTAAAACCCACCCGTGTTCCTTCCCTTACCTAGACCGGAGCCACGGTTTCCCCTAAGGACTTATCCGCAACCCCAGTGGACATATCTACCTGCTCACCTACCATATATACCTATTTATACCTACCAATACTATATTAGTAGCAAATAAATAACTTTGACTTTAGTTAATGCATGTTACTGGATAAAGTTAACTTAATATTTTTCTCTTAAAATAAATGAAATATACTCCTACACCTATATTTTAACACAACAACATTTTCTCATTAAAATTAGACAATTTCTTTACAAATCTTTGTTTTTTTATAGCGCCTCTGTTGTTACCTTTACGAAAGTATTACAAAAATTCATAGTGTTAAATCTTGTACGACATGGTATGGAACCCTTCGTGTGCGAGTCCGACTCGCACTTGACAGATTTTATTTTAATTTTTTTTATTCATCGTTCTTTCTAACTGGCCAATAGTAATAGTCGTCTTTTTTATCTGCGTTTCACCAAAATATAAAATGAAAGGAAATAAAAAATGTTTTATCTTTTATAATTATCTCTTTTAACAAACTAAATGCGTAGCGAAAGTAAGTTGTAACGGTCAACTATGACTATGCGTTTAATTTAATAACAGTTTTTTTTTTTCTACTAAAATTATAAATGGTGTGTATGTTTCGTGCGAATTCAGTTCAAAAGCATGATGTTGCTTTTTTTTAAATCTAGTAAATAGGCAAATAACTTGTTTAAATGGTTTCGAAGCATACTACTGGAATTTAGACCTAAATAAATAAAAATGCCCTTTATTTCATGCCTATACAAGAAAGTAAATTCACAAAGCTATGTAGATTCCAATATTACTTAATAATATTTTGATTTTTATATTATATTAGATATAAATATATGATTATAAGTTTTACAAACTGTTATTTAATTTGATTACGAAGTTTAGGGAAGAATAACATTATGAATAAACTCGGATTTAGTGGTAGGTACACAACACAGTTAGCAGTTCAGCAGAACTTGATATGGTACCATAACTTATTGCTATTGCACAGCAACACAGTATTTAACCATCTTGCTCCTTATCACATGTCCCTATAAAACAGTTTCTCCGTGCTACTAACGGCCCCATACCTACGTGCATATCACTTGCATTCGTTCCGATCCGGTTTTGCGTCAAAAAGTGAAATTTTGGTCACACGATGACATAAATATAGACCCTAAAGAGAGTTCACGGTTTTCATCGGAAATGCGGTTAATGGAGCAGTTCATGACTCTGATGTCAAAAGTAAGTGAATCTGATTTGTTCGATGCAGCAGAAGTAGGATTGAACATGGCTTTGGACAAATGAATGAAATCGAATGTTTTTTTCACTTGTATTTGTATTCTATCATTCGATAGAGAACCTCGTGGCTAAGTAATAACAACCGCACGGGTCGATCCATCAGGTTAAGCCACTCTTGCCGGGGTTGGTCTGTGGATGGGTGACCATCTTTACATACCGAGACTCCTCCGTGCCTCGGAAGCACGTTAACCCGTTATCGTTCGTGGATCTTTGACAGTCGTTACGGGTCGTCAGAAGTCCGAAAGACTTACAATCAGTCTTACCACGGGGTATCGTATTACCTAGTTACTGGGTTGTGAAGGTCAGATAGGCAGTCGCTCCATGTAAAATACTAGTATTCAGCTGCATCCGGTTAGACTGGAAGCCGACCCCAGCATAGTTATGAAAAGGCTAGCTAGATTATTATCTATGATTCGATACAAAAAATTCAATGTTATTTTATACAATTAGCTACATTACTAACTATTGTTTTCATATTATGTTTAAAGTCCTACGTATGTTTTAAAACTATTCATAGTATTTATAATCACAAGATCGTCCATATAAAGCATATTTTAATTGAATGAATTGAATTGAATGAATCACAGTGATGTATCCTTCAGGTACATAATATCTTACTATAATATCATTATTTACCAGCTGTTTAACACACGTTTATTTTTCCTGTCTCAGTTTCGATCTCAATTAAATTCTATGAGATTAAACACGTTCTGACAGCGATAATCGTTCTACGAAGTCTTTTTTAGCGTCTTTCAAAATACAATCTTAATTTTCACATAATCTTAATTGTAACTGCATTCGCTGCAAGCAACTCTTAGAAAGTAATAACAACTGTTACACATAGAACTGGTTATCGTTACCTCGTTACTTGCATTAGGCACTAGTCCCACCGCCGACGAGGAGGAAGCGACTATTTAAACGCCTGCTACATGGTTTCCCACCGCGTTCCCGACGGAGGAGACCAACGGCGAGCGGAAAAGTTGTCTAAATGTTTAGTCGTAAACCATCATTTACACAGTTGTAACCACCAAGGTCAACTTTGTCGGAACGCGGTTGGCGACCGTGTACCATGGGCACTTTATCGACTATCAGCTATAGCTATCTTGCTCAAGAAACGTACAAAAAAATTGTTGGTCTCGTATCAGTAAAAGTGATACATACGAGAGGCTGATTTAGTGCGAATTTCACCAATAGATGTGAACGCGATCAGCACAAAAACCTGTCAGTGTAGTAAAGAGCTGTCAGTGTCATTATTTTCTTTGGAATATTGACACTGACAACTCTTGAACTTGGTTTAGATGTGCTGATCGTGTTCAGTTTTATTGGTGAAATTCGCACTTAGTCACCTACGTCGGTCAAGGAGTATGTGTGAAAAGTTTTTTTTTACGTTGTAGTTTCATAGCCAAACTTAATATAACTATTAAGTTTGGCTATGAAACTACAACGTCAAGAAAGAAAGAATGAAATATTGTTTATTCTGCACTAACAAAACCGACATTTAAAGAATAAAAGACTTTTATTACACACATGCAAAAGTAGCCAAAGCCTCGTATTTAACCAATAAATAAAATAAAGTTTGACAATGTTGTTCATTGGTTGATATCAACGCCACGGACCAAAGACAATATTGCGTAATTATTGTTGCGATATTGGCAAATGACAACAACAACCTAACAAAAACAAAATGTAGATTGCCGAGTTAACTCTTTTTGTGACAAATAATAAATAGTTCATCGCTGACTGTTCACACTAGCACCGGCGAGAACTGTCAAAAAAATAACTCATTTTTTATAGCTCTATTCGCTTCTCGCTAATCGCCAGCAGTGGGACAGATGCTTTACTATGTTGGTTAAGCTTTTGTTTTTTATCTATTGCGTATGACCCGTTAATTTTGTTTGATCAATAGTTGAGTTTGACATTGATTTCCTGTATGGTAACTTTCGAGTAGGTTTTTTTATCTCAATTTGCAGTTTTTGTTAGTGAATGGCTAAGAAATTTAATGTATGTTGAGTTTTTTTACACTATTTGAGAAAGTATCTGATAAATGGCCTAAAACATGACAAGGTATTTTTCTGTTGCACTTCATAAAATAAAATAAAGATTTTTCTGACCGAAAAGTTTACTTACGTATGTGCAAAAAGCAGGTAAGTCAAATTTTTATATTGAACCGTATTATTTGCATAAATTAACTTTAATAGCTCTACCTTGAGATTTCTGAAGATTATGGTCTAATTAATACCTAATGTATAGGTACATCAATACTATTCGAGGTCTTTCTGAATCTCTCATGTCACCAGTCTGCAGGGTGCCTATTATCCCTGGCAACGAACAGGCAACTGAAGGAACACGGGTGGATTTAGTGAGTAAGAGTCTGACACGCTCTCCCGCTCCGTTTGATGATTTACCACACAAAAAAAATTGTGTCTATTATTAATTCGCAATTAAGACCATTATGAGAATTTCCAGCGATTCTTCGTACGTCATATTTAATCCACGGTTAATAAGACCGTGGATTAAATAGGAACAATGCATAACAACATAAGGTTTTATTTATTTATTTACTTACATCTGGTAGATACCATTGTCATTAATATTTACTTTGTAAAGCATTACATTATTTTAATTATTGTGACCATAGATGATTGTGACTATGTGGGTCATTGTTTTTTTTTTTTCTCAGTTTATTTTAATCATGGTCTGACAATTTGAGTAATATATGCGGCCTACTCAAATGTCCTTTCTTTGGTATTGTTAGTCGAATCGTTCTGAGTTGAGCTGCACGATTATTGACCAATGCGTGCACTGACTGGACAAGTGGAAAGGTCCACTCAATCTGTGTGGTTCTTTCCTCAAAAGACCGCTTCATACACCAATCTACATGGTCTTCACATGATCTGATCAAGGTTATGTCAGGACTTTAAAAGAGACTGTGACCTCTGAGTTTGTTTCAACCTTACTTCTCCTCGAACTCATCTAGTTCTTAAAATATGATTGACATGTAAAAAAATCATTTCATTACAGGACAACCCAATGCAATAAATGCGTCTATCCTACCTTAATCCATACTAACATCTTTATCTAATTATAAACAATGCATTTCTTGGGAATTCACTCAGATGTTATTAATATAATTATTACCTTTATAAAGATAATATTGTTTATTTTTCTCGACAACAATGCGTAACCAACAAAGTAATAGGTACGCGTAATTTTAAGCTTCCGAACTTAAAAGAGAAAAAACAGAACCTTTTATCTTATTTTTTTTTGTCAGTCTGTCACACATGTTTTCCTGGAGATCTACGCAACGTAAAAATTTACATTTTGGCGGCGGTGGCTGGTAGAGGTCGAGTTGAATGGAGTGGCCTCTGCCCAGCAAGGATCTTCTGTAGGCATATTTAATTTGCATTCGCAATTTATTTGCCAAACATGTAAACAAATACGAGATTTAGGAAAAACAACTGTAACGCCCACTCATAAGGTTCAGTTTGCACTACAACTTCATATTTACAACAACAGTACTTTACTAGTCAATCTAAAATCAACTTTATTTACACAAACAATAGATCTCGGTGACTCTGTGCGCGTCAAAAAACATTTTTTTAAAGGTTTTTTTGGGAGTCAATTTGATCTTAGGAGAACAGTTTTATTTAACATTCCGTAGACTGATTTAAGAATTTAAAAATATATTTCAATGTTTGGTTTGAGTTATGCAGTCAAAAATTACCGCCCTTCCCCCTTATCGCCAATTAGGTTTCGCTGCTTTATTGCTGAAAATATACCAAAAATAGGTGCTTACTTACTTTTATATCAAACGAAAATTTTTACTATAGTGTCGCCATTAGTGCTGTGCACTCCCTGAGGTATGCGCGGCGAGGTGGGAGGCGAAGCGCAGCAGCCAATTCTCCCCCCCCGTCTCGCCGCGCGCATACCTCAGGGAGTGCACAGCACTAATGGCCACTATAGCTGAATTATAGTGCAGATCATTTTATTCCTTGACACTTTTTCGTTTGATGTATAATTTAGTAGCTAGCGCACAGGTTTTTTAATTACAGGTAATACAGTTATTACTGCACGCTAGCGATCGTTACACACACAGCTCAGCGTAGTTGTATTGGTTCAGAACCTTAATTTTGTGAGCCAGGCTCGCTCTTGGCCGGTTTTCTAATAATAAAACTAAAGGATAGTTTAAAAAAAAAAAACCCAACCCACAAAGGATCATAATAGGCATATTTTTTTTTTAAATACAACTAAATAGACTTCACATAAAATTACAAAAAAATCTTGAAGGTCGTCTTGGATGTGTAATAGATAACAAATCTGTTCTGCGTGTGAACCTGTTTGTTATTTATTTAATTAGTAGTGTCTACCTTCCAGTGACTCGCACTTGCGTTATCTTACATTACGCCCTAATGCTGCACCCATTGCTTAGATTGCGTGTTCTGTACTGAGCTCACGCAACGCGTCATACGACCAGCCAGTAATTAAATTAAATTAAATTCATTTATTTCAGAACTAGTCCATATACATACATGTGAAATTAAAAATATAAAAATTAAAATTATAAATACATTAGGAATTAATTAGGTAATTAAATTGATTACATATACAAACATTACACAAGTCATCAACAAAAACATTCTAGATTACAAATTTTTCAATAACAAAAAGATTAAAATACACATGTTTCATCTTAGTCTAAATTTAGGTTTGGATCCGGAATGCTCAATATTCAGCCTGGTCCAGTACTGCATTATATGGCAATCCAGATCCAGATCCAGAGTAATGGAACTCGCCCATCAAGGAGCGCTGTCCCAAATAAGACGCATTATGAATTTAATATACATAAAACAAAAGGAATTTTAATAAAACACGTATACTAAAAGATCAATAATTAAATTATATTTAAAATGGAAAACGTTTTAGGAAAATACGTTTGTTAGATGTTTTCTGACTCTTTCTTACTTATCTTTAAAAATTAATTTCACTATGTAATATATAATATTACTAAGTTATTAAATTAAGTTGGGGTGGGCTTTCAGTCTAACCGGATTCAGCTGAATATCAGTATTTTACATAGAGTGACTGCCTATCTGACCTCCCAGTAACTGGGTAATCCGATACCCCTTGACTGGTTGTCAGACTTTTGGGCTTCTGACGGCCCGTAACGACTGTCATAGTTCCACGAGGGACCCCTGGGGAAGCCGTTGGGCTTAACGTGCTCGCCGAGGCACGCAGGAGTCCCGGTATGTAAAGATGGTCACCTATCCACGGAACAACCCCGGCAAGCGTAGCTTAACCTCATGGACCTACCCGTGCGCCTGTTATTACTTAGCTACGAACTCCTCCTACATGATATTGCTGAGTATCCTACTAATAATATAATATATATAACATTATAAATGTGAAAGTCTGTATGTTTGGATGTTTGTTACTCAATCACACTAAAACGGCTGAACGGATTTGGATAAAATGCAGCATACAGATAGTTTATAACCTGGATTAACACATAGAATACTTTTTATCCTGGTAGTATATTCCGGTGGGATAATTTCCGACATCCACGCGGGCGAAAGCTAGTCATAGAATATATTTTACGGACGACAAAATTAGACGCTAATGCGACTAACTACTATGTTAATAAAAGCGTATTTAAAATATATTTTTTTATAAAATAGGCTGTCACCCCATAATTGACCTTTTAAAACATACATTTAAGAATAATGATTGAATCAAGTGCCCTTCAAGAGAAACCTTGTGATTTCCACATAATGCCAGTTAGTAATTACCATCGTATTGTCACCATTGTTCTACTAGATTTTTTACCCATTTTCTATATAGGTAAAATAAGTAGATACTCGTATAGTGGCAGTAAATGAAGTAATTAATTTTATTTTTAACCGGTCGTTAATGAGTTTTGAGGCTTTTATCTTAACCTTTAAATGTGGACAGTTCTTTCCAAGAATTTTACAATGAAATCTGTAATTTGCGGTTTTTTTTACATTTTCCTGTTCCAATTTCTACTTAGGTAGGTGGTTTTCAACGAAGATTTCATGTAAATGTCAAGGAGCGGGTCGTTGGAAATAAAATTAATTTAAACCTAATTTGCTCAAGTACATATAAATGTAGGCTTAATAATATCTAGTGAAATTGGCAGAAATTCAAGATAATGTTGTGAATAGGTACTTACCTACATTAACAATTAAAAAATAATGAAGTGTGAAATATAATAGATTTCACTGTCAATAATAATATAATAAATAAATAAAATATTAGTAAAAATCTTTTTAAAAAAAGCTTGAGGCTTATCTTTATGTTTAAGAAGGACGTTCACGCCTCAAGCTTTTAAGAAAACATTAAAGTTATCTGTTTACGTAAGTTTTATTTTGTACTTTTTAGTTCAATAAAAGCTTGTTTAAAAAAGATTTTTACTAATATTTTATTTTGTGTTTTTTAGCATTAGTATTTGGATAAAATATCTGTTCTATCACTTTCACTTGTCTAAACAAATCCAACGAGTTCAACACAACAGGGCTACCTTGTAAAGTTGAGGTTTTCCTGTTACTACCTTCCGGCACTATCATCAGACCCTAGACTACACCTCGGGAAATAGTTTTTGTCAAAAAATCTTATTTAGTTCAGGATTTTCTGTGACCACTTTCTATGTGTCATCTCTTTTCAGCTCTATTATCAGACCCTGGATACTACTTTGGGCTATAGTTCTAGTCAAGACAAAACCAACCAGTTCAAACTCGATGGTAGTCTAGTTTTTTTTAGAAGTTCCTATGTTAATCTTTCGGCTCCATCACCAGACCCTGAATTCCATTGAAGTATAATAGCACAATACATATCCATGTATAAAATGTCGTGTTTATCCTGTTGATTATTGAGAAATCTCGTCGTCTGGAGCCAATCCCGGGTGCAGCAGCCAGGTCATGTTAGAATTTAGAACGGAATATCATAATTAAATGCGTATATAAAATTTCCTGGTTGTACTGTTGACCGTTGAGGAGTTACCTCGTCTGGAGCCAATCCTGGGTGCAGCAGTCAGATCATGGTGGACTTTAGAATGGTCTATCATAATTATAGCGTATATAATGTTACGTGTCTATACTGTTGGCCGTTGAGAAGTTCCCTCATCTGGAGCCAATCCTGGGTGCAGCAGTCAGGTCATAATGGACTCTAGAACGGACCATCATAATTCAAGCGTATATTAAATTTCGTGTCTGTACTGTTGATCGTTCAGGACTTCCCTCGTCTGAAGTCAATCCTAGGTGCAGTAGCCAGGTCATAGTGAACTTAAGAACAGACTATCATAATTCAATCGTATATTAAATTTCGTATCTGTACAGTTGACCGTTCAGGACTTTCCTCGTCTGAAGCCAATCCTGGGTGCAGCAGTCAGATCATGGTGGACTTTAAAACGGTCTATCATAATTAAAGCGTATGTAATATTTCGTGTCTCTACTGTTGCCCGTTGAGGAGTTCCCTCGTCTGAAGTCAGTCTTGGGTGCAGCAGCCAGATCATGGTGTAATTTAGAACGGACTGTAATAATTAAAGCGTATATAAAATTTCCTGTTTGTACTGTTGACCGTTGAAGAGTTCCTTCGTCTGGAGCCAATCCTGGGTGCAGCAGTCAGATCATGGTGGACTTTAGAATAGTCTATCATAATTAAAGCGTATATAATGTTTCGTGTCTGTACTGTTGGCCGTTGAGGAGTTCCCTCGTCTGAAGCCAGTCCTGGGTGCAGCAGCCAGATCATGGTGTAATTTAGAACGGACTATCATAATTAATGGATCTATAAAATTTTGTGTCTGCGCTGTTAATCGTTGAGGAGTTCCCTCGTCTGGAGCCAACCCTGAGTGCAACAGCCAAATCATGGTGGAATTTAGATTGGACCGTGATAACTAAAGCGTAACTATATAAAATTTCCTGTTTGTACTGTTAACAGTTGAGGAATTCCCTCGTCTGAAGCCAATTCTGGATGCAGCAGTCAGATCATGGTGGACTTTAGAATGGTCTATCATAATTAAAGCGTATATAATGTTTCGTGTCTGTACTGTTGGCCGTTGAGGAGTTCCCTCGCCTGAAGCCAATCCTTGGTGCAACAGCGAAATCATGATGGAATTTAGATCGGATCGTCATAATTAAAGCCTATATAAAAATGTTTGTACTGTTAACCATTGAGGAGTTCCCTCGTCTGGAGTCAATCCTAGGTGCAACAGCCAAATCATGGTGGAATTTAGATCGGACCGTGATAATTAAAGCGTATATAAAATTTCCTGTTTGTAATGTTATCCGTTGAGGAGTTCCCTCGTCTGAAGCCAATTTTAGATGCAGCAGTCAGATCATGGTGGACTTTAAAATGGTCTATCATAATTAAAGCGTATATAATGTTTCGTGTCTGTACTGTTGGCCGTTGAGGAGTTCCCTCGTCTGGAGTCAATCTTGGGTGTAGCAGTCAGGTCATAATGGACTTTAGAGCGGACCATCATAATTCAATCGTATATTAAATTTCGTGTCTGTACTGTTGATCGTTCAGGACTTCCCTCGTCAGGAGCCAATCCTAGGCAGTCAGATCATGGTGGACTTTAGAACAGTCTATCATAATTAAAGCGTATATAATATTTCGTGTCTGTACTATTGGCCGTTGAGGAGTTCCCTCGTCTGAAGCCAGTCCTGGGTGCAGCAGCCAGATCATGGTGTAATTTAGAACGGACTATCATAATTGAAGGATATATAAAATTTTGTGTCTGCGCTGTTGATCGTTGAGGAGTTCCCTCACCTGAAGCCAATCCTGGGTACAACAGCCAAATCATGGTGGAATTCAGATCGGACCGTGATAATTAAATCGTATATAAAATTTCCTGTTTGTACTGTTAACCGTTGAGGAGTTCCCTCGTCTGAAGCCAATCCTGGATGCAGTAGCCAGATCGTGGTGGAATTTAAAACAGACCATTATAATGAAAGCGTATATAAAATTTCGTGTCTGTACTATTGGCCGTTGAGGAGTTTTCTCGTCTGGAGCCAATCCTGGGTAGCCAATCAGGTCATGTTTCATAAAAATGTATTGTCATCGGAATCGAACCAACATGTAAAATATCAACTCCGTGGAGTTAGAGGAAGTGGTCTTAATTCAGCTTGCAAGAATCCACCTAAACAAACATACTAACTTACATACAAACAAACATTGCAAGTTGAATAAAAGCTTTTAAAAACCAGCCTGTTACTGTCCCACTGCAGGGCAAAGACCTCTTCTCATACAGAGAAGGCACGAGCATTGATCACCACGCGCGCTCAAGACGGGTTGGCCGGTCCAGGTTTCCTCACGATGTTTTCCTTCACCAATGTCAGTAAAGTCAAAGATAAACTCAGAAAGTAAATAATAATTTAAAAAGTTACTTTGGATTTGAACCCACAAATTCGTACATGGGAGGTGAGGCCTTAACCACTGGGCCATTTCATGCGACTTTGTTGTCAAAACGTTCACTCAAAATTTAGGAAACGTGGGTATTTCTAATTTTGTATAGGTTTTTGGACAGTACAAAATCTTGAATGCGTAACGATCTTTAAAAATAATCCGGTTTTATAAATTACGCGCATAAAAATTTATACCAAGTTGTATGTACCTACGTCAAAGCTGAATTTTAAACAAAATAAAGCAAATAATTAAACCTGTTGCATCTAAAAAAAATACTCGTTTAGAATATTTATGTCCGTAAAAATTCTTACTATTTTATTTTTAGAACAAAAACTAAACTAGTTTCAGAGAATGATAGAAATAGCTCTAAATGCACAATTAATTAAAACAAAACCGAATTAAAGTATCAAAACTTTGGTTGTCTTTATATAAATTACTAGCGACCCGCTCCTGCTTCGCCCGGTTTTTACGACTTGACAAAACATCGAGATTTCTTAGATAAACGTAACATTAAGACTAACGTATTATACATATAAACCTTACGGAATAAATTCTCTAAGCGATGGTGAAAACCCCATCAAAATATGTTGCGTGGTTTAGAAGAACAACACGGACATACAGACAAACGCGAAAAGCGACTTTGTTTTATTATAATATATACTAGCTGCCCGCCCTGGTTTCGCACGAGTAAGCACTTATCTACGGCGCACCTACCTACCCTAACTACCTACCTAAATACATACATACCTACCTATATACTTACCTACACCTATCTACATACATACATACCTAAATACCCTACTTACCTACCTAACCCTACCCTACCTACTTACCAACCTACCTACCTACCTACCGTACCTACTTACCTACATAGATACGTACCTACCTATCTACCTACCCTACCTTCACCTACCTATCCTAAGAACCATCTCCTTACTATAACAAACACAACAAAAAAATAATTAGCGAAATTGGCCCAGCCGTTCACGCGTAATGCCGTGACCAAGGAAATAGGGATTCATTTTTAAATATAATAGATGTATAGATAATGGTAAAGGCTTTTATACCATTCCCCCTCTAAAAAGCTTATTTTATTCACTGAAAACAGTGAATAAAAAGCCCTTTTAATCACTGTTTTGGTGTTTGAATTTAGAACACACCAATGTATTCGACCTCTATCTCAATGCTATACAACCTCCTTAACACTTTCGCCTCCACCCATTTTCATAAAACTCATAACTCATCATTCCGCCAAAGTCATAGACTTTTGACTATTATTATTCGTAGTTGTACGTCGGCGAGGGCTCCCGGCATCCCATACCCAAGTAGGTGAACCCTCCAGGAGGGCTCCCGACACTGAACGTCTACATTTAAAATGAGCCCCCTGCGAGGGCTCCCGACATCCCATATCCAAGTAGGTGAACCCTCTAGGAGGGCTCCCGACACTGAACGTCTACATTTAAAATGAGCCCTCCGCGAGGGCTCCCGGCATTCCATATCCAAGTAGGTGGACCCTCCAGGAGGGCTCCCGACACTGAACGTCTACATTTATAATGAGCCCTCCGCGAGGGCTCCCGACATCCCATATCCAAGTAGGTGAACCCTCCAGGAGGGCTCCCGACACTGAATGTCTACATTTAAAATGAGCCCTCTGCGAGGGCTACCGACATCCCATATCCAAGTAGGTGCACCCTCCAGGAGGGATCCTGACACTGAATGTCTACATTTAAAATGAGCCCTCCGCGAGGTCTCCCGACATCCCATATCCAAGTAAGTGAACCCTCCAGGAGGGCTCCCGACACTGAACGTGTCAACCTTTTCGCTTAAATCTTTCTTTTTCTCGTAGTCATGGTATAAAGTATAGTATGCAACTCTTGAATAAAACGGATTTATATCGAGGGCCATGAATCACTCGCGTCGCTTAGGATTCTAACACTTGAGTCATCATGAATCACTCCCTACGGTCGTGATTCAATCGTTAGAATCCTTCCCTTGCTCGTGATTCATTTAGGGCCCTCGCTTTAAATCCGTCCTTTATTCACTAATTGCATAATATACTATATCTGTTCCAAAGATGCACACAATTATTTTTAAATCATTTATTTATTTGCAAACATGGGTATATGTACATTGATGTTTTTTGTATAATAGTAATAATCTCCATGTTTAACCTCCGTATATTCTATTAATCTCAGTATATTCTATTTCGATTAAATTCTAAGTATTGCAATCAATTCATCAACCCGTGAGGGGTAAGTAATTCCCGTATTTTAAAGAACGTTCGAATTCTTAACACAAAAAAACAAAAACAAAACAAAAAAAAACAACCAAAAAAAGAACTCAATCAATAAAAAAATACCTCTAATTAACATGACATGTGTTTTTTGATAAGTTTTTGACATTGAGTTGTAGCTGTTATAATTATCAAATTGCCACTCGATTTTAAACGTTTTTAATTACGGGAAATTGGTCTTCAGATTAAAGAGACTAATTAATTTGATAAACATTTCCTTTAAAGAATGTGAATAAGTAGGTAGGTACTATCGAAGAACAATATTTCTTTTTTTTTTTTTTTGTTAGCCTATAGTGTGTCCCACTGCTGGGCAAAGGCCTCCCCTTTCTCCTTCCAAATCTCTCTGTTTTGTGCGATTTCAGGCCATGTTGGCCCCGCAAACATGATAAGATCGTCACACCACCTTCGCCGCGGTCTGCCTCGACGGCGATGTCCTCCTTCAGGCGTCCAGTGAGTGACGATCTTTGCCCATCTCAGCAGTTAGAAAACAAAATGTCGTGAACACAATGACCACATCTGAAGGCCAATTCTTGTACTTAAAAAACGTTCACATTCTAGTTGCAATCTGTCAAACTTGTCAAAAATATTGGTAAATAGATTGTATTTTTGACAGATTGCGAATGAGATGCGAATTACGGGAATTGCCCCTCAGTTTCCGCCTCGGATCTATAGCCTCGGAGCGCTGCAAGCAGAAATAGTCCTTACGGTGTATAGATATGAAGTTCTTCAATGGTAAGTAGGTACTTACTAGACGTACGCAGTATATACTACTCTAATATCAGACATGATGGAAAGTATGCGGAAAGCGTTAGAACTGGTGCAGTGTTGTAACTTGGGCGAGGCATGACATGTGGCTAGTTTAGTATTTTTCACCCGTGACATAATATGAGCCAGCAACATGATGAACGTTTTCTTTCTTTCTTTTTTTTTAAACATTATCATGTAGCTCAGTTAGTTAATTGACTCAGGCGTGACTTTGCGAAAATTCATTATAAAATACAACAGATATGACGTATATTTAGTAAAATAATCCGCTTAACTGTTCTTAAAGAGTCATAAAGAACCCTGGAAGAAATCGACACGTGTTTCACCTCTCAACGAGGCATCCTCAGGATGACGATTGACTTATTGCGAACCCGGGCACGACGTGTTGCCACGGCAAGCGCCGAGTAGTCTTTGCGTTCGGCGTTTGTCGTGGCAACACGTGTCGATTTCTTACAAGGTTCTTTATGACTCTTTAAGAACAGTTAAGGAGATTAAGTTACTAAATATACATCGTCTATTGTATTTTATGTAGCTCAGAGTAAAAACACAAACACATTACATTTACTAGTAGGTACTGCTATTTAATATCCTAGGAGTAGTGTCAAAGCAAACAGCCACGGCGCCAAACATACGTAACTGTTGTAGTAATGAATCGATTTTGTACGCGTGTTGGATGAGAAGACGCATTAAAAATAATGAGCTAATAACAATGCATAGACCGGAAAACACAACAAATCGTTCAGAGAAATAAGATTTGTAAACAGCATGTTTGTATTTCATGTCACTATTGGTCAATGTTGATACCAGGATACCAGGGGGCCAAAAACAGCCACATTAAGCAATTCCTCTAAAATCTATTCATTTTCTGAATTCCCAGCAATTCTTATTATGGTGACACATATTTTAGCTGATTCATATTAAATTCAATTCATAGCAGAATCATATTAAATTCAATTCATAGCAGAATCATATTAGGTGTACCTAAATATTGCCGCATGAAAAAAATGAAGATCGTAATTTTACCGGATAATTTTTCTTTACAGTTTATATTAATTAAATTAAATTTAGAATTTTATTTTTTCTTTCTACAGTTTATTTATGTTATTTAATTATTATATAAAACTGTCAAACAGATAAATTGCGTAATATGAATGGAAGGCAGATAATATGATGAATTGTCAGTTTGTGTGATTTTTAACCCCCGACGGAAAACGAAGGGGTGTTATAAGTTTAACGTGTGTATCTGTGTATCTGTGTATCTGTGTATCTGTGTGTCTGTGTATCTGTGTATCTGTGTATCTGTCTGTGGCATCGTAGCTCCCAAACGGTTGAACCGATTTAGTTTATTTTTGTTTTGTTTGAAAGGTGACTTGATCGGGAGTGTTCTTAGGTATGATTCAAGAAAATCTATTCAGCCGTTTGAAGATTATCAGGTCTTTTCTAATTGATGAATGGATTTGAGCATCTTCCACAGGTCTGATTGAGTCTAAATTTGGTAATCTGTTACTTCAATGGTATTAGAATAACATAGTAACCTTGAACTGATGCTGCAGCATTTCCTGGTACTTGCAGGATACCCAACTCCTCACCAACTTACAGCAGTGGTATCGTGTTTGGGCTCATTGGAATGATCTCAATAAATAGGTTATAGATATATATTTATCAGGGTGTGATATGGAGAAGAAAAAATAAATCAGAGTTAATTAGTAACTAACTTAACTGTAGGAAAAATACGCACAGTTGCGCAGATTTATGCGAGGCACGTGTCGATCGTAGCGTATGTACTAGTAATTAGTATACAATAAAGTTTAAAAAGCAGGAAATAAAAGTTAAATTAAAAATTTAAAAAACCCCCGACACAAACAAAATCCTTTAAAAAGTTTCAAAATAAAATATTATACTGGCCCTTTATGTTTAATATAATTTGTAGTTAATATTTTGTCGTCGCATCGGGGGTCGATGAAAATATCTTTTCTACAATAGTATGCCGACCCCCGATGCGACGACAAAATTTTCTGCCAAAGCGGCCACTGCACGTTGTTTAAACCGTAAACAATAAAATAGGGCGGCAATTATTTTCAATGCAATTTGGTAGTCAATGCACTCAGTGTGCTTCAAAATAGGCTCCACGCCTGACGTGTTTTTACGACTACGACAAAAGAGTTATGATTATAATAATGGTGTGTGTTTCAGTAGTGTACATACACAGTTTCAGATGACCAATTTATTACTTACAACAGCCTAGTACCTATAGGGATGTTGATAATTTTTTTTTTTGGTCTGTCAGGTAGATTATAAAAAAATATTGGATTAGTTTTTATTTTTTTAACGTTATCAAAAGATTAGTACGGTAATACATTGAGTTAAAATGTGGCATGACGTCACTTCCCGGTAGATTTTATACTGACTTGTGAGGTAGCGAGCTCCGTCTCCCCAAATTAAATGCGTTTTATTTAAACAATTTTTTTATAATACCTGTTATATAAGTGACTGACGGGCTAAATAGTTTTAATTTTTTTTCCGAGTCACCACACCTATTCTAGCTTCATCTTTCAGCGAATTGGAACATACTATTCTATGTAATTTAAATTACCTTTTTATACATTATTTCATTACTAGAGTTCCGATGACAACACCCTTTAAAAACTGCGGCAGTTGGGTAAAAACACCATTCACCTACTTATTTTTTGGGGGCCTCTACCTTTTTATACAAAAGACGGTTTAATTGCATGCAGCAAACAAATAAATCATTGGATAGAAATGCATGATTTTTAACTCGTGATTCGTGACACATTATATTTATCACTATTTACTAAGTACTCATCTAGAAACAATCAACACAACTATACAATAATGTAAAAAAACCCTGTCCGATCCGAAAGGGCTGCTAAAAACTGCAAAAAATTTACCAAAAAGTAATAAAAAAATCTTATTATTAACTATTGAAAATAAAAAGTTATTGCTATTTAAAATTCAAATTTTTATTACCCAAAACTAGCCCAAATCCATAAAAAAATAGCAAATATTCAACAGGGGTCAGAAGTTATAACTTGTACACACCCACACAACGGCCGCCTGCGCCCCATTTAAACGGTAAAAAACATCATTAAAAAAAAAATGTGCCAAATTTTTTTTTTCTTTTTTCCTGAAACTTTCCACATAAATAAACTCTCAGTACGATACTTAACAACAACTTCACGGGTCGGACCAATTTTATTTTACATGTTCTACAAAACTTTCTTTTTAGTCTAAACTGAGGCAAGCAGGCAAAAAAAAAAACTCGCTAACCTGAGCACTGGTATCCGTTGACCTTAAACTTGATGCGGTCCATGACTGTATCTTACGGGTACATGCAACAAACTGACAGACGCACCGTAATCTTCAAGCAAGGAGTAAGTAGGTACTATTATAAATGTGTAAACATACGCCGTGAATTTTTGAACGCGTGCGGCTATATTGCTGTTGCAATGACACTTTATTTGTGTCAATCTGCCTAGCCTTTTCCCAACTATGTTGGGGTCAGTTTCCAGTCTTACTGGATGCAGCTGAATACCAGTATTTTACACAACGACTGCCTATCGGACCTCCACAACCCAGAAACTGGGTAATACGATACCCCTTGGTAAGACGGGTTGTTTGACTTTCGGGCTTCTGACGACCCGTAATGATTGTCTTAGATCCACGAGACCAACGGCTTAATGTGCTTTCTGAGGCACGAAGGAGTCTCGGTATGTAAAGATGATCACCCATCCACGAACCAACCCCGGCAAGTGTAGCTTAACCTGATGGATCGATCCGTGTGGCTGTTATTACTTAGCCACGAGCTCCTCTAAACGCGATCTGTGTAACGTAAAATTTTAATAGTTGGGGTCGGCGGTCGGCCTGAGAGCTGTTTCTCGACGGCATGTGAAACCAAGTCAGAGGCCCATGGGCTTCGTTAAAAAAACTCTGACACCAGGTTAGTCACTAAACACATGAAAAAAAGAAGAAGTTTATCGTTTGTATGGTTACCTTCAGTACAATTTGTTTAGTGTATCATATGGCACTATTATAGATCGCTGACCGAGAAAAATTTCTTGTGATCCATTGCACCTTTTAAGTCATTGAGACTTCAATAATGCAATGTTCAAGCAAGTATTCTTAGCACCGTGCTTAATAAGTTCTGTTTTTTGGTGATCATAATTCATATTCGTATGTAGACTATCAGTTTCTTTTCATGGTGTTTTAAAAAAAAGATCTTTGGAATTATATATAATTAGTATCAAATCAAAACTATTAATATTGTTTTACTTTCTTTTTACGCGTGCAGTAAGATAACAACGTATGCCACAGATTCGTGTGATGTAAAAGTGACTAGATAAACTGTCTATTGGCGCTTCACAAACAAGAAAGGATACTTTAAAGTCATCTATTTTTAACCAAGATAAAAAAGGTCAAAAAGTACAGGCATTAGTTTTTGGCATGTGTATACACTGCGACAAGGTATTATTACAATTAGGTTGAATTTTTTGGGCATAACAGTTTTAATACTGAGTAAGTATCTACCAATCTTTATTACTTTACGCACTAAATACATTCGTAAAATTGAAATGAATGAATGTAAATGATCAAATTCATGCTACATCTAAGTTGTGTCATACTGTACCTATTATTAAAAACCAAACGAAAATATATTCAGTTTGTTTTATTCATATTTATATAGCTACTATTGTTTTTAGTTATTCTTAACCAAAGGGTGCCAACAGTATCCTATTGAGTACAAAATATATCCTGTTTGTATATTCTGTCACAGGGCTACATTTTTTTTACCGTAAAAGATAGACTTAAAATTTCCCTAGATTACGTGTATCCTATACTTAATTATGATAAATGTTACAACATAAACAAACAAAAAAGTCTAGCGGATCAACTTTTTATACAGTGCGCAGTGTTATCACTTACACAACATCCTTGATAAGGATGCACTCGTTCTAAAATTGATTTTTGCATTAAATACCGCTTTTCGAGACTTTTTTCACAATTATGCTGAGATGAGATAGATTTATTTATAGTGTGCAAACAAAGATGCATACATACATACCTACATAGTCAGCCTATTAATGTTCCCACTGCTGGGACACAGGCCTCCTCTCGGTGAGAGGGAGTGGGCTGTAATCCACCACAGTACGGGTTGGTAGATGTCACATGTCTTCGAATTTTTTGTTCTAAGACATGCCGGTTTCCTCACGATATTTTCCTTCACCGTTTTGAGAGCAGTGGTGATGAAATTATTTACACAAAGTAAAGCGTTAGCTCCCTATCATAGAGGGGAGGCCTGTGTCCCAGCAGTGGGAACATTAATAGGCTGATGATGATGATTGAAAGCGCTAGCTTGGGTTCGAACCCACGACCTACAACTCGTAAGTCGGGGCCGTTACCACTGTATCAACAAAGATGCAAGCCACTATAATCATCATAATATTTTTTCAGCCGAAAGACGTCTACTGCTGAACATAGGCTTCCCCCAAGCATCGCTACATCGACTGGTTCTGTGCTTCCCGCATCCAACGGATTCCAAACATTAAAATAGTTAAAAATAAAAAAATGTTTGCATGAAGAACAAAATTTCTGCAAATAAAATGACAGCGGTAATACAAACGTAAACGCGCAAAGATTCGGACCGTATGTTTTCATAATACACTCACAAGTTTTATAAACAAAGATTAATACCTACTCTCGTTTTGGCAAATATAATGTTAAATTATTGTTATAGCATTAATTTAAATGACCAAAACATTTTAGTAGTTTACACAAATTCAGATTTCCAAAGGAAAGTGAGCCTTATTTTTGAGTTTTGATGTTTGCTTATTGCGTGATCAAAGAGAAAGTCTTAGGCTGAGATCAGATTAGCAGCTGATGTCCAATTATGTATGTGCATTTGAACGTAGGGTTGTATGAAAAGAAAACTTTTAAATGTGTGTACTTATCTAGATTATTTTCTTGCATAGGATACCTAAGTGAAGTTAGGGAAATAAATTGTTAAGCAAATGGTCTACCAACTGAAATTGGCCGTTTATTCACACTGTCATTCTTTGACAGTTGTATGAAATGGCTATACCTACAGCAAATTAACGTAGTGTGTCATTTTGCTTAACAATTAAATTCAATTCGATCCATAGTTAAATTATCTTTAAAAAGGTGAAGGTTTCAGAAAAATGCACATGATGAATTTCTCAATTCGCCTTAAATAAAATCAAAACACAACTAAAATTAAAACAATATAAATTAATACAATACTCAGCTATTATTTATGAACTGCTGTACATACAATGTATCGAATAATTTTTATCAATTTACATGATATCAATAAGTAAATAAAATAGCATTTTTATTCCACTTCAAACTGCAAACAGTACCACAGGCCGTACGTCAGTGGAAGTACTTTGAACTTTGAGCTGGAGCAGCTCGGTACAAGATGACCTTGTGAAGGCCGTAGGAATCCGCTGGATGCAAGAAGCATAGAACCGGTGGAAGTGGGAGGCCTATGTCCAGCAGTGAACCTCTTTCGTCTGAAATGATGATGATGAATGATGATCTTCACGTGTGGCCTACTTTGCCTATTGTACCTCTTTGGATGGGTGGAGACTAGAGACGAGAGAGGGGATTGTGGCTAAGTAATAATAGCCGCACGGGTTCATCGTCCAGGTTAAGCTTCACTTGCCGCGGTTGGTCCGTGGATGGATCTTTACATACCAAAACCTCTCCGTGCCTCAGAAAGCACGTTAAGCCCTTGGTCCTGGCTGTCATTCGTGGATCTTTGACAGTCGTTACGAGTAGTCAGAAGCCCGAAAGTCTGACAAGCAGTCTTACCAAGGGGTATCGTATTGCCCAGTAACTCAGATAGGCAGTCGCTCCATGTAAAATACTGGTACTCTGCTGCATCCGGTTGGACAGGAACCCGACCCCAACATAGTTGGAAAACTAGGCGGATGACAATGGATGGCTGGAGACAACCCATTTTCCAGTTTCAGTGACGGTGGGATGAGCCTCTCTACAGAGTAGTACAGAACAATTTATGCTGTGCTGGCGCTGCCGCTGCGGCTGCAGAAAAACTCAAGCGGCGAAAGTATAATAACCTCATAATAACCTAATAACCTCATAGGTACTATATTTTCGAGCCATTTGGGGTTGAAGGTAAAAGCCAGCTCTTGGGTCACGGGAAGTGTTAACCCTTCCCGTGACCCAAGAGCTGGCTTTTACCTTGGCAAGAAGCTAAGCATTGCCTTACAACGTGGCAATGCCGCCACGATAGCGATGTGGAGGAATTTTCCGACGCCACAGTTTGTTTATAATTTTAGTGAGGTTAATATATTTTTTACAAATTAATTATATAATTTGTCAATTTGAATATTAAATAAATATAGATGATAAATATGCAATTTGATGTAGCTTGTTTTCTGTATGATACGTACATTTACGGTCTTTGTAATACCATGCAAAGACGGCAAAGACCGGTATTATGAAAATAATATTGTTTATTGTCATGCAAAACTAAAATCGTGCAGTAATCAGCCTCGAATATGTTCTGAAGAACGGTATCACATTACAATTCCTAGTAGTACAATTATTTATTAGGTGCAAAAGGAAGTAAAGTATCCATACCTACTAATCCTAAAAAATCCTAACTAATATTATTTATTAGATATAAATGCGAAAGTGAGCTTGTTTGTCGCAAAAAAAGGGTGTTATAAAACTACAAATTAACGATTTTCGGACTTTTTCCTTTACCTGTGTGACCCAGCTTCCTGCCAAATTTCCATTGGTTCCAGGTCAACGGAACTCCCCGTTGACCTAGGATCATGAAATTTGACCCTATTTTGATGGTTTTGATTTATTTGAGAGTACCAAAATATGTCGCATAAATGGCCGTATTGCGTTGACTTCGAAGCTTGATTTTTTCTCAGAACTCCAAGAGACCATACGTATTTAATTATTAATTTCACCTAGATACCTTCACGCGTTCCTAACAAAAAGGGTCTTGACTATAGTTGCAAAACTTCTGAAAAATTCTGAATAATTCCGGAATACTTCTGGGAAAGTTTCTTTAAATCAGAATTATTCAAAATGAATTTAATTAAGATTTTTTTTGCTGAAAAATCGTATTTTGCATCGATCGTCGATCGTCGCCGCCGCTGCCCCTCTATGCGCCGGCGCCCGGGCCGCTGCGCTCCTCGAGTCGTGCGTGCAGGCAATGGCGGTGCGGGGTGCGGTAAGACGGGAGATGCTCCCCGGAGAAGTTTTCCCTCGCCCCGCGAGAAAGATTCGTACCCCGCAATCGAATGTTTCCGCGGAATATTTCGCCTGAATAATTCAATGGGAATAAACGTGTTTGTTTGTGGTGTGGTGGGTGAGTTAATTATTGTTCAGTGGCACATACGTCAGTAAAATATAAATGTTTATTTTATTATAAATGGAATTGATTAAGTATTATGTTGATATTTTTATAGGTAGATAATTTTATTATGTTAGCCTGCGATTAACAGGATTTTAATTCTTTTGTTTTTAGGTCGGTACCTACTTATTTCGAAATCGAATGCTATTTTGGAACGAAGTTCCTTATCGCGCGTTGTGAAAGGGGGCTAGACGGAAAAAATTCTTACGAAAAGTTGTCACGACACTTTTTACCCGACACTTTTTGCGCGACGCAAAGGAGGGTAATGTGTTTATTACCATGGAATGGAATGGAATGGAATGGACGACTGGACTGGAATGGAATGGAATGGAGTGGTGTGGAGTGGAGTGGAGTGGAGTGGAGTGGGGTGGAGGGTCGAAAATCGCTTGAACCTTTTTTTTAACCTGCTACCGTTAAGCAAGTTAAAAAAACAGGTGCAAGCGATTTTCGACCTTATTGACATTTAAAATTTAGTTTGTTTTTTCTCACATTCTTGTAAGCTAACATTGCTCCATTAAAATCCGGTGTTTGCATAAATGTCAATAAGGTCGAAAATCGCTTGAAGGTCGGAAAACATTTGCTTAACGATAGCAAGTTAACTTCGTTCCATCCGGGTGTCCCTTGACACCTCTCAAGTTTTTTTTATGTCAGTTGTGGAATAAAAAACCAGGCCTAGCATATTTGATTGTTTTTTTTTAAAAGGGTTAGGTAAGTAAGTACGAGTCGCATAGGTAGGTATTAATCATTACTTATAGTGCGTTGCAAGTTGCAACTAAGAATGTGCCCGAGTCCGCGCCATCTTGTTTTTTGACAGTTGAAATATTCCCAAAGCTTCGGAATATTTCCGAATACTTCCGAAGTATTCAACGGGAATGATTCGGAATTTTTCCCGCCAGCATCTATAGTCTTGACAGACTGGCGGACGGACAACGAATTGATCCTACAAGGGTTCCGTTTTTTCTTTTTGAGGAACCCTAAAAAAGAAATAAAGAAAATTCTTAATTCTACACAAACAAAACGCACATTGCAAAAAAAGACGTAGTCAACCAATAAAAGTTAGACAATAATAAGGGCAAGCACCAAATACAATGTTGCTTAATTACTGTGATGATTATGAATTGACCCGTGCTGAAGGATTAATGAAACAAGATACGTTTATCTTAAAAATAATAATTATTGAATAAAAAATACGCAGATTATTTATTATCTTCTTTGTTATACCATTATTCTTTCTTCAAGTAAATAAATATAAAAAGGTAAGGGTAAGAAGACTCATTATATTATGTTGGTAACAAAAGTTAGTACACATAACCTACACTTATCGAATCGCTGCTACACGCTCAACACAGATGCGGAAAGCTTACAGCAGCGATTCATACACAAACAGTCCAGTCTGCTCGCGATACACTGCAGTATATTGTTGGGGCTGGCCCGCATCCAGCGGACCAGGGAAGCGCATTTCTTACACATCGTAGCGTAGAAACAATCGAAACGAGCATGAGCAAACATCCCTGATGCACTATAGAAACGGAACAGCCCCATCAATCTCCGGAAAGCATTATTATATTGAATGCGAAGGGCGTTGACGATTGTTGAGTGTAATCTACCCATATGCTGCACGAGTCAATGAGTCAGGTTGTGGAAACCATGTCCAAAAGCGTAACGCCATTTTAAAAGCAATATTTAAAAGAAGCAGAAGCACCTCATCTTTATCTTCATTTATCTTTATTTGATAATAACGCTAACGCTATCCAATCCAAGCTCCAAAACATAAAAAGTGAAGCAGTGATAGCCTGGTGGTGTGGCCGTTCCCACTGCTGGGACACAGGCGTCCTCTCTGTGAGAGGGAGTGGGCCGTAATGTACCACGCGGGCCCAGTGCGGGTTGGTAGATGTCACATGTATTCGAATTTTTGGTTCTAAGACAAGCCTGTTTCCTCACGATGTTTTCCTTCTTCTAAATTATTTACACAAAGTAAAGCGCCTGCTTGGGTTCGAACCCACGACCTACAACTCGTAAGTCGGGACCGATACCACTGCTCTCTCACTGCTGAGATAGAGTGACGTTAACAGTACTTAATAAACTGCGGAGGCAGAGTGCCGTTAAAGGCACTCTATACACTGCCATAAATTATTATTAAAACTCACACACATTTTCTTTATTATTGATATCCTTGCCTTTGATCACTATCTCATCTGATGGTCAGCAAAGATGTGGTCGATGATGGAGCACGCTTGCCAAGGCGAAACCAATTCAATCTCGACTGGAAGACCTTCCACACCCCTTTTGCCTAACACAGCCAGAACCCGCCAGAAAACACAGGTTTTCATAAACCTAGACCAGGCAAGTCTACATTACAGTTAGAATAAAATTTTCCTCGATTGCAATCTGAAGGATTTTGAAGTAAATTCCCAATCCATTATTTCAAATGTTTGAAAAATTCGTATATTTGTCAACGTAAATAACACAATGAATGTTGTCGAATTGTCGAAATGATAGAAATTGCAACTGTCCATGAGAAAGTGTTCCCAAAACGTTTTGGGTGTGCACGATGTAGTGGCGACACATAATGAGATACTTCTATCATGTTTTACTTGTTTTTAGGGTTCCGTACCACAAATGGAAGAAACGGAACCCTTATAGGATCACTTCGTTGTCCGTCTGTCAGTCTGTCAAGCCCTGTCTGCCAAGCTCAGGAACGCGTGGAGGCCAATTTCAAAATCAAGTTGAAAGAAGACTTCAAAAGTGGTCTATGAACCAATAGCGATATGGTTTTGATATTTGTGTAGGGATGCCTCATCCATACCCTTGTGCAAAAGGGCTGGATATTCAGACGGGTCGTAAGGGCAGGTACCTTAAGGGGGAAGCGCCAAGGTAGTCCGCGAAATTCAAATTTTCTTAGGTTTTTTGCAATTTGCAGGTCAGTGTCAGGTTGTATCTTGATTAAAACATGATTTGCGAGCGTAACCAATATGGTTTTACAGAATTATAATCATTAGAATCAGCAATATAACTCCTTAGGTTAGCATAATCCCCAAATGTCATGATTTCATGAAATAGTCATTCACCGGGATTACATGAACTTATAGAGTTGTATTGATGATTTCTATGATTATAATTTTATAAATAAACATTTGATACGGTCGCAAATCATACTTAGATCAACATACAACCTGATACTGACCTGCAAATTGCAAAAAACGTAAGAAAATTTGAATTTCGCGGGCTACCCTAACGCTTTCACCTTAACCGTTATAGCTAGAGGAAAACATTATTAGAAGAATTTCCTTTACTTAAAAAAAAAAATCACACGCATTTACAGATTTGGTTAAAAATTTACAGTCAGCAAGAAAATGTGTCGATCAAATCATCAATGTATGGGAGAAGATGTTTTTCAAGTACGTAGTTACGTAAGTAAGTAGGTTGTTTTTGGGATTAATTAATCTCAACTACAGAACCCTTCATTGTGCGTGGTCCGACACGCACTTCGCCGGTTCTTTAATACGTTACCTACTAGCTGTTGACCACGGCTTCGCCCGCGTGGACCCTAATTCTAAATCTTTATCTAAAATAAAAACCTACGTTCGTTACTCCATAATAACATCAACTATCTGCCAGTGAAGGTCCCGTCGAAATCGGTCTAGCCGTTTCGGAGATTAACCGGATCAAATACAATCAAAAAAATTTTTTTTATTATAAGTACTGTATACTTTCCTAAGCATTTAGTAAAAAGCTGTTATTTTCACATAATAAACAGACACTTAAATTTTATTTTTATTTGCATTCATAGATTGATAGACTTGTGTTTAACCACTATCTTACTATTACTCTCTCTCTCTATTTTATTTGTGAAATAAAATACAAAAAAACTGAATAAATATACAAAATGCTATAAGACGTGCCGCAGCGAATTGCTAGCGAGAAAATCTCAGGCGCCTTAAGACGAATAAACCTTACCTAATTATGGAAGCAATTATTGTAATAGCTTCTAAGGAGATTTAAAATGAATTTATGGTAAAAAAATATACCCATGACGTGCCTCTGTACACCAAGCTCTGGACATCGTCTGACTTACTGTTTGCGTCGCGCGTCGCTTAAATCCTTTATAACAAAATGCGTTTAAAAATTGTCTGGAAATATCTATTTAAGACTATTGAATCAATTTATGTAGCTATTGCATGTCCTGTGTCATGTCATGATTTCAAAACCACTGGCCATTATTCATTTAGTTGCAAAAGCGAATGAACAAAAATACGATAAATATGTTGCCTACCTACTGAAACTCGTAACAAAATAATAGGTACCTACCTAAAGCCAGAGAAATGAGCAATTAAGCAAATGGACTGTCAACTTACATTGTCCGTATATTCAAATTATGCTCTTGTATTTTTTTTTTATTTTACCATCTTTTATACCATGTTTTTAAGCAATTCAATATTACTTTATTAAGAACGTGCATTCTGAAAGTTGGCAACGTCGCAAATAGCTGCCACATATTTCGCTGTTTTGATTAGGTACTGTATGGAAATAAGAAATGTGGCTAACTAGCGAACTAGAATATTAATAATGAATTGCAATAAAATTGTAACTTTGATGTTGTACCCGTTTTAGGTGTAAAAAAGGCATTAGGACAGTTTCCAAATACTTTTTTTACATCTAAAACTAAATATTCGTTGTTATTGTTAAGATATTAACTATTGCATTTTTATTATTCATAGGCTAAGTGGAAAAAATACGTATTATTGAAGCTAACTCAAAAACTACCCAAGCAATAGTAATTAAAATTTATATAGAATCACCTCTGAAGTACGACCTACCAAACAAAAAAAGAATTATCAAAATCAATGCATAATTGGCAGAGTAATCGCGTTACAAACGTACAAAACCCTATCAGAATACCAGCGCCAGCGCTGCGACATTTATTATTAAATGTTGCAGCATCGTGCTGAGATAGGAGCCTTTTGCCATTTACAACCTAGGTCCGAGAGATTCCCTTCGAGAAAAATTCAAAGAAATAGGCATTCTGACTGTAGCTTCTCAATATATATTAGAAAACCTATTGTATGTACAGAAAAATATATCAAACTTTAAGAAAATGTCCGATATTCATAGTTTAAATACCAGGAATAAACACAACCTTGCTGTTCATCACACTCGTCTCCACAGAGTAAGCAACTCGTTCATGGGTCAATGTATACGCTTTTACAACAAACTTCCCATTGACATTCGAAACTTACCCATTAAACGATTTAAAAACTTCATTAAAACCAAACTTTGTAAAAAAGGGTATTATAGAATTTCCGATAATTTAGAAGATAAAAAAGCATGGGATTGAGCTGCTCGCTCTGCTAAACCTTGTAATAAAACCTTGAAAATTGACATTATAATTATTCAGTAAAATCATCAAATTATACCAGTTTTATATAAACATTGACATTGTTGAATATTACATACAAAATGACATGATTACTTTGTAAAGTATTATATTATTTTAATTATTGTGAATGTGAGGACTATGTGGATATTTTTTTTTTTCTCTTCTCTATTTTCTTTTCTTTCTCAGTTAGTTTTAATAATGGTCTGGCAGTTTGAGTAGTTTATGCGGCCTACCCAAATGTCCTTTCTTTGGTACTGTTCGTCGAGTTGAGCTCCTTAAGTTCAGAGTTGAGCTCCGCGATTACTGACAAATGCTTGCACTGACTGGACAGGTCCACTCAAAGCTGTATGGTTCTTTCCTCAAAAGACCATTTCAGACACTAGTCTACATGGTCCTCATATGGCCTGACCAAGATTATGTCTGGACTTTAAAAGAGACTGTGACCTCTGAGTTTGTTTCGGCCTTTCTTCTCAGAGTAGTCAGATAGGAAACGCCGAACGCCTAGCAAATTTTTAACATAAAGGGAATTGCCCGTGCTCCATAGACACTTTGGCCTCAAGTGCACACAATTCAAAGTATATGGATAGGATAATATGCGATTTAAATAATGAAATGGTCAAGGTCTTGGTTTAGAAAAAAGTTGGGGTTATTTAGATAAAATCGTTTTTTTCAATGAGGCAAAATCTTCAATTTGTGCTGCACTAAATGTTTTAATATGATTATATATTGATTCTAAAAGTAGATTCCAGGGGTTAGGTAATAACAGATTCTACAATCCGGCGGTACATAATAATTGTACTTACAAAATAGATGTACCCGCAGTGCTGATGGGATAGCGAGCCAATTGGTCTTGTTACAGCCAGGAAAGAAACATTGATTTTGAGTGTTTGGTGCTCTTACATAATAAGGCAGCAGTATACTGTTTTTTTTTTTTTTTTTTTTGGGGTGGGAAATCATCCAATGACTTCTCCCGCTCTGGGCGGAGCGGAAGGGCGTGTCAGACTTTTACTGACTAAAACCCACCCGTGTTCCTTCCCTTACCTAGACCAGGGCCACGGTTTCCCCTTAGGACTTATCCGCAACCCCGGTGGTAGGCATCGGCCCTGACGGACCCCTTCAGCTTCGCTGACAACTCTTTGAGGCGCGCGTGGAACACTACGCGCCGTCGACCCGGGCTTGGTCCTGATCGGACGGAGAGCTACCCATCACTCTCCGTCCGCAAGCCCGCGCCTACGGTGGCCGGAAATCGGCGATCGATTCCCGACGCCCGGGGCGTCTACTACCGCGGCGGCTAGGGGCTCGAGGGAGCGACCTTAGTCTCTGCCTCTCGCGCCCCGCCTCCTCCTTTACGAGCATTACTGCTTCGCAGAAGGAGGTGACAGCCTGCCATGCCCTCTCACTCCGCACCATGGCCTGGACCAGGGCCGGACGTGAGAGGTCACTGCCGCCGATCGCCTGCACGAGGACACGGCGGTGCTCCACCCAAGCCGGGCAGACCTCCACCGTATGCTCCACCGTGTCCTCCGGGAGCAGTATACTGTTGGATGTGTTCAAGCTTTGTTGTCCCGCTTGCTAAGCACTGTCAGCTACTTCAGATTGCACCGAAGGTAGGTTGGATGGTTCAAATTGCTCCATAGGCAGACTGGATGGTTCAGATTCCGGTTCTGTAGTTGAACATGATGCTGCTCTAAACTGCTCTAACGAGATGATGATGGCAACTGAAATAATAGTAAAAATTAAAGCTCAGTGCATAAAGACAGTAAACGTGAATTACTGTGGTTTTGGTACAAATAAATACACAATCAAAAAATATCTATCAATAACATTTTATATTATTATTAATTAATTTCTAAAAAATCTTTCTCAAGTTTCTAGACAATCTGTACTATGTGAAATATAACTTGTGCGGACACGAAAGAAGTTGAATATTACACTTATATAGACTCAGAAGTATGTCAGTATCAAATCTCAGAACTACGCTTGTATTAATTCTAAACTGTTGATAACTTACCGCTCTTGGTACAATCTGACGGGCAATCACACTTTTTTCGAGTTGTTCATGTGGAGAATCAGACCTGAGTGTATGTGATCTTATTCTCAAAACCAATCTGCCGCACGCAGCTGATGCACACTTGTCCATGACCATCAATCTGTACATTTTGTTGTTCGCACACTAAACTGTCACTCGACACTTGTACCTAATAAACAAGTCATAATTATTAGATATCCTAAAACAACACTAACCTTGATAGTACTCTAGTCTATTTATTTAAAAATAATTTCTCAGAGGAAGACATGTACTGACCTGTTGTGTCGAACACATTGGTCGGTGGGTCGCCTTAGATTGTTGTATAACATTTTGCTCTTTCTGCTATTTCCAAGAAATGCCTTCGTATTCTCGTGACGTTTAAACCACAATTAACACAGCGTAAATGACCTTTTGAATGAATTACTTAGGGCACGGAAGTACTCGGGCCAGCGACAATGCCGGGGTCTTCATAATTTGTGGAAGCGGGAGCGGAATCCATGTTCAGGCCGTGGTCGTCAGGGCTCAGGGTTCAAAGAATCTTCGGAGTCCATTTAATAAGCGTATTCGATGGTTAAAATAACAAATTCGCAAGAAAATAAAGATAAGCAAACGAAAACAAAGAAAGTCGATTTGTGATTTGACATTGACATTGACTTGACAGCCGGCCGGCATAATTCAATGTTGCCACACCACACACAAAAAATTGATAGATCGATATCGATTTTTTTATCGAATCCTAATTTTAATACAAAATTATAATCGCCACTGTGACTCTTTAATCTTAACGACGTCAACTCTGATGACGTAACATTATTTGGTTAAAAAAAATGGATAAACAGTGTATTTTAGTTCAAATAATAAAACGATTAAGTACCTAATATTAAAAAATAAAATAAAGTCTTACCAGCGATTACACGACACGAAACACACACAACTCAAAATAATCACATTCACTTTTTCACTCACGGGTTCCCGACGTTTTTTTTGGTCGGATCAAAATAGGTATTTAATAAACGATGCTAGTTAGTGCAAATATTTATCTACCACGATGTATGTAAAAACTACATATGGAAATAACAACACTTCCCATCGATTTACACACAAAAACAATAAAAAATAACGAAATACGATGCCGAGCGCGCACTCGTGACTATGACGTTTTACCTGCGTGTGACGTGCGACATCAGTCAGTTTCAACATTTTTTTCCAATGTTGCCTATTGATATTTTTGGATATTGGTTTTTATGATAAAAATCGTAAAAAAAAGGGTGTATTCCCGTTCGTCCCACTGCCGTCGTCCCCCTGGTGGGACGAACGGGAATTTAATAATTAAATGATTTAGTTGACGAGAATATTCGTCAGGCCATAGAGTTAAATTGTTCACAGACCAGTTTAGCCCTAATTTCATAGTAGAAATAGAGATTGTACCTGCGTCGTCTGTTAAACCGTGTGTACCTGCGTCGGCCGTATGTCCGCCTCGGGGATTGAAGGACAAATATGGTTTGCGGCAGCCTTGCGGCTGCCTCGGGAGAGGTTAAGAAGTTATGAACGTCTTTGTAAATATGTTTCCTTTAACATATTCATCTTTATTGTGCTGAACAGATAAAGAATTATAGGTAATTAAAATGTGTAGTAGCGTTTTTGTTATGATCCTATGCATTCATTATTATATCAACTATCAATTCGCTTGTTCATTTAGTATCAATAGTAAAAACATAACACCGTATTTGTTTGAATACATCGAATAATAAGCATTACGGATCTGATATTATAAGTAAAACATCCATGAAAACATAATCGATTATTTCGTGAACGGAATTAATAATTATTGGCAACACTGCTGATTTTATCCACAAAAGGGAATTATTTTCACGTATTTATCGTTTCGGTACTTTTTATTTGTGCAAAAATGTTCCCATCTTGTTCGGATAAATGAATATCTTGTTAGATAACTAGAAATAACGATGTTTTTTTTACATATACGTAAATTGCTGGGCGTTTCGGGCCATAAATGGGCATCCTTCTTTTAATATGACGTGTAAAAGTGATTCCAATATCCTATTTACAGAATAAACAATTTCATTTCATTTCATTTCATTTGGCCTCGCACAGGACTTGTTGCTTTTATTTTAATTTTACTTTGTTTTATTTTTATTGTTTTTAATTATAATTTTTTTAATTGATGTCTCAATGTCTTAGATTACTTAGTTTGTGATCTCCTGTGCTTGTCTCAATAAATACTTTTTCTTTCTTTCTTTATACAAAATAAGAAAAGTCTTGATTCATTCCTCACTGACTGACTCATTAACGCCCAACCCAAACCTTTGGATCTAGAAAGCTTTTTTTTTTTGCACAAACGTTTCGTTTTATGATATAAAATAGAAAATAGGGCAGATTTTTCAAAATTCTCACGAGATATATTATACAATGCCGCCCATGGGCACATAACATAACATAACATCGAAATATGACAAAAAAATGTAAAGCAAGTTACAAACGCTACTCAAAAATTTCAAATTGAATAACATGAAAAATACAATAGACGATGTATATTTAGTAACTTAATCCGCCTAACTGAAGCAGATAAGCAGTTAAGCAGGTTAAGTTACTAAATATACATCGTCTATTGTATTTTATAATGGATTTCCGCAGTCACGCCTGAGTCAATTAACTAACATGAAAAATATTAAAGATTATTCATGATTATTCAGAAAAAAAATACGGGTGGTCACATGCCCACGGGAGGTATTGTATATGACGGACGAAATCTCCGGCAAAGTGCTAGTGGCATTAAAAAAAAACAATGGGTTGCACTCCGGGAGTGCCGGCAGAAGTGAAAACTTGAACATTAACGTTTTGAATATTTTGGAATGGTTAGGGAATAATTTCGCACTAATTGCTTTATTTATCAGTATAAAAGTACCATCATTTATGTGGTTAAATACAATATGCATTAGTACTAGTAGTACATTTATTTATTTTCAAAATATAGTCTAACAAAAATAAATAATATATTACCGATCAATATGGGTAAAATTTCTTCCCTCGGAATCTTTACGTAATGTGAAAGACTATTTATTTTGATATTTACTTTGGCAGTTGCTTGGCAACGTATCTTACGGTCACGTTCTGACGCGAGTTTAAAATTTTTACCCATCCCAAAAAAGTGCACAACGCCGCTAAAGGAGTTTTCTCTTCAATAAACCCTGATATAAACTCAATAATTGTTGCCCTCAACACTCGTCTCACGACTACTAGACCGGCGAGGCAGTCCGCGTAACTTAATACTTACTTAATATGGTCCGTCCCTACAGGCGATCACGCACCGTCAACATCTCTGTTGATTTAGGCCACTTTCTAACGACCTCACTGTAGTGGTTATCGGCTTCATGTACTGGTACTAATTGTTGGGATTATTGGCCGAAAATGTCTTGTTATTTGAGTAAGTGGATACTAGGCTTGGTCAACGGCTTTGTTTGGAATTAACACTGGAAGGATGCAAAGGACAAATGACAGTCCGACATTTTCTGATCAAGTCGTTTTCAGGAATCTGCATTTACATGGGCTGGCTGGCTTTGTAAATCGTGAAAATATTTAGTAGAGACAGCATACATGCTGTAAAAAGGAAAATAATGTAATTATTATGCGAGTGTTTTTCGTTTCATAAATTTTCCCAACGCTAATTATAATTACCTACTAGAAATATTTGCGAACTAATCCAAAAATACTTATAAAGTACCTATGATTTAAGTGTACCATCGAGGTAAAACGATTGGTCAGCTATAATATAATATTATAGACTCTGCGTTAGCGAGTGCTAGATGTCCAGGGACCGCCGGGAAATTTGAATCACAGTATACGATTTATGTTAACGCCCTTGGGGAGGCTCCTTCATGCACGTGAATAAAAAAGAGTGCCATCGACAAGAACAGAAGGAGCCTTAATATTTCCCAGATTTCAGCACACAGACATAATTGACTATTTCATTATCGTATTAATTCCTACATGTCCATTATCATCTAATCTTACAGTACTAATATCTTTGAGAGTAAATATATTGCCTGCTATTAGCAATTAAGGGGACACACTTGACTTTTGTAACTAATTTGGTAAAGCAGTAACTCAAGTTCTAGAAGAAGAAGATCTGATAGCCAGAAGTTTAGTTTTAAGGGTGTTCACATTTAATTTAATATTATTATTAACCCTATTTGTCTAGCATAATCAGCCTATAATGTTCCCACTGCTGGATACTCGTAATCCACCACACAGGGCCAGTGCGTGTTGCGGACATGAGCCCAAAACTCAAATTGATTTAGTCATCCGTTATTCTCATGCTGACATTCATTTTATGGTGTGTTGAAGCAAAAAAAATATTGGAACGAAGTTCACTTTCGCGCGTTGCGAAAGGGGGGCTAGACGGAAAAAATTGGGACCAAAAGTTGTAACGACACTTTTAATTTTTTATTATAACGCCATCTGGGAGCGACCACAGGTACTAATTAGTGGCATGCCTTTGTGAGGTTCATTCCATAACTTCGTCCATCCGGGTGTCCCTTGACACCTCTCAGCTTTTTTTTAATAAATTCAAATTCAAAAGTCATTTATTCAAACTAGGCTGAGAATCAGCACTTTTCGAACGCCAAAATTACATAAGACAGTCCCCCAAAAACGCCCGCCCTTCACTACTTCCTAGTGCTTTTAACTGGGAAGAAAAAGTGGCGCAACAAACTCCCCAGCAGCACAGCTGTCTGTTCAGTTAGAAAAAAAATTATTTTATATAATAGTATGCAAAATAATGACTACGCAACACAAACATTATTTAAATTAATAGCCATAAGTCAGTGTGGTTTGAGTACTTACTCCAAATAATTGTTTTTTTGTGCAAAATAAGTCATTGAATTATCTTTGACTAACTCTAATTCTTTAGTTCAGGGAACTAAACAGCTTCCAGATTCATATCTTATAAGTATATCTAACTTCAAACGAAAATCAAAAACTTTTCAGCAGAAAATTCCTTCAATGAAGTAATACCTAGTCCTCTTAGAGGTATTACTGTCATCTTACGGAATCCTCGCCAGTGAGGTTAGACCTCCGACCTCCAAGCTCATCTGTCGCTGCATTCTCAAGGCCTCTCGACTGATACTAGGAGTGCTGAGTGCACTCTTATGAGACTTATCTGATTAATGTTGTGGCATGTAGCGAAAATTGATAGGATTTTAATGTGATATTGAAAGTGTTTCATTATTTATGTATTTCTGTAGTAAATGTAGGAGTTGTATTAATTACAACTTACAATTAATTGTATTAATTTAGATACGGGCGTAGTCTTCTCTTAATTTTCAAAATATTCGAATTTACCTTTTTTGTAAGAAATCTGGGAAAGTGGAGAGGAATGCTAAACTCCTACATTTGTCCTATCTGAGAGAGCTGGGTGATCGGGTAACTCAGGATCCACCTTCCGCAAACACCTTTCTCTATTTAAGAAGGTGCATTTTATTGGCCAATTGGTAACGGTGGGGCTTTAACGGTTAACACTTACCTGTAATAATGATGTTGAGATAAATAAAGATTTATGATTATAAAATTATAATAGGATGGACCGCATAGCATCTTCCTGCTTGCTATCAAGTGGTTATTCATCATCATCATCATCAGCCTATTAATGTTCCCACTGCTGGGACACAGGCCTCCACTCTGTGAGAGGGAATGCGCTGTAATACACCACGCGGGCCCAGTGCGGGTTGGTAGATGTCACATGTCTTCGAATTTTTGGTTCTAAGACATGCCGGTTTCCTCACGATGTTTTCCTTCACCGTTTTGAGAGCAGTGGTGATGAAATTATTTACACAGTGCCTGCTTGGGTTCGAACCCACGGGGCCGTTACCACTGGGCCACCACTGCTCACCAGTGCCTGTAATAATAATAATTATGATGTTGAGATAAATAAAGATTTATGATTATAATAGGATGGACCGCATAGGATCTTCCTGCTTGCTATCAAGTGGTTAAGCTCAAATACGTGAAAAGACTAGCTAGGTTGTATCATAATTATGAAGCTAATAAAATCTTCAAACTCAACTCATAAGTATAGATTTTACTTTTTAGTATACCCTTCAAAACTAGGTCTTATTCCACCCACCCTAATCCAGACATAATATTTCCATCACATTACCGTTGGTCCATGCAATTCGCACGCCAGGCCTTCGGGACTTGCGGGGCTTCGGCTTTGAGCAACGGATCCGGTTCCAAGGATTTATATGATCATTTTCTTTTCATATTCACTGCTACGTACTTTTGGTTACGACTGAAGTTCCAAAAGATTATGTTTGGATCGAAGGAATTTTCGGAATCCTTATTTTTTTTGTCAAAATTTATCACATAGTTCTTAATTTTTTCTGGGGTATCACTTATATCACTGAAAATGCATATCAATATAAATATAAATAATTAAAGAAACCGACTTCCAAAAAGAACTCTACAAAGTGAAAAATAACTTTAATTTCGGAAGTCATTGTCTGTGGTTTCGTATTTTCGTTTATTGCCATCGACTTCCGTTAGTTTTTTTTGTTAAAAAGTTTTTATACTAAAGCAAATCTTGAATGGAAGTGCGTAAAAAAATTTATTTCTACACTATACTCGTATTTTGAAGTATATTCAAGTACTTTCTTAACTCGACAAATGTTGTGAATTGCATTAAGAAGCTAAAATTTTAAAACTAAAAATCTGTTCATATTCCTCAATTTATGACTATGCTATCCCAGATAACTCTTCACATGTTAACTATTTAAACATTAATTAAGATATTATTCTATCTAAACATCTACATATTACATAAATATGTCCAACTGACATAAGTCATTAAAATTAAAAGCTAAATGGATCGCCTTGTCTCTCCAAGTGCAGTTTTCTTAAATCATCGTCCCCTTTTCATTGAGGCTGGCTTTCAGAGCACGTGCCACCCATCTCAGTGTGGGGCCGCCAAATAAGCGAAAGAAATCAAAAAGTTTAACGTAAATCTTATCACCAAATACCTTATCATTTAGATAACTATTCATTGCATGATCTTCAAAAAGAAATCAATTTCATCCATTCCAAACTAATCCTAATCTTAACTAATATTATAAATACGAAAGTGCGTTTGTTTGCTTGTTTGTTTATGTGTTTGTTTATAACGCTTTTACGCTAAAACAGTTGAACGGATACGAATGAAAGGCACCATGATATACTTTTAATCACGATATTCTTATGGAATCGAGACTTATGCAGGGTGAAACCGCGGGGCGCAGCTAGAATTATAAATGTGAAAGTTAGTTTGTTTGTTTGTTATGCTTTCACGCTAAAACGGCTAAACGGATTTTGATGAAATTGTGCACATAGGTAGACCATGACTCGGAGAAAGACAGACTATTTTTCTCTCAGGATCGCAGATGATGTCGCGTGCAACAGCTTGTCTTTAATAAAATGTCTTGAACTGCGCTGACGTGTGCCGTGAAAAATTTATATAATTATTAGAACTAGATAACTTTAGAAATTACTATCTCGGAACTTCCAAAATTGCAGTAGTCGCTAATTAGTCGAACACACAAGTGTTTAGAAGTTGAAGACATTAAACAGTCCCAAAGTTACAAATACAAATATTTTTTTATAGATACTCAAACTCAAACTCAAACTCAAAGCATTTATTTCAAATAAACCAATTACAGGCACTTTTGAATTGTCAAGGGGTCGGTCAGTCAGAAAGATGAAGCTAGTTGCCCATTCCAAAGCGTAGTAGGTTCCTATGGAGAAGAACGGGCAAGAAACTCCACGGACACTCTTTTAAATCAAAATATTGTTACAAAAAATTGGTTACATCATTCATGTTGAAATTAAACATGTGAGAACAATGTAGAAAGACGTGCAAGTTAAAAGCGTCCGTAATAAAAAACAATTCAAAAATTAAAAATTAAAAATTAAAATAAGCCATGGCAGCTAAGAGATGACCAGTCCCTACTGACGGCGCCCGTTCACGAACATGACGCATGGATCAGCACCATTCAGCTCAACCATTTTGAAGGGAACTTAATGATCCAACACACACGCCACCACCAGCGAGACACTTAAGTGAGTATGACATACTCTCAGCCATCAGGGCTCATTCAAGTCAATGAAAGACATACCCAGTAAATGGTAGTTTTGTAAAATGGTCACAGTGCTCACACATGTGCTATGCAATTATACAATACTAAGAGATTGAATTTATACAATGCAAAGGTAGTTTTTGCAATCTTCAGCGGCTCCAATAATATTTTCGACTACTGTATTAGTAGACCTTCTGTTTAGTGGCAACTTTTTTTCATGTGTCAAATTGTTTCTAGTTTTTAACTCGGCCGTCGCCACGTCGCGCGTCGCTAGTCTTGTTGCCCCAACAGCCCAACATGCAAATGTTCTAACACGAGCTAACGAGGCACTCGACTCAGTTCTAACGAGTGCCATTCGAACAGTTACTGTCACTTGGGCATTACTACTCACTAACTCACTGCCCCCTCTCAAATCATCTTTTTGATGTTGTGTGGGGTAATGTGAGAGTGCAATACAGCATCTAGCATTCATCAACATTATTTTGTATAAAGAATATTAACGGATTTTGATAATCGTGGCTAAGTCTGAACTAAGTCTGAGTTAAGTTGTTACACGCTAAGAAGAATACACACACATTTTTGTTAAACCAAGCTGATCAAAATCAGCGTAACCGGGTGATGATGTTAGTCTTGACAAAACTTAAAACAAGAGCCAATCAAAGTTTTTTTTTTTTACCTGCTACGGGGAAGCTCTTGGCCTGCATCTCACCTGATGGTAAGTGATGATCAGGCCGAAGGTGGAAGCGAGCTTCACCCGTAATCCTCAACCACAGAGGAACTAGCTATCTTATCTCTAACTGCCGAAACACATTGTTATTTCGAAAGACTTAGATAAGATGGTGGTAGCTACTGTAGCTAGCCAGGCGGGCTTAGAACAAGCCCTTCCAACAACCAAAGCGAGCAGAAAATTTTGCTCCCACTGGGAATCGAACCCGGGACCTCTGGGTATGAGACCGGTGGCTTAACCACTAGACCACAGAGGCGGTTATTTTTATTATTATTATTATTTATTATATAGTTATTGCTTACATATACGCTACCATTACAGTGTCCCAATTCGGTAGTGTAGTTATGATTAAGATATGAGATTGGACAAATATTTTTGTTCCTTTTTTTCCACATATCCCTACATATGCACTTCTGAAACATCAGAAGCTCGGTGCACAACTTAAGGTGCTCAACTAAAGCTAAATGGCTGTATGTATATGATAAAAAGTGACGAAATTTTATCCGAAGCAATTACTATTATATTCCGTCCTCCGAATCCTAAGCTTCTCAAACATCTTAAACTTGCTTTTCATGCAAAAACTAACCACAAAAATTTAAAATTATCTCTACATTTTAGACTGCACCGGATAAACCGGATTCTAAGAGTCATCCGGCTACAGTCCGTTTATGTTACCAACCGCCCGTGGCGTTAGTAACTGCTACCACTCTTACATACGTCACATACTTACGCCTCGAATATTTGCAGTTAACTTTAGAGTTTGTTAGAGAAGTTAGTGGATTTTTGGTAGAGGGAAAATTGAGTTTTAGTTGCTGGGAAATGGTTACTTTAATTGGATGGAGTGGTGCTTACTGTAATAGTTTGGACTGCAGTATTCGGTATAAATAACTATTGCAATTATGAGGCTATTTGGATCGAATCTTGAAAAGTCTCTCACATAGGTACATAATACACCATGCTGCATTAATGTGTTGTGGTAAGTACAGTCCTTTACAGTCGATACTAAACTTATAATTAATAACAATAACGACAACCTATGATTAATCTTAAATAGTAATACCACCCTTTATTATTATCCCACTGCGGATGAGTGAACTTAACTATATTAGCACTACAATCTACACTATAATACAATCTTGTACAGACATCTCAGAAAAAGATGAGTGTTATGCTACGAATAAAAACTCATACTCAAAGTATACATTTCAAAAGAAACTTGTCAGTTGTGGTCGGTCAGTTAAAGTTGAAGCTATTGATTTAGAAGCCCTCTATATATTTTCCCAACTATGCTGGAAGCCGTCCCCAAATGGTTTCCAGTCTAACGGGATGCAGCAATAAATCAGTGTTTTACATGGAGCGACTGCTTGACCTCCACAACCCAGTTGATTTTTTTTTTTGTGAAAGCTGTCTATTTTCTTGCTGATTGTAATTTTTTTTCAAAATCTTTGAATGCAGGTCAAAATTTCAAAAAGTGAAGGACACTCCCTTTTTCCTGTAGCTATAATGCTTAAGGTAGCTGTCCTTACTGCCCCATCTTAAAAATCCATTATGTATATCTTATAGTGCTTAACTTATTTATTCCTGTACCTACTAAAGTTATAGTATAGTCAGAGGCATGTCGAGGCGTCACTCGACACCCCATTGTGACACGGCGCTAATTAGCCGGCACCCCACTAATTGTATGCTTAGACGTGCTCTCGTGCCTGTTTCCACTGGAATGAATTGTTGGAGTACTGCAGGACTGAAATTGAATAACACCACAGAGACAAATTATTGAATATATTAAAAATATCAGCCTGTTATTCTCTCACTGCAAGACAAAGACCTTTTCTCATATTGAGAAGGCATGAGCATTACAAACAAAAGAAATAAAAAACAATATGCGGGGCAGTCTTTGGTTACTGCCGATAGAAGTGAAAACTAAGTAGCGCCATCTAACGACAATCTCAGGAATTAATGTGGCCTGCTGTCAGTACAAGCCGTCTTACGAATCTTCGATCAGGTCACGTGTCCTGACGTGAATTTAACATTTTTTACCCATCCCAAAAAAAGTGCACAACAACGCTTAAGAATTTTTCACTTCAAAAAGAATTTTTCTACATTAATAATGTGAAATTGGTGACTATTTTTAAACCTATTTAATGAAAAATATTGATTTCGCATTTTATAGACAGTCCGATCATAATACTTTAAAACATTTTATAGACAGTCCGATCATAATACTTTAAAACATTTTATAGACAGTCCGATCATAATACTTTAAAACCAGCTTTAAGAGTAATAAAAAAACAGCTAGTTATTAAGTTTAGGATTAGATGTGTTCAATAAAATAAAATGATAAATATACATATTAACTGGCAAGAAAAGACAACACCGACGGTGCTTTGTGGAAATATCAGCTTATTTTAAACAGTGGAAAACCATAAATAAATAAAAAATTAAATAAAGATTGAAATGTGGACGAAGCAAGGAAAAACATATTATGTAACATTCCTCTGAATCTGCTCCTCCGCGTTTTGTAGTGTTTCCTACCGGCTACTCCCATGAGAAAATGGGATGAATTTATGTATGATCTTCATCAATCATTATCAAGTAATCAGTGCTGTTGGACTTCCGAGACTAATCGCCTTTTGGGCGGAAAACTGATGAGTTTTCTCGTTTTCTCGCTTAACTTAGGAACCTCAAGTTTACGACTTTTGAATATTCATTACGGAACTGACACAGTAACTTAAGTCCACGCTTTTTACTTTATGGCTGAGTAGCTTTAGATAATCTTAAGTTACCCTAGCCATTCGGAGGCTTTTTTTGTAGTGTCACTGATTTATTAGCTTCCGCAAAACGTTTATAATTTTCGTTACCTGATTAGTATAACCTTTTCAGTTACAGTTAAGCAATCTTTCGGATCCCAACATGTATTGACAAAAATTATATTTATTTCTTAGGTAAATTGGTTTAAAAACACTTTTACACAACCAAAGTTAATTAAAACTAGATGAGGTTCGTGTTTCCTATTCGACTACTGTGAGAAGAAACACCAAAATAAACTTGAGAGGACACAGTCTCTTCGTCCAGGAATAATCTTGGTCAAGTATGTACAATAAAAAATAAAAAAAATATTGCATTTTTTTTCTTAAATTTTTTGCAATAATTTTCTAGTTGACGCTAATGGGGAAAAAACCCCCTTCCCGCTACTTTACATTAAAATTAACAATATATTACGAAAAAAAACATTTAGCTATCCATTTTTTATGTGTTAGCTTATTTTATATCGATTCCAATGACGTAAGTTTTATAAACAGCTCCCATACAATACTTTAGAGATATCGTCGTTTTAATCTCAAGTGGTCACGCTTTTGGGTGGTCCCTGAGCGGGTAGCAGATGCGCTTGACCTAGGCGCGATTCGCGAAAATATAGGGTCAACCGTCGAGAGGATATGAGCAACATACAGAATAGTTTCGGCGATGGACTTTTATTCCAATACGTAAGCTGTTCTCACAGTTATCAGTTGACGTGGGAGACTAATATATTGCCGTTCTGAACGCGAACAGTGAACTTCCCTTCTTTTTTTGATCAGGCACCATTACTCTTTTCACAAGGTCTAGTTTTCTAGAGGATTTTATATTATTAAGTGACACTTTTGTTCTATCACATCATCATCTGACTAGCCTTTTACCAAATATGTTGGGGTTGGCTTCCAGTCTAACCGGATGCAGCTGGATACCAGTATTTTACATGGAGCGACTGCCTATCTGACCTCCGCAACCCACTGATTAGGTAACACGAGGCCCCTTGGTAAGACTGGATGTCAGACTTTCGGGCTTCTGACGACCCGTAACGACTGTCAAAGATGTACAAATGACAGCTGGGACCAACGGTTTATCGTGCTTTCTGAGGCACGGAGGGATCTTGGTATGTAAAGATGGTCACCCATCCACGGACCAACTGTAGCAAGCGTAGCTCTTTACCTGATCGATCGACCTCACCTTATTTACTAATCTCCCAGGAGTAGTCAAAATCACGGGAGAAAACCCCAATACCAAAAGCATGTACAGTCTGTGGCCAACATTATCTAACCCCCTTTGAATAATAGCGAATTTGAACCTTATTGCAAATTGGAATAGGTAGTCCTTCGAACATTTCGATAATCATGGTGTTAAGCTATTTTAATTATTATCTTGTTGGCGTTAAGGTTTAAAGGCTAATGAGTATTAAAATGAAACACAACTGCTAAAAGTAACCAAGGTGAGGGTGGATTAAAAAAAAACATATCGCGCGTCAATAACACTACATTTAGCTGTCTACGCTTAATAGCCAATTCCGCTTGTGATTCTGCGATAATGAACTTTATTGTTTATATTATATGGTTCAAATTCTATAGAATATTGCGTCTAGCATCACAACTAACATCTAATTTGAAGACACACAATATGAGTTGAATTGGTCTCATGGTTATTAAGGCTGACTGATTAGCTACTTTACGCCGTTGTCTGGGTTCGAAACCAGCATAACTCTAATACTACTTTTTGTTCACAATGTTTTTTTTAATTTAATTTTTTTACATTTCTTTAAAGAACTAAGACGATAAAAATGTGTTGTCATTTGGGCAGTTTGTATAGGAATAAAACAAAATCAATGCAAGTAACGAAAAAATCTTTATTATTTCATTCAAATTTTCTTAAAGTAAATAAAGTAAGTAAATGCTCAGAGTTAAAAATTAATAATTATAAATTGTATAGTATCACATTCAATACTAACCATTTAATAAACATTTTTTATTTAAAGTATGGTAATGCTTCGAAGTTTGTTACTTAACGAGAAGATTAATTTAATTTGTGAAATGTTTTACAGTTTTATAGCTATAGGTATGTAGTGAATCAACATGTTATTAAATAGAAAAATGAATTTCCATTTATAACAATAATATCACAACAGAATCTGTAACATTTTAATGGTTTAGCATTCATTGAATTGAGCATTTACTTACTTATTGTGTTTATAAAATAATACTAAATAAGATAATAGCGGATTGGCGCACCATCTCCTTCTATTACTTGCTGTAAGCGGCTAGGCTACGCATACCGCACACCATGTTCCAACACAAATCTTTTCCTCTCATGTATAAGACCATGCCATGTTGAAGACACGATCTCAGCTTCTCAGCCAAATTGTTTCTAGTTCGCACTTCGGATGGGTCCCTTTTTTAATTTTAATTTAAAACTATTTAACCCCATAGGTTTTCTATGGGATTCAAATCGGGACTTTTAGATGGCCAGTTAATAACTGTTACCTACACCTTCTTGAGCAGCGAATAGGCATAGACTTTGAACATGGCTTGCAACAATAGTCTGGTGGCGGTCGGATTCGGGACTATACATCATGGGTTTTGCACCTGGACAATTTCGCTGAATATTTCCAGTGTCTCCATAACGTCTTAGCCATAACCTGACCGTATTTCACTAAAACAAAAAAAAAGCTTATTAATATTTTTGGAAGCATGCAGGCTTGTAAGGAGTGAGTGTAATGGAAAAATAGCCAAATACACGGTTGTAAGAAATACTTATATTCGTCTAGAAAAAAATCTGTTTGTATTTAGACAATTTTAACGGTAAAATAAAATATTAAAACACTTACCGCTATATTAGGTCTACGATCAATCTCTTTGATTCCAACAATCAATCTGCTCATGTAAAAATATAATTTTATACTTATTTAGTATAAATCACTGAGTTGCGACATGACGCTTTGGTTACTTCCAACAAATTCAGTAAAATGATTTAGTTTTGATGTCACTTTTCACGATTCACGTCAAACGTTTTACAAAATGTTTGTGCGTAGTCACTGCTATTAGGCGTAGACTGACCAGTGTCACTTAGATCATTTTTGGTATCGATCTACCGCACAAAGTAAATATGTTTTACTTCGTAATCTACTCATCCTTGGTAATTGTAAGTTCTATGGACTTAAATATTTTTTATCTACCCACCTGTTTACAAGATAAGTTTGTTAGGCGAAAATCATATTGGCCGTTATATATTAATGCAAGAAATATTATAGAAATCATAAATGAAAACATTTAAAAAACAAATTATTATTATGCGGACGTTGAATTCGAACCCAACAATCCAGCGTCCCACCGCGAGGCCACAGTAACCTATTGAATACATGCGAAATTAACGATTAGATAGTAGCAGTGTAAACACTAAACATAATACTTCTTAATAAGCCATTCAACCTTAACGACAACAAGATAATGATTAGAATGGCTTAACAGATGATATTTTATTTAAATGGGGCGGGACTTAGCAATTCGTTCCGAGCGTTGCACCTACATACTGGGGGGTCAGGTTGGGTAGGGACTGTACCTCCTTGACGATGTCCTGAAGGAACCGCGAATATCGAAATCCTTTGCACATTATAAAGCATGAAATATCAACATAATAATATAATATGTGCTGAAGCAGGGTACACTCATGAATAAAAAGATGCAATCCGCGTCGGATACCAGCGGTTATTGCCAAATAGGATGGCTTTGTAGCAGCTATTTTAGCTCGATAAGCTTAGACTAGGGAGCTAGGACCGTGTATGAAATAAAGTCTGTGGACAGCTAAGTTTTCTTGTCAGAGAAAGAGATATTGGAGGCGAAATCTTCGTTTTACTAGTTCATATCACTTGAACATCACTGACGGTTGCACATCTTTAAGGTAGCCCCAAAAAACGGTCATCTTTTATGCAATCTTGGGTTAGTTGGCAGTAACAGCTTGAGCGCAACAACGTCCCCAATAACAAGGCATACCAGAAATTAAACTTCTTAGCTCGCAAGTCTATTAATTAGCAGGAATATAATTTATTAGTCTAGATTGTAAAAGTGTTAATTAGTTACAAAATATTGGTAAGTAGTTTTGGTACTTATGACCTTGCAGTGTTTTGCAAGCATTGCAATATCATCAGTTTTTTTACATGCTTAATTCATTACCTCATGTTAATTAACGTTAAAATGGTTGATTAATCCAGGACCTTTAACATGCATTGAAAAACTTAACCCAAAAAGCTGATTGCTGGTCATAAACAACCAACACTAAAAAAAAACTTTTCTAATCATGCGACCATTCAACCCCAATCCCTAGAGTTTTTCACGTCAAATAACTGAATGTCCTTTACAACCGTATACTCTAAATAAAGTCATCTCAAACACTATAAACAGTCCATTGATCTAAAAACTTTGAGTAGTAAACAACATAACAAGATATTTTAAGGATCACATCAAAATACGGCTCACTAAACCCACTTAGTAATATTTCAGATCGTAGAAATATGGATGAAAAGAGCTATGGATATGGCTTTGATGTATGTTTAATAATTTATGTATTATAAAAGAACTACATCGGATTAATGTGACAGAATATAGAAGAAATTACAACAAAAATACCTACATAGAATTATTGTCCGTATTTTCTAAAGTAAAGGTGCTTACAAAACACCTACTTATTGTATTACCACCTATGATAATACTTATTCAGCCACGTAACAGAGGACAAACTTATTGTCATCAACAGGGGACGAAACTAAAATCCGGCACGCCGACTGACTTCATTAATATAGTATAAAAAAATCTTCACAGCCGAGGATCGAACCCACGCCAGTTCAGCAGTCACAATTATTGCAACAGGTCGACTGACTTCTGATTTTTTAAACTTTTATATAAAAAAAATACATTTACATATCAATCAATCTGCTAAGCCTATTCTCAACTATGTTGGGGTCGGCTTCCAGTCTAACCAGATGCAGCTGAGTACCAGTATTTTACATGGAGCGACTGCCTATCTGTCCTCCACAACCCAGTAACTGGGTAATACGATACCCCTTGGTAAGACTGGTTGTCAGACTTTCGGGTTTCTGACGACCCGTAACGACTGTCAAAGATTCACAAACGTGCTTTTCGAGGCACGGGAGTCTCGGTATGTAAAGATGACCATTTTTACGGACCAACCCCGGCAAGCACAGCTTAACCTGATGGGTCGACCCGTGCGGCTGTTTTTACTTAGCCACGAGCTATGTATATAATGTAGATGACATTTACATATTAATCTAATACATAAATGTCTCGACACATCGTGTTTTCAACCACAAAGAATTAACAGCGAAACCAAAACATACACAGACATTCACTTATCTCTTCTTGTTTCCATGTTCCGATGATAATACAAACAAAATTATTGGAGACATAGTTAAGAAAATAGAATTATGTGAGACAATTGTTTGCGAGCAGGAAATTGAACGCCGACCTTCGGCGTACTTCGTCTGAATTGAGAGGACCAACTTGATTTAGTGTGGATTTATGGTCACGGTTGTTTTGTTTACGTGGACTGCCAGTACTTCAATGAAATCTGGCATTTTCTGTGCCAGATTTCGTGTGTTAAAAATGTGAAATTACTTCCAGTATTGTATCAAAGGAACAATTTCATGTTGGGTAAGTAAAACGCATTCTTATACAATTTACTTATTACACACGACACGACAAAAGTAGTATTTTTTTTTTACAATTTGTTTTTAAATTTTTATATCCGTAAAAAAAACCGCACTGGGCCCGCGTGGTGGATTACGCCCACTCCCTCTCAGAGGCTTCTGTCCCAGCAGTGGAAACGTTATAGGCTGATTATACGATTCATAAAAACACCGATGCATTATCAACACCTAATATTTTGTTAACCGCAGACATAATACTCAGATTAAACAAGAAAACTCTTTGCAGTTCGCATTTGTCATACCATAATATCACTCCTAGAAACATACAATTGAGCCTATGAAACCTTTACAGAACATTAACCTTCCAACAACTCAATAGATCGTAGGTACATCGCATGCATATTAATTATTAACAATCATTATACACAATGCCACACATTTTTTATTACTCGCAATAAAATTACAATAAATCATTAATTTATTAATAAAGTTACATTGATAAAGAGTCCAGCTCACATTAGAATGGCAGTAACCAGTATTTTATTGTATTGCTTACGTTTTTTATTACAAAAAGTATTGATAAATAATGTATTCAATCGAACGATATATTTTCAACACGGGCTTTAATTTAGATGCTAAATGACCTATACCAGGGGTCGGCAACCTGCAGCTTGCGAGCCACATGAGGCTCTTTCGATATAAAGTTGCGGCTCCGCAGTTCCATAAGCAAAAATTATAGTTATGAGCCAGATTTAACCAAACTTTCAAAATGCATACAAAGCTAATGTTCACAGTGATGATTGTAACTATCTATTATTAAATAGCTGTAATAATGTTAATTATTTTATTATTCTAGCAGCTAGCTATATTGTTTTGTGCTGAAAACATTATTTATTTGTTTTAATATGAATAAAAATTATTTCTTATAGTCGTTTATTTTAAATAAAAATCAAATTAAGTAAATACCTATTTTAATATTGGCTCTTTTAAAACTGGGAAATTTTGTAAATTGTAAGTTTTGGCTCTTCCGTCTAAAAAGGTTGCCGACCCCTGACCTATACCATAAATTGAAGACAAAATAAATACCTAAGTTTGTTTTCATGTATTTGTGGCGACATCTACAACGAACGAACTACGCATCACACTGACGCTACGCAAAATCTTGCATTACGCAAGCAGAGTTTTCCCGCTCGACAAGTATATATACAACGTCCCGACATCAATCGTCTGACAGTAGCCCACCAGATACGTCACCCGTCTGGTCGGAAAATCCTTTCTTTTCTATAGAGGATGAGTGAACTTTACACCTCATTTGACCTCATTCCTCATACTTAGTTAAATAAATTCACTACAGAACAGAAATAAGCTACCCACTAACTAACATAAAATATAATCACTCCTGTATTCCTCGAAGGGTCGGGCAGTGTATCAGCACACCCACACTTTGCCAGTAACCTTCTACATACATCTCATCTCTCATCTCTCTTTTCTCTCTCAACACTTTACGGGATTTGGGAGTCGAACCCGAGATATAAGGCTCAGCATCCGCGCTTGCGAACCTCACTACATTTACCAACTTTAGGTGAAAAAAAAGAAATCAGTAGTTTTCAATCGCTCTCTCACTGCTGAGAATCGTGACTCCGTATCAAATTTTTAAACGGTCTTTTTCCATCTGTTACGATCAGTGTCCTGGCCAACTGCATTTAGTTACATTATTATCAAACTACCTCAACAATTCGCAGAATATTAAACCCACGAGAGCTCCAGTAAACATTTTTCATGTCCCACCTCAACCTCTAGATATTATCCTTCAAAAAACTTCATGTTACAAGGAAAATTTTCACAATAACTTTGTAAAATAACATTCTTTGGACATAAAAGCCTCAATGTACGGGCACAAAAGAAACTAATATAGAATGCCATCAAAATTATGAACGGGGAACAGAGTTTATGTGCCTCAATTGTAAACTTTTTGTAATAAAATGTGGCGCGTTTTTGTACCTGGCCTAGCAAATAAAGGGGGAGATCTATTGCTGTATTACTAGGTACCTAGATATTTTGTGTATCGATTGACGTAATTAATAGTTTTGGGACGTGATAATGTAAAATCCATTCTTTACTTTCGGATTAATAATCGAAATATTATACCCTATTTCAATACAGTATTAGAAAATAATATAATTTCAATACTATATATTTTATAATATAGGGCTGCCCCTGACTTTTAATGTTAAATCTCACCGTAATACCTACTAAGGTACTCACAGGGTACTAGGTACGTCATCAATAGTTTTGACATTACCAGCGGTGCCAAAATCTATTTTTCCAGGCGGTACTTACTAAGGACTTATTAACAGACAATAGCTCTACGTTTTGATTGTCCCTTTCAGAATCAGTGGGTCATGTCTTGTGTTAGTGTGGCCAGTCATATAAAAATATAAATAAACATGTACTAGGTTAAGGTTTGTATGGATCTATGCCACCAGAAATAAAAGTTTTATAATAATATAATAATTAAGAACTGGAAGACGAAGTGTCGGTCGTACAGCGGCGAGATGGGCGGCTGATATTGTTAGCATTGCGGGTAGAACCTGGAAGAGGCGAGAACAGGGAATTGGCACAGAAGATTGGTACAAGAAATGAGAGGCCTATGGTCAGTAGTGGATGAAGTCTGGATGCAGATTATGACGATGATAAGTTATTGAGCCTCCGGAAAACACTCGACGTGTTGCTAAATCCAACATGGTTACACAATTACACTTTAGGCATATGCAATTTACAGGCGCAAAAGTTTAGACCGTAAACAACTTTAACCTACAACTGCTACTACAACAATATGGAGACAATGTCCGCAGTTGCACCAAAACACTAAAACAAACTGCGCCACCAATTTGCGCTTCTCTCCCAAACGGCTCATAAGCGCTTAGTGCTAACAATACTGGACATTATAGTCTAGACCAGAACAATTATAGTCTGAAAACATTAATAGTTATGCTAACAAGATCGTTCTAACTTTAAACGTTTTCATTCAATGTCTTTGTATAAAGTTAGGGTTGCTGTTGAAATAATTTAGAGTCAATTCAGAATTATAATTGCCTGCTAAAGAAATACCAACTATGTATTTATGACAGAAACTGTAACTGTGTTTTCTTTTTTTGTTGTGTGATTTCTGCAAAGGACAGCCATCTCTAACTATACCGTGATTGCGATCAAAAAGCACTAAAGGCTGCTTTTGGAGTCTTCGTCTCTGATTGATAACTACAATAAATTAAACAAACTTTTCAAAGAGTGGACAATGAACGCGTAAACAAAAGTGATGAAAAAAAAATGGAGTTATGAAATAAATGTTTAAGGTCATACTCATAAAACGTCAAAAAAGTTGACTGGTATATTTTTGCCAAATAAACACTAAAAGTACAAACACTATTCAGGAATAAACGACGCAAAAAAATACCAATAAAATACTATCTTACCAAAAATTGCCCTCAAACAGTCTTCGCATAGAAATAGCGAAAGGACTTTCGAAGGACCCAAAATAGTTGAACCACCTGACGTACTCCTTACAACGCATGCGTGAAAACTTCGCCCGCCTTGTTTCGTACTTGTGAGTCAGTGTCGTATGCCGCGCCGCGTATCACCCGCGTGTCGAACCAATCACGGGTTGACCGCGTATCAATCGCGCGTATCGTAGTGTTGTGACTCGAATGATAGTGTTGTTTGATTGATTGAGTGATGTGTGATGAGTGAAAAAGGTGAGTTTTTTAAATATATTTTAACTTTTTATTTTATTTTATTTTGGCGAAGTTTTTGACAAAATAAGCATATTCATTTAATTTGAAGGCGTCATTATAATTGTTCTGCGTGTCATGAGCGCCCCATATTTTAATGATGTTTAAACTTTTCTGTAGTCTTTTAATTAATTTAGGAGAAGAACAAGATAATTGTTATTCATGGGGCTGTCGCCATGTCGTGCCGGAGTTTAAATTGTTGTTGAATGAACGAGGATGTTTTATTTTTAGTAGATAGGTATCTACCCAGGGTTCTTCTGTTTCCATGTTTCTTTTTACAAAAGCAATTCTAAGTGATAATAGACTGATATACAATTATCGGTCTATGAGCACGTGTTGCGATAATCCATCATAATTATTTGTAAATTGGCATATCACAAAAACTCTGTAAAAATATCTGGGATAAAATTGAGTTAGGTAGTTAATCCAAGTCTAATATTATTATTTTATCAACATTTTCTACTCACTTAAATAAAACTCAGTAACATTTTACCCCTATCATAATACATCATCGTAAAACAAAACAAAATATTATAATATTATGTCTGAATTTAAAATGAAAACGTAATTTAATAAAATATTAATATTCTGTTTATAAACGGTTGACATAGGCATTGTGTGGTTAGCCCAACGTTTTGACATGGGACACGTTAATTTATATTGTATTAATAATTTAATTTACGGAGTAAAACTTAATTTACGGCGTAATCTTACATTAATTTTCCCACTGATGATGCCTCTTGACTCAGAGAAAGAAAAACTGAAAATGCCTTATATTAGTTCACCTGACGAACACGTTGATCCTGTTGAACTTTGGCACATCAAATTCGTTACATGTCAATTGACATTGCCAATTGGTGATTATTATTTATTTTATTTTAATTATTTATTTATTTAAAAACTATCATCACAGGTTACCTAATACAATAGTGTAGTTATAGTTATAATAGCTTACAAATATTAGACTTACAATATTATTATAATTAGTAATATAAACAACCAAGAATCATTTTATACAATGCGGCCCGTGTGAATTCTCTCAGAGTACAATTGAAGCAGTCAATCTATTGGGACACCATATTGAGTGTACGCAAGGCGCGTGATGTAATGGAACAACCCCTAATTAAAAAGAACTATTGGCGAAAGAGCAGTGGTGGCCCAGTAGTAACGGCCCTGACTTACGAGTTGTAGGTCGTGGGTTCGAACCCAAGCAGGCGCTTTACTTTGTGTAAATAATTTCATCACCACTGCTCTCAAAACGGTGAAGGAAACCGGCATGTCTTAGAACCAAAAAATTCGAAGGCATGTGACATCTACCAACCCGCACTGAGCCCGCGTGGTAGATTACGGCCCACTCCCTCTCACAGAGAGGAGGGCTGTGTCCCAGTAGTGGGAACATTAATAGGCTGATGATGACGAATGGCGACACTTAGGCCTATGTCTAGTAGTGGACGTCTTTCGGCTGAATTGATGATGATGATCATTTCAATTGATTTAATTTAACTTCGCCATTTCCATCGTAGGTATCGACGTTTTTTCCGAGTACCGTACATTAAGTGACTGCTTTCAGTCTGACTACAAATAGTGTTAAAATCGCCTAGATTTATAACAGACTGACTGTCATCACGACGCTTCATCAATTTGGGGGGTGAGGAAACTAGAAAAAATGAAAAATAAAAAGGTTTACTTGTCACAAAAAAAATACATTAAAATATGAAAGATATTAAAAGTCACAGTCTTACAATTTATGTATTACAAAGATCCTAACCCCTAAACTATGCCTAGGTCTGTATTTTGGAGGTTAGAAATGCTTGGTCAGAACAACAGACTTGATTGTTAAGGCGACGACAAGCTACTTTTAATGATTTTATACCGGAAATTACGTCTAAACGAGTGGTGTTAATGATTTGGAAAAAATACATGTTAAATTAGAGCATTTTCTTAATAATTTAATCTACGAATATTTTAGATTATATTTACATTACATAGTGAAATTAATTTGTAAAGTTGTGTCTAACGCGGATAAAAAACTAATAAAATTACTCAAAAGCTGTCAAGCGTATTATTCTGAAACCTTCACCATTTTAAGGATAATTAAAATAATAATCTTTTAGTCTAAGAGTTTTATTAAAATATCGTCTGTTTTTTGTGTAATAAATTGATAATGCGTCAAATTGGTGCCAGCGCTCCTTGATGCGCGAGTTCTATTACTGGCTGGATGTACGACGCGTTGCGTGAGCTCAGTACAGAACACGCAAGCTAACCACTCAAGGTCACTGGCATGTATCTGTCTCTTAAGGTGAAAGATTAAGTACAATCATGATGATTTGGGACCATCACCAGCTGTCGTTAACGACCACATCATGTCATTTATAAACGTTGCTTTAATATAATTATATGCTTAACGTATGTTGAACTATGTTTTTGACAATTGTAAGTTATGCCCCACAAAGCCAATCCTCGTCCTTAAAATGGTAAGAGTATTTATTCTAAAAGTTGGCAATGTCTCATAGCCGTCCAATATTTACCTTTTTTGATTAATTTGTCAATATTACCGTATGGAAATAAGAAATATCGCTAACTGGTGAACTAGAATATTTAATGAATTGCAATTATTATAACACTGAATTTGATGTTGTAACAGTTTTAGGAGTAAAAACAGTATTTGGTAAGTTTTCAAATATTTTTGTTACATCTAAAACGAAATATTCGGTGTTAAGATATTAATTATTGCATTTCATAATCAATATTTTAGTTCACTAATTAGCTGTATTTCATATATCCATAAAAAAACTTAATATTTTTTCAGAATGCACGTTCTTAAGATTTAAAATGAAATACAATTAGCTTCATCATCATCATCATCAGCTTATTAATGTTCCCACTGCTGGGACATAGGCCTCCTCTCCGTGAGATCCCGAGTGGGCTGTAATCTACCACGCGGGCAGATGTCACATGTCTTCGAATTTTTTTCTAAGAGATACCGGTTTCCTCACGATGTTCTCCTTCACCGTTTTGAGAACAGTGGTGATGAAATTATTTGCACAAAGTAAAGCGCCTGCCTGGGTTCGAACCCACGACCTACAACTCGTAAGTCGGGGCCGTTACCACTGGGCCACCACTGCTCCTACAATTAGCACACACACAATTTAATGACAAAAATCTCTTTTTGTATCTCTCAATATCATTCCGCTGAAATGACAAGTAGATATTGAATTTCACGTGATAAAAAAACCTATCAAATTTATTCAGCAGTACCATTACCATATTGGTCTACGTGGGAATTGAACTCGAAATCTCAAGGCCGTCTTCAATGCCACTAGGTCAAACAAACATACAAGTGATTATTGAACCACGAAGATATTTGAGTCTCTTCATAGAAATCGATTGTGATAATCACTGAACATATTTATATAAGTATCATAATCGAGTGCGTCAATACTATTTTGGTTATTCGATAAGTTGCATGTTAGTAACGGTAATGTCTTATAAGTACACTTACCTTTACATAAGTTATGAGGCATTGTGTAGGCATTCTTGAATAGAAATCATGGATTGATGGTTGTTAAAATACGCTTAATCGGGTTTTACGAAGACTGACGATGGTATATTAAAATGTTATCTACTTTATCTACCTCTAGGATGTCAAGTGCAGAAAATAAAATATTTTGTCAGTCTGATAATAAAAAATTAGTAGACACGTATTGTTTGTTTTATCTTATTAATATAAAATGGTTTCAATAAAACGCATTAAAGTTGATGAGTAGGGGCTCGCTACGTCACAAGTCAGTATGAAATCTACCGGGGAGTGACGTCATGCCACATTTTGACTCAATGTAGGTATTGCCATAATCCTTTGATAAAATAAAAAATATATAAAAATAAGTTAATAATCTACATTTCGAACAAAAAAAAATTCAGGCTACATCCCAATTGTTTCAGAATTGCTTATAGGTACTGTACTGACCTATTACAACGGATAAGCCTGTAAATTGGTCATGTATTTTAAAACTGTATTAGAGATTGGACTTCTATTTAAACGGTCAAGGAAAAGATCGTGAGGAAACCAGCCATGTCTTAGAACCAAAAATACGAAGTCATAATGTGATATCCATCAACCCGCACTGGGCCCGCGTGGTCGATTATGGCCCACTAACGAGGCCTGTGTACTAGCTATGTGAACATTTAAGGCTGATTATGTTAAACTCGACTCTGAACGTAACAAAATTCAAAATAACGTTACAATTCAAAAATAAACAACTGAATTTCAAACTCTATTTTCTCACTAGTGTTATTTTTCAACATTCGTAATATATAATCTATTTGAAATTGATTTATTGATGTCAAGCGAGTATCGGTTTACGGTTATATTCAATCTAGTTCACTACAATGTCATACATATTCAGGTAGGAACTAGTGGACATTGAATATTCCAGTCAAACAAATGAATGGTTGTAGTGTTTGTAGTTCACGTCAGCCTTTTAGCTGAGGATTTAAATTCGTTCATTTTCAAAGAACCCATCGTAGCTACATTGGAATGTTCTCTTGAAATTCAAAATTCAAAAGTCATTTTATTCAAACTAGGCTGAGAATCAGCACTTTTCGAACGTCAAAATTACATGAGACAGTCCCCCAAAACGGTCACCCTTCACCACTTCCTAGTGCTTTTATAGTGAGTGCGCGTGATACAAATCCTACATGCAAAATCTAAAGGCGAATTTCACCAATGATACTGAACACGATCAACAGATCTAACAGTGGTTGTACGTGTGTACCGGCCCTAAATGTGCTGATCGCGTTAGTTGGTGAAAATAAACCGTGACCTTTAACGCGAAACATCTTTATAAAGAAGCAAATCAGCCAAAAATAATACCCAATTAATTGCTAATTTCGTGTGGTTAGTGACTAACCTGGTGTTAAAGCTGCCCATGGGCCTCCGACTTGGCTTGACATGCCGCCGAGAAATATCTCTCAGGCATGCCGGTTTCCTCACAATATTTTCCTTCACCTTTTGAAGCAAGTGATAATTTTACAATACGCACATGAATTCGAAAAGTCAGAGATGCGTGCCTTAGGTTCTAACTCGAGCACGAGGCAGTCTGACGGGCACACCACTAGACCATCACTGGCTATTACTTGCTAATAATAGGCACTGACAAAGTGTTTTTGGGTTTTTTCAGCTCGTATTTCTCATAGCCAACTCCCACGGTGCGCCATATGGCGGACGCACGCGCACGACGCACCGTGGGAAACCTAGCGTGCGTGGTAGTGCAGACGCGCATTGAACGCGTGCGTGGCGGTGCGTCCTCGTGCGGGCTGGTGCGCGTGCGCGATATGGCGCACCGTGGGAGTTGGCTATGATAGCCAACTCCCACGGTGCGCCATGTGTGATGTTTCTCAGTGGATTCGTCCCCGGTTGGGATGGCTATAGGCTCACCCCCTATTACATGGGACTTAAAACATAACTGGCGAAATGTAGGTGTACAGGTACACCTCTGCCTGACCCTTCGAGGAACCCAGGCGTGATGTTATGTTATGTAATAAGCTCTGATAGTGTGGTAACGAAGCTAAGCTAGTTAAACAATAATTGGCCAGTTAGTTTACTTAAGCAGAACATGAACACATTGGTGTTAACCACCCAATTAGGCAGCTAGGTTTATACCTAAAGCACAGATGAGTACAGATGCGACACTCCACATTTTAGGTGTGGAGCTACAAGTAGGTACGCGGCGGGCTCGACTTGACGTTGTCAAAAGATATAAAGGTCCTGCACACAGCGGGCGTGGCGTGACGGGGCGGCGACGGGGCGCTCTGGCGGCATCGGTCACACTGCGGGCACGATCACGTCTCGTCCCGCCGCGAATTGAGAGAGAAAGAATGAAAATAAAGTAAACAGTTATATGCAGATACAATGGAAAATATAATAATAGCATATGTCACTCTCACAATTAAGACGAATCTAACGACACCTCATATTGTAAAAAACCATGAAGCTGTTTAGGCTACAGAGCGTGCCAAAGAAATAGACATACATACATACATACATACTCTCGAAAAACATTACCCTCGTCCTGGGGCAGTCGGGTAATGAAATAGGTATGCAGACAATATAGCATTCCATCAAGATACCGTAAACCTTGAAGACTGAGCTGAAATATTTCAAAGGCCTGACATGTATGAAGTAATTATTAAATGACTAACAATCTTACCACCAATTAGTTCGACGGTAATTAATCCAATACCTTGTCTATGTAATATTCTAAAAACGATACTTAATTACTAAACTCGTCTTTTGAGCTTAGCCATTTTGAAAACAGTCTCCATTACACGTTCATTTAATTTTTCAAACAAAGTAATTAATAAATTCATTAAGATTTAATTTAGGTATCTTAATTAAACACGAATCTATGTACTGAGACATTTAATCACGTTAAACGTTTCAGTAAATACATAAGAATGGTAGTAGTAATTAAGTTCTAAAATGTCTTATTGTGTGTGAATTTCAATGTAGTCTTGAGGAATAAGTAGAATACAACAACACATTCTACAGGCTTTTTCTAAAAATCTTTCAGCATTTTAAGTTTCATTTGCATGATTTTATTTCCACAAATAGTTTTCACTTTACTAGAATATATGCAAATGTTACAAAAATCTTACTTATTATTTCTATTCTTAGGTTTGAACTGTAAAATGTATGATTTTAACTTGTACGAAGAATAAACATTACATACCAAGTAATTCTTTGGATCGTCAAAGGTGCACCAAGTTTTAAGTTATAATCACATTTTCTTTTTATAACATTAACATCTTCACGCCTGAATTCCCCAAAGGGTGGGACAGACTGCAGAGGTGCACTCACATTTCACCAGTAATGTTTAAGTCCCATGGAACAGGGGGCGAGCCTATTGCCATCAACCGGGCACAAATCCAGACTCCGGGCTGCTACTGAGAAATTCCGGATGGAAAAACCCAATAACACATTGCCCGACTCGGGAATCGAGCCCCCATGCTCAGGAGTAGCACTTGCAACCACCAGACCAACGAGGCAAACGTTTTTTTTTTAAATTTTGGAATGTCATAATTATGTAATTATTGTTTATTTGTGAATTTCTGATAATGTATTGATGATTATTGTTTGTTCTATTGTAAAGTCACAAATAAAAAGAAATTATAAAAAAAATACAGAAAGGATAAAAAATTTCGAATGAACAGGTGCTTCAGGTCGACTTCAGCTTCGGGCAACTCGCGATGCTCCTGCTCCTGCTGCTCGTTCCTGCTCCACTACTGGCTGTTGATCCTGCCTCTCATCTTTATCGTCAAGCCTCCCGAGTCGTGCAAAGCTGTAGCTCACTCATACGAACCTTTTTATCATTTCTGTATTTTTAAATTATATTCTTTTTATTATTTTTGACTTAGGACTAGCCCGCCGGCTAATAATAACATTACACTTTGTAAGAGCCCTTTTCTAAGCAGTAGGCTGAAGAAAATACCTATTACTAATAGGAATTTCAATAATCATTTCCATCACAATCATAATCACCATGAAAATCCAACAATCGCGAGTTCGTTAAAAAAACAACTACCTAATTAAAATAAATGAAAGGCAGATGGACACCCCTACAGGGTATTACAAAGGGTTTTTAATCATGCCACCCTGATAATCTGGGTGTGACCCGGGTAATGACAATTAAAATGTACGCTTCCCGGTATTATTGGCCGCTCATCGCGGACAAAGTTCAGTCATTATGGCCCGGTATTTTGGGAAAGAACTTTTTGCGCAAAACAATCTACTTATTTGCTTAAGTGGTTTATGGTATATTTGGCGTTTTTAATGTCATGGTGTCTGCAGGATAACATTGTGAGGTAACCTGCACTTAGTAAAGTAAAGCCAAGGCGCAGTGAGCAAGTGTAGTGATCAGCGCTCGTTCGGTTTCTGTATTAATTGACGTCTTGTCTTGTACTATCCAGACCTTACCCTACGGTAGGGTAGGGTGTAGAATAATACTCAATAACGGTCGAGTTTTCAATGTCAAATCGCTGTATTCTTTCGGCATAAACTAATTATCTATGACGATTGCGAATTCTGCCCTAAGAAAATTTAAGTACATATATATGTAATTTTGCCTTTGTTGTACCTATTTGAGATAAATGACATTTCACTTTGACTTTGACTATACAGACGAATTTCTGCTCCACTATCCACTCCCATTTGCTTTAATGAAACCTATTCCAATACCCAGGATCTATTTTTAACTTTTCATCAACATTAAAAACCAATCTTTCATCATCAAAAACGTTTCACCCTTAACCAAAACCAACATCAAATAAAAAGCAATCTTTTAAACCCATGTGACAAATGTAAGCAATGTTTCACGCAGTACTCATTAAGAGGAGTGCGTCCTCACAGCCGACAAGCCTTTACAATTTGTCATATACGCGAACTGATGATCACTTGTCGCGTTGTTGCCTGAATATATCGCTTGTGGCACTGGAAATTATAATGAGGTACTCAATCAGGATGACAATATTTTGTTTTAAAGCCTATTAAAGAGTTGACTGAAATGGTTCCTTATAGGTCCTGGCAAATGACCCATTACCTGTTATTATTATTCTCTTCCGTACGTCCCGTAAAACATGCCGTAAGAATTAGTCAAGAGGATGCATTATCAAAGTCAAATAATTTATTTTAAATAGGCACATAAAATGTACTTTTGAACGTCAAAGTTTACAAAAAAAGTGAGTTGATTCTAGTCGTTCTAGTTGCAACATTTGCAATAGTAGTATTGACAATTATTTTCACTTACGGCCAGTCAATATGGCGGTAGGTAAGTGGGAAGCTCATTTTCAATAACACGTCACCGTATCAACAAATTAGGGCAGAAATCACACAGTGTAAACCTTCCTTATTGATGAGACAAAAAAACAAGTTTTCGTCCATGAATTGGCAAAAAGAAAATCAACAAAGAGATTGAAAGGCTTAAAAAAATAAAACAAATGTGTATAACCTTTTGTTCCCGCTTATCCCACTTAAGATCAAACCATAATTTTATGTAAGCGAAAATGCCCCAAAATCAGCAGAAACACCCCAAAAACGAGGTTTATCTATTTTTCTATTACTTTTACATGTGAAGCTTACATAATACAATTTCCTGTATATGCAAATATGAGACAATAATACGGTCGGACCCAGGATCGAAGTTCTTTGACTCTTGGACCCTGGAGAACCCAAAATCGCTTTATATTTTTATGGTAATGATCTCTACGGACCCTTAGATAAAGGGTTAGGGCCGTTTTAACATCGTCTTTGAGGAAATTCCCTTTGCCTTGTATCGCTTAATTTTTTATATTAGGGGAAAATTGTGTTTATATGTTGGTAAGCGTGTATCTACTTATCGTTTGTACGGGTAGTTTTATGGTATAAATATCACGTTTTATCAGATTTATCACACATCTCTCCTCAGTTCTAGTGGTCACAAGTCTGATTATACTGAGACTGGGGTCCTATGCTCCATCGGGCAATGTTTTATTTATTATTATTTCGTTTATTCATTTTTAAATTTTATTAACATTTTTAAATAATTTTATAATAAATTGTTATTATTATACCTAGCCTTTATTTATTCCTTAAAAACAATAAACTTAGCAATCATACAATAAAATATTTCATTTAGAATATGCAGCAGAAACAATAAAAAACAATTCAAAATGATAATAAATAATTATGGTATTCATATCTATTCATCACTAATATAATATATTAGATTCACTAATTCATTAATAACATACTACCGGATTTTTAAATTACGACATTTTTATTAACAACCCGGAGTACAGTACCACACAACTTAGAAGTAGCATAAATTCGAAAATTTTCATTCATTCATTTTTTTTACGAAATAATTTGATTATTCACGAGATATTGCATTTGCGTAAAAATCTTTTTCACTTAAAGCAGTAATAAATATTGGTGCTTTTGAAGGCGCACTCAGTTCGGCTGGTGATCGGTTTTACGAATTTTGCCGATGCTACATCTAATTTGTGCCGTACTATAAGTATTTTTGCCTAGTTTACTACTACAAGCACGCATAAAGAAATAGGAGAACCAAGAAGGATATTTTAAACACAGATATCTACTCCTACCCTTTATAATACAAGCGTGATGATGTGTAATTCCTTTAATATTTGTAGTTTCTACACACGATTATCAAAACCATTTTGGTTTAACGCGAGACAGAGCCACCGCACTATTTATTCTGCCAAAAATATTAGTAAGTGTATATTTTTTCCTTTTAATTTTCAAAGGGCAATGTCTGAAGTAAGTTTATTTAGGGCTGAAACCTTTGCTGAAATTTGGCCGAGTGACTGCAAAGTGCCGATGTATTTTGGTGTTATTAGGTATTATTATTATAACTCTGCTGCAGAGCAAAGCCCTCTCTTCCCTCTGTCCACTTTTGCCAATACTTTAAGAAGGAGTCCAGCTCAGCTCATTTTGGAATTGGGTAAATATCATTACTATTAATTAGGGTAATTATTATTAACGGTGAATTAGTTTTCGTTGAGTCAGGTTAGTTTTTAATTTTCTTTATTTGGGGACGGGGTAAAGGAATGCTGAGTTGTTATTTATGGAATATTAGAATGTAGATATTAATACTAGATTGTGGCTGTTTTAATATTCTATGTGGCAATACATTTTATGTAACTTTTCATTTAAGGTTAAATTGGTTACGATTACGTGTGACTTCTATCATTAACTTGTAAAATAATATTACTTGTAAAAGTATGTAACAATATTTTTAGTTCAATATAACTTAAAACAACACGCAAAGCGTAGGTAATTACTAGTTAAAACAATTTTAGCAAAATTGTTTCAACTAGTAATTTCGCTTCGTGCTGTTGAAATTGAAAATATCATGTAGGTGTTATGAATGCCAAATAAACGTACTAACTTCACAAATAAAATTTATTTGAACAAGTATTTTGTGGAAATATAGGTGCCAATTTACATTTGCAATGAAAAATAAAAGCTGATTGTTTACATTTTAGTTTCAAATTCGATCGGTCATATTAGCCGGCATTATAACAAACTGTGGCCTCGTTTACCCCATTTAAGACGCCTTTGTTTTCCTCAAAAATTGGTGAGAAGAGGCGTAACATCAAGAGAAATGGAAGGAAAGGGAGAGGCCCTTGCTGAAATGAGACAAAATAACCAAACAGCTTTGTTAAATATTTAGGTCAACTGTAAAATTGAATAATTTAAATATTGGGGGCAAATGAAAAAGAGGTCTTCATTGAGCAATCGACGTAAGGAATAATTGTGCAGTGGTGTATTGTGTGGTGGGTGCTGATGAGCTGCTTGTAGAATTGGTGCCGCGGAAGAATAAATAAAACGGCGGACAATAGGTAGTAATCTTCACGTGTGTATTGGACCAATGTCACTGTTGGAAAGGAAGTGTTGCCACAGATCACAAATAATAACTTACATTTTAATGCTGGTGTTGCAATACTAAAATACCCAACATAATAGTAGGTACAAAATATGGAAAATGTTCAATCTTACGTCATTTTACAATCTCAATGAGTACATGTCAGATTGCGGAAAAGGAAAATGAAATAAATATTAATTAATTAAGGTTAAAATTTAAGGGTAGCAATACATTGACATTATAATAGTTATGATATTATTAAAATTCTTAAAATTCTGAAAATTCTAATGCATGCATCTTATTTGCTGTCGCTGTATTTATTTTTTTATTTAATTGACATTGGGAAATAAAATATTCGCACACCATAAGTAATGGTAGAATGTAAAGGGGCCATTATAGTTGTAAGATCATACAGTGTAAACCTACATTCTTGCGAATAAATGAATTTGAATTTGAATTTGCCGTGTTATACTCATTTCATGCCACTGTCAAAGAATGACAGTTGTGATTTGATTATTCGGACAATTTAAGATGGTAGTCAATTTGCATAACAAATAATTCTGATGACTTAAGAATAGATTCAATTAATAGAAGGTATTACTGTCCTAAACTAGATATCCTATGAATAAGGAATAACCATTTAGTTCCCAAGAAATGATCCGAAATCTTAAGGATCTTTAGAAACTAACAGGCTATTGTGACCTACTACGGCTCTCAAACGTCGGGATAACAACCTATAACTATTTATGAGGCTTTAACCTCTTCACGTATTAAACCTTTGAGAGCTTTTGATACCTTTTTAATCTCTCTTTAATACGAAAAGGCTGGAAAGGTATTTAAAGTGAAATTCTAAAACTATTTATAGTTGCTCGTAACCGCAAAAAGCCAACGTATTTTCAGTCGAATTTAAGAATGGAAGTGTATTTACATTCATGTCGTTAAACATTTTGAATTTGAATTTGACATCTCTGTTGATCCCTTCAAGGATTACAAGCGCAAGCGTAATGATATAATAAGTTACTTAACCACCGTGTTTCTATCTTCACTGGTCTGTATGCCAGTCAGAAAATAAGTTAGCAAACAAGATTACCGAAAACTGTAGTTCAGTGTAATAAACCAGTTTACAGGCAGAGCTTGGAATAGTCCAGTGTTAACAACATTAGACCTCGTTTACACCACCCATGTTCTGTGAAGTCTGCGGGCTGTAGTCCGCCAGACTGAAACTAATACAGACTAATACTGTTATCGTGAACTGTGAGTCCTATATATAGTTAGTCTGCATAACTCTGGGATACACGGTGGCTCTTTTACTACAAAACGAGACCGGTTTGAATGGATTGAAGGATGATTCGCACACTTTTATCTCGTCACTCGGCCGTCCTGTCATTTTTGAAGTGAAAACTTCACTGAAAAAATAAATGGCTAGCAAAGTACCAATTTGGCTTGGCTAAAAATTATACGAATTATACGGCTACAAATAACCAAGACTTATTTAAAACGTTCAATACAGCTTTGTTAACACCAAACAAGCAAGTAATATTAACCAAGTTCACTTGTTCAATTCTAGCAACAAACTTTGCAGGCTCTCTCAGAACCGAGTCACTTGGTTGTAAATAACAATAACTTGTTTATTTCTAGCCGTTACGTTTTTTTCGTGTTCTTCAGGCGCGTCGAGCACTTTTTGGGATGTATGAAAAATGTTAAACTCGCGTCAGGCGTCACGTGACCTGATCGAAAATTCGTAAGACGGAGGGAGAGTAGAATTGACAGCGCACTTACTTAGTTTAATTTTTTTGGATTTGTTTTAATGGAGCTACAGCTTTCGTTCTTGTTCTGACAGAAAGCCACATAAATTCCTGACATTTTAATTAGATGGCGTTACTTAGTTTTCACTTCCATCGGCAGTCTCCAAAGACTGCACCCCGTATGTTTTTTTTTTTACATGAAACGTTGAGTTTTCCTTGTTTAGTTGAGAATAGCTCAAATAAAGCAAAAGTTAACCATTCAAAGCACGTCCTTACTTTTTTCGGGAAAAATGTAACACATTACGGACGTGTTTCATTGCTGCTTTCTTATAACTCTGTTCCTCGGCTGTTGTCACTACGAGATCAACCAAAACTCTAAAAGAAAAGTAATCTTAAAGTTTTTAAGCATTTCTCACAAAATGCGAAGCTACTTACTTTTAGCTTGTGTAACAAGCGATAGTGGTGGCGCGAAATTTTCGTTTTTTTTCGAAAATATTCATATTTACATTGTTTTTTTCTTCTTGGCCCAAAACTTCGCCGGCGTCGTCAGTGGCAACGCAGAGGTCACTTTGACTGCATGTTTTGAGACACAGAGAGCAGGATAGGATGTGGAGCATAGTTTGTGACATAGGTCTACAACCTGCCACCGTTCCGTAATTCCTAGTCCGTAGTTCCATTCCATAATTTATAATTATTTTCTTATCTTTGTATGTAGTATAAATTCTGACTGAAGGTTCAAATAATAACTCTGACTTTAAAGAAACCTATCACCATAAATTACTATTATTAAACTAAGTTAAATATCAACTGTTTTCTAATATTAAAATAGCACGTTATATTTCTAGAGTATATTCGCTGTCTAACGAAATATATTAGATATATCGTTCGGCCGTGCCAAACATATAACATACATAGTTAGTTCGTGACATCGTCAAGACTCCTCATCTGTCAATAAATTACATATTGTAACTAGGTTTGGGGCGTGCGCAAACGAGCGACTAAATTGTTTGATGTGTCTCTCGCGTGGGTAAGATTATTTTGATCGTTACGCGGATATATATATACTATAGTGATTTGCAATACTAAGACTGTCAACTTAGGATTGGATTATAAAGTAGTTACAGTACGACGCAACTTAGATGTAGGATCGGCAAAATTCGTAAAACCGATCACCATCCGTAACGAGTGCGCCTTCAAAATTACCAATATTTATTACTGTTTTAGGTTAAAATGACCTTTAAGCAAACGCAATAACTTGTAAAGTCATATAACATTCGTAAAATTAAAATGAAAGAACGCAAATTTTCAAATTTATGCGACATCTAAATTGTGTCGTACTGTAAAAGCAAGTATTTCTTTATTTTATACCCAGATGTTTTAATCTCAGACTCAGACTAATCTCTCAAATTATTTTTCTGGATTTTTTTCCGTCTAAGCTTTAGGTACCAGAGTTATGCCTGACTTGACAGCTGTTGAGATATCAACTCAAACTGTGGTGGAATCTACCACTCCAAGATCCGCTTGTTCTGTGTTTACGCTAAGATCAATGTGAGCATAAATCCAATACAAGAAGGGCCAGAAACACAAATAAAATCCTAAAATCAAACAATATGAAACCCAATCACAAGTATTTATTACTGTACAACAAGGAACGGGTACATTTATTATGTATTTACGCTTTTGTCTCAGCCGGCACTCGAACCTTGTACCTCATTACTTATGCAGAGGCTTGTGAATGTTCAGTTATAATGTAGGAGATAAAAAGAATTTGTAATGTACTGATCGTGGTGTGAATGGGTTATAAATAATACCGGCTTGTGATTATCTCATTGTTTGGCAAAGCTTTTACATGGAAGGACCGCCAAGTCATAAGTCCCGAGTTCGTACCCAAGACACACACCTCTGATTCACGTGCGTATTGTATAATAATTAACACTTAGGTACTTCAAAAACGGTGAAGGAAAACATCGTGAGGAAACCGGCATGCCTTTTTTTGTTTTTGTTTTTGGGGTGGGAAAATATCAAATCACTTCTCCCGCTCTGGGCGGAGCGGAAGGGCATGTCAGACTCTTACTGACTAAAACCCACCCGTGTTCCTTCCTTTGCCTAGCCAGGGGTCACGGTTTACCCTTAGGACTTCCCGCAACCCCGGTAGTCATCGGCCCTAGCTGACCCCGTCAATTTTGCTGACATCTCTTTGAGGCGCGCGTGGAACACGACGCGTCGTCGACCCGTGGTCCTTATCGAAACCGGCATGCCTGAGAGATATTTCTTAACGGCATGAAGCCAAGGCAGAAACCCATGGGCGGCTTTAAAACATTGACACCATATTAGTCACTAGCCACACAAAAATAAGATGAAGCATCGGTCACCATGACGCGGTAAGTAGGCGATTGTATACCCCATAGCACAAAGAAAATAGATCCATGGTAGGTACCTATAGTAAAGAGTTTGTATTGCTGGCTATTTTGTTTTCCCGTGATATCGAATGATTAAGTTCTAAAAACATTCTTACTCTATAACTTCGTTAGTTACTAGTAAACCCTATATGAAGAAAGAAAGAAAGAAAGAAAACTAGGTTTATTCATCATAAACACGTGCATACAAAAAGACATGAGTAGCAAAATAGAGAACAGAAAATAATAGTCGGCAGCTGCACGTCATGATTGTGAAAAGAAGGCTTCCACTCAGCATAATGCTGTTCTATGGGGGACCCACAGCACAGCGCTGATTTTCAGTGGTCACCCGAAAAAGACGTACGGAAATTAAGTCAGCTTCAGTCATTTGTGAATATCTAATAGGTCAATAGGTAACAAAATAAAATAAACAGTACTTAGAACATAATAAAACTATACAACTAATTAAGTATACTTAATTATTATTATATAACATAAAAAACATACAAAATTATCCGCAGGCACCACCGTGCATAAATAATGTACCTACCTGTAACATAATATTATTATGTAGTTACGTACCTCCTGTTTTCTTTCACCAATCTTTTTATAGCTCAGAAATTCACAATGGCACCAGTAGAAACCTAGTGCTTTTCAGTAAGGTTCAGTTTAAACCTTACTCAAGTGTCCGCACACAATTCTAAAACAAACTCACTTTGTTTTTAAAGTAAATCATCGTGGAAGCACATCTTGACACATCGCTCGAATGTCGAAGTTTTACAATAGAATAAGGCCGCGCGCAGTTTAGACGCATTTCATACGAACTCGCACGAATGATCCGAACCTTCCAAGTACTAAGGGAGTGCGCAGACTGAGTGCGAGTTAGGCTAGGAACTCACGGAGCGGATATCACACGCGCCCGCCGCGTTTGTGGGCCCGCAGCTTCTGTAGTATGTAGATTTATATGCAAAAAGTAAGAGCACATTTCACGAGGCGTTATTCACCCGCGGCGCGCGCGGTTGTTTCCGGGTCCCGCGGCACCAGTGGGCAACTTGTAGAATCGCGCGGGCGGCGGGGCTCTGCGATGGCTTGGCGGGCGATAATCTTAACCGCGACGGCTGGAGGCTAAACACGGAGCGATTTTCACCCGCGCCCGCAGAGGTGGCGGCACCGCAAACACTCGTACGAACGCGGTTTATGACCGCGGCTTGCGCCATTGTTTTGCACCCGCCATCGCCACCACGGCGGGCGCGGCTGAAAACCGCTCCGTGAGTTCTTAGCCTGACCGCGCAAATCACCCGGTCTCGTGAGTTTTGAAATAAAACCGCAGATCCACGACCGCAACGGGCGCGGGTGAAAACCGCGCCGTGAGTTCTTAGCCTTAGTCGTACGTATACGTATAGTTCCAACACGTCCGAAAACAATCCGAACTTGTTCGGATTTTTCGTGCGTTAAATGCGATATCACTGATCAATACACTACCTATTGACGGAGAAAAACGTATTCAGTGTGCGTACTCAAACCGTACGACCACGATCATTAGCGTTTACGTACGATACAAATTCGTACACAAAGTGCGCGCGCCTAGCCACACTGCGGATACGGAAATAACAACAACAAAGATCATTATAACAATGATTAATGTGAGCCATGAATCAATTCCAATCAGCGCCGCTGTGACTGTGAGTGAATCACAGAGAAATAAGTTAACTACTCGTAGTTGGTAGGCGTACTGTTGGTAGTTCGTTACTTGTGTGTGTTTCATCTTGAGACGTTCAGCTAACATAACTGTATTAATGTGTTTGTTATTTGTTTATGTGGTTTTAGTGGTAGCGGTGGTGTAGAGGTGGTCAAAAATATTAGTACTTATATCATCATCATCATCATATCAGCCGAAAGACGTCCACTGCTGGACATAGGCCTCCCCCAAGCACCGCCACCTCGACCGATTCTGTGCTTCCCGCATCCAGCGAATTCCTGCGGCCTTTACTAGGTCATCGGTCCATCTTGTGGGAGGCCTTCCAACGCTACGTCTTCCGGTACGTGGTCACCACTCCAGAACCTTTCGGCCCCATCGGCCATCTGTTCTGCGAGCAATATGTCCTGCCCATTACCACTTAAATTTGGCAATTCTTCGGGCTATGTCGGTTACCTTGGTTCTCCTGCGGATCTCTTCATTTCTGATTCGATCACGTAGGGAAACTCCAAGCATAGCCCTCTCCATTGCTCTTTGGGTGACTTTTAGTCTTCTGATAAGGCCCATTGTGAGCGACCACGTTTCAGTGCCATAAGTCATCAGTGGCAACACGCACTAGTCAAAGACTTTCGTCTTGAGACACTGTGGTATGTGGGACGAGAAGATATTGCGTAGCTTCCCGAACGCTGCCCAGCCGAGTACTTACATGGTAATATACAAATATGTTTGATAAATGCACAAATTATCATCGTTACATTCAGCCAAAAGACCACCAGCACGCGTAGCATGAAACCATAGAAATGAGTTTTCTACGGGTTTTGTCGACGGAAGACACCGAAAACAATCCGTCGTTCGTTTACAATTAATCATAATATATATTATATTTATTTTTACTTCGATGCACGATGGTTCTATTTTATCATAATTATGTGAGTTTGAGTTACAGCTATATTAGCTATGCGGGCACGCCCTTTATGCCTGGAGGCTTTATAATTCGGGCATTAAGTTCTGTTTACGTTTTTTGTTTTTATTTTCTCTTGAAACAAGGCGTGATGTTATGTTTTATATTATTTTCGCTTAAGTATAGATTTCGATGTTTGGTTGGTGTATTGGCGTGTGCTAGCTGTGATTATGGCAAATATGTTTTATTTAATTGTTTTGTGTTAAGTAATGTATTTTGGAAAATTATTTGCATACTATTGTATACGACTAGAATCAAATTTTTCTAAATAAACAGACAGCTGTGCTTCTGGGGTGTTTGTTACGCCACTTCTTCTTTCTAGCTAAAGCACTTGGAAGTGGTGATGGCGGGCGTTTTTGGGGGACTGTCTTATGTAATTTTGACGTCTGAGAAGTGCTGATTCTCAGCCTAGTTTGAATAAATAACTTTTGAATTTGTTAACCTGTCATCTTGTCTATGTTCCCGTTTTTGTTGTGATCATGCTGAGCGTGCAGCAGTTGTGAGAGAAGAATCACCGTAATAGGCATTTACTATATATATTTTTATTTTGAAGTAGACTAGCGAGAGTGCTTGCGTTGCACGACTTGACAAAACATTAAGATTTCTTCATTATACGGGGTGTCCGGGACATCGACGCGAAGCCGGTTACCATGGATTCAGTACATGGTTCTGAACCCCCCTGCGTTGAAATATTTCGTCGGTTATTAAAAAAAAAATCTGCTGTTTCATAGAAAAGTGCTATACCTACGCGGTCAAAATGTATGGAACAGCTGATTTTTTTTTAAATAACCGACGAAAAATTTCAACGCAGGGGGGTTCAGAACCATGTACTGAATCCATGGTAACCGGCTTCGCGTCGATGTCCCTGCCACCCGGTATTAGTTTAATTTGAACGTACTAAACATGAACACTTTCCGGAATAAATTTACTAAATGATGGGGAAAACCGCATCAAAATCAGGTGCGAAGTTTTGAAGAACAATGCGGTCACACAGATAGTCACAAAAAGCGATCTTAATTTATAATATGTCCATAAAGTTATAGAAACTCTCAATGAAACTACAGTTTGTCATCTAATACGAACAAAATGTATGTAACCTGAATAAAACCACGCCTATAAAAGTTTAATTATTTAATTCCATCAAAGTTCTAATAGTTCTATGGCTAAACTTATTCTGTAATCTGTGGAGCATACAATTAAAATAAATTAAGATTGTCGCCGACACTCTTAAACTGAGATTTTCGCAGTAAATCTAGATTTTACAGTAGGTACCAAGCTATAAAAGAATTAAGTAATTATTGTTATGCAAAATCGCAATAATTCGCTGTGTTCATCATTTCAGCCGAAAGACGTCCACTTCTGGACATAGACTTCCCTCAAGCATTGCTACTTCGACCGGTTTTGTGTTTTTCGCATCCAGCGGATTCCTGCGACCTTCACAAGGTCGTCGGTCCAACTTGTGGGATACCTTCCATCGCTACGTCCTCCATTACGCGGTCGCCACTCCCGAACTTTCGGCCCCAACTGTTCTGCGAGCAATATGCCCAGTCTTCGGGCTATGGTGGTCCCTTGGTTCTACTCCGGATCTCTTCATTTATGATAAGACCCCGTAGGGAAACTCCAAGCACAACCCTCTCCATTGCCCTTTGGGTGACTTTTGGCCTTCTAATGAGCGACCACGTTTCAGTGCCATAGGTCATCACTGGCAACACGCACTGGTCTAAGACTTTCATTTTGAGACACTGCGGCATGTGGGACGAGAAGATAACTACATAGGTAACTGTGTTAAAAATTGTGCAAATAAATGATTTTTCTATAATCGCTAGCACAGCGCCCCCACCCTCTTATTACTGTCTCGTCGTGGTCTGAATAATATCACGACGATGTAGCGGAAAAGGGATGTTCAATGTTCAGACACTTCCAGCTAAATTACTTGACAAATACTCCACTAACTTGCTTACAACGTGTGACGTCACGGATGTATGAGGATGTTTGGCGTTTGATAACGTTACGAACAATTGAACAACGTCATTGGTATTAGAATAATTTATTGTTTGGGATGGGGCTACAAGACTCAACGGCCTAGGGTATAGTTGGTTGAAAAAAACATGTTTTGATGTTTGATATGACTTCTTGATTCTAAAGGTACAGACGCCAGCACATCAAGTTACTACAATCTGTCAAATTTATTTAATAGATTTTCAACTTTATTGCCATAGAATACGGTTCAATGTTGATTGGGAAAATTTTACAAATTGGAGTAGGTTGATGTGCTGGCGTCTGTACCATTCCGTACTCGACCATAGAAGGCAACTGGACCCAACTGGTTTCTATAATCTTCTATGAACTACCTTCCGTAGCTAGCAACACGTCGTTGGCAGGTACGGGCGAGTGACAGGCGACACTTGCAGCCCGATCGCAGACCAATTGAATGACTCAAGTCAAAAAAATTGTTTTTTCTTCGAACGATATAGAATTCAAAATTTGAAAATGTGCTCAATTCAAAATTTTTAAAAGAAATAATAGTTTATGAAACTTTTACAACTACAAAAGAGGCTTGAACGGCAGCGCAATGCTGCACTACGTAATAAATTTTTTCGTGAATGTGGTCGACTGCAAAACCACATGACAAATCTCTCCGTGCACAACCTACATACGTAAGCTCACGTTCGCACGGACGTTATAAAATCGCGGCGATTTTTTTTGCGTATTGTATTGTGTGTGCCGCAAGCGGCATTCTGTCACTATAGGATAAATAAAGTACTGCAAACTGCATTCTCTGGAATCACTGCCCGTCCGAACCCGTCGCTTTTTTATTGTATTTGCAATTTGTTTTTTGGATAGCATAGACCCTTTTTGGTATAAATTTTAAAACCTCGAAGTGCGCAAAACTATAGGTGCCGAGAAAAAAACCGCCAAAGTTTCTTTCTATATTCGTGGGAGTATTGAGGCTGGGGAAGATCACATAGCGGGTCTAAATTTGTTTCCACGAAATAATACCGCATAGTCGACGGAGCCCCGCGAATTCTTTTAATGGTAACAAAAAAATTGCAAATCCTTACGGCACTTTAGCTGGTTCTAGGTATGCGCCACTATTATATATCTTTATCCGATAGTGATAGAATACCGCTAGCGGCACTCTATACACTTCCATAGTAAAATTGGCGTAATCTTAATACATAATCTAATAATCATTAATTACTAGTTTCCTAAACGAAACATTACATTCCGTGTTTTATAACCATTTCGTACCTTCCGTCTCAAGAAAGGAAATAAATAATTAGGTACATAGAATTTAAAAGCTTAGTTTTTAATTTCTTGGTTTTGAAGAGAGAGAGTGTGGAGAGCAATGGTGGCCCAGTGGTAACGGCCGCGACTTACGAGTAGTATTTCGTAGGTTCGAACTCTGACAGGCGATTTAGTTTGTGCAAATTATTTTAATCACCACTGCTCTCAAAACGGTGAAAGAAAACATCGTGAGGAAACCGGCATGTCTTAGAACCAAAAATTCGGAGACATGTGACATCTACCAACCCCCACTCGGCCCGCGTGGTGGATTACGGCCCACTCCCTCTCAGACAGGAGGCCTGTATCCCAGCAGTGGGAACATTATAGATTATACCCACATGGGGTGGAAAAAGGCAATGAAAATATAATTTAATAGGTAAAAAAAGGCCGTCGAGGCAGACCGCGCCGAAGGTGGTGTTCAAATCTTATCATGTTTGCGGGGCCAACATGGCCTGAAATCGCACAAAACAGAGAGATTTGGAAGGAGAAAGGGGAGGCCTTTGCCCAGCAGTGGGACACACTATAGGCTAACAAAAAAAAAAAATATTGTAAAAAAATGGGATACCAAAACCTTGCAAAAGCATGCGATGCTTATAAAAATAAATCCCGCGAAAGCAAACCTAGAGGCGAAGATTGCCTGATAAGATTCATATCTGTACCTAATTGTTTAGGACTATTATAAACAGTCTAACCTTCAAAATATACCGTTATAAACAATTTCACCCACAGAATTACAAACATTGAAACAACAGCAATACGACTTAAATTGCTGAAAAACCAATCAGCAACTTGGCAGATTAAATTCCCCCAGTATGTCTTTTTCTGGCCAACATTTAATTAGATTAAACATCGTATTCGGCAACTTAACGACCTCGATTGGGTCTAAAGTCTAACTAATTTCATTAATTGCTGAAATTTCGCCTGAGCAAGCATAAATATTTGAAACTTATCCTACTTTGAGTTCGGTCAGCATTAAATGTGTTGGGTTAAGTAAATTTTGTTTTTATTTGTTTTGTAAATAGGGGATTTAATTTATTGTTGTTGTTTTTCTGGTTAAATACCGACATAAAGTACCATAGTTTTCTTTAGTGTTTAAAGGTTTTACTACAAAAAATCGAACTGTAATCTTATACATAAAATATGTATGAATGAAATATTGAATACTCAATATCTTCAGCTGAAAATAAATCTGAGCATAAAATGTAACGTAACGTAAAAGTAATAAAACATCGACGAAAATCAGCATTTCCAACCATTTCATATTTAAGACCCCTTACTAACAGATCCGAAAAAGGGATTTGACCTCACACCCGAATGAATCACATCAAAAACGTGAATAACTCTCATTTAAAACATATAATTTGAACGTAAGCTCAAATAAAAATCGATTACGATGAAAAAACCGTATTTACCCGATTTTCGTAAATCGTTTTGTGGCGCAATTAAACTTTTACTAAGAAGAGAAGTTTGAAATTTAATTTTCGAGAAACAATTTTGTTTCAAGATTTAGAAAATGTAATGATTTATTAATAAACTTCTGGTCTGCGGCCGGGTAGCAGCAGGGTTGGGTATCCGGGTTGTTCGATTTCCGGGTCAGAAATTATCGGGCGCTATGATAATAATACTTAGTTATTATTAACGGAGGATGAATTTATTAGATATGCTTGATTATTCGAAGCACAGAACCGATCGAAGTGGCGGTGCTCAGGGGAACCTATCTCTAGCTGCGGTCCACTGCTGCAGTGGACCGCATCTTTTGGCTGAAATAATAATGATCGTGATAAGAAACCCGCAGAGAGGGAAATCGTAGGTTTCTAGACATAAAAAGAATGTCAGTAATGGTATAATTTTCTTGAAAAAAGTTTAAGACTTATTTTATCCTTCTAATCCCACATAGGTATGATAAAATAATAACGAAGTCAAAACTACATTGAATAATATATTTATTTGAAAAAAGTATTTGCCGTGAGTGAGTATGGATGATGATGATGAGTTGCCATGAGGCGTGCGAACGAGTATGATGCCGAAAATATAGTTTTTAGATTTTTTGTCCATTTGTCTGGACGATCTGGATTGGCGCCAAAACGGCTGAACAGATTTGGATGAAATTTGGCACACAGATACTTTATAACCTGGATTAACACATAGAGTACTTTAAATTCGGGTAGTACGTTCCTGTGGGATATTGTTCAACATCAACGCGAACAAAAGCTAGTTCAGAAAAAAATATAAGTAGTAGTATTATTTATCATTTTTATTATACCTATGTATCTTACACGTTCGCACTTTTAATATTTCGTCGCTGACCTCATCAATCACAGCTTTATTGATCCCGAGAAAGCCTATTACCTACTTTTCTTCATCCGAGCGCTTTTCCGTTATTAACTGCTACAGTATGTGTACCTACATTTTCCTTAAAAATATATAAATAATAATCTGGAGCTTTTAATTGAGTGCACCACTGCACATTGATACTAAATCTAAGATGAAGCTTATTTCAAGTTAAAATTTGAAAACCCGGGTCTTTGTTTATTTTATTTTCTTAATCCTTAACACATAGAGCTTGTTAAGACAAACCCTTAGCATAATCCACAAATGTCATGATTTCATGAAATAGTCATTAAATAGGATTACATGAACTTAGAGCGTTGTATTGATGATTTTTATGACTATAATTCTAAAAATAAAACATTTGATTGGGCTGCAAATCATATTACGATCAACATACAACCTGATACTGATCTGCAAATTGTAAAAAAACGTTAGAAAATTTGAATGTCGCGGGCTACTGACTCTTTCGCCTTAATTTCAGACATTTTGTTCCTGTACTTTGTCTGTAGAGTCTCAAGCAGAGTTTGATAAGCTTTTACTTAACCTTAGATTATGTTCCCGTCTTTATCTTGCACGTGTAGTTCGACAGCTGCGCAAGAGTGACAAGAATAACGCTGACTCAAAGTACGGGCTTAGTAACGTTTATCAATTTCAACCCTAGAGTCAGACTTTCAGGATGTATTTAAACTTAGGTTGAGCACCATCTTAAATATTGAATTTGGAACACCAGTATTTGGATCTGCATAAATATAACGACATTTTTACGGTAAATTGGAAGCCAACCCACATTCAAAAATATAACTTGAATAAGTACTCAGACCCGAATCACTAGGTATTAACTTTTTAATAGCTATCCATTTTTTTCGTCCCTAAATGAAACACATCAGGAGCACGCAAAAATTAATTTAGGTTCCGTCCCACAGACCATCAGACGATCCCAATAATTACTAGAACACCGTCCGAAACACATTTTTTCGTCGAAAAAATTAATTGTCAGGTTTTAATTACTCTTTATTGATAATATCAATTATTTTGTTTACACGGAGGTTAATTTAAAAATGCTGAGTTCGCTTTTGTGGTGGGCGTTAGAATAATTTGGATTATTTGAATTTGGGACCATACCTACGTTTTATTTATTAATCAATTTATCAATTTAATGGTTTTTTTTTGGAATTGAATTGAAAAAGTTTTTTTTTTCGATACTTTTTCACGTCTGATATACTCGTGGGTCGTAACATTGTAATTTATTATTTTTGCCCTTATCAAACTCGGTTCAACGGCTACATATACAAGCTTATGAACCTAACTTATTTCAAATAAAAATAGATAATAATGATAAGCAACATATATTATTAACTCACATTATGAAAATCATGATACTACAGTATTCAAGATAATAACATATTTTATGATTATACAGGGTGTAATCCCAAATTGTTACATGATTTTAGACCCCCAGAAAAGATAGGAAAAGAAACATTTAAAGAAAAAATCGTCTGTTTCCTTCTTAACTCCGCAATACCTACATGGTTAAAATGTATGGAACAGCGGTTTTTTATTTAATCCGTGTAAAATATCTACGCAGGGGGGTCTATAATTATTGATGGTATCATTTTGCGAGTCAATTGGGAGGTTGACACGATAAATGCATGACACCGTGTATAGAATAATAGATTGTCACTTATTTCTACTACAATTCCTCCTTTTCCGTTTACGTACTGTAAAATAATCTATGAGGTAGATAAGCTAATTTGCTTGCAAAAATAAAATACCTTTGCACAAAATAAACATAGTGTTAACTGAATGCTGCAGTTTCCTTCCAGTATACCTTATCACCAGTAGGTACACTTGAAGTCCATTGTTTTAGCAAAACACGCAACATTTAGCCAGTCTCTGCTCCAAACTCCTTCAAGTTTTGACAGTGTTGTATTGAAGTTCAGACTAATGTTCCTATTGTGTAGGAGAATTATCTTGATACTGTGTTACATCATGTCTGCGTTCTTCGAAAGGTTATGCAAAATGTGCACTGTATATATGTAGGTCATTTGTTTTTTCATAAAATTTCAAGTATTTACCCAAAAAAATAGGTACTATTAATACAAGTTAGTTGTGAATTCAGCTATAAAGAAACATCAAATTCTTAAAAAAGAGTTCCATTTTTTGCCTATCAATTGAAACTTATACAAGACCCTTGTATATTATTCGTTAATGACAATTTATTTTATTTTAAATGGAGTCATTTGAAAGGTCAGAGCAGATAAATGATATTCTTAACGCATATTTTGAAAAGATGTTAATTTAAAGTGATATTACATAATCTATGCCGCTATAAAAATCTAGATGAGAATTTCACCGAAATATTGCTCTAGAATTTCCTAAGAACCAAGTGGAATGTTAGCTAGCTTTACACTCAGCACGCCTTTGTTGAAATTTCGAGGCCAAGCGACTGCAGTCGGACCTCTGGAGTTCTCTGGGGAAATTACATTTTCATAGTAAGATTCTATCAGTTCACAGGTGGTTAGTTCTGTCAATCCAACTGATTTATTTTCTTACGTCCTATTCTTGCGAGCTAGTCGCAAGATTAATTCAAGTAGTAGTTTCGAGATTTTGTGAAATGCATTTTCTGGAAAGTACCTACTGATAGTCAACCTCATTATTGCTATCACTTTGAATTTTCCCAGTAAATTGAAACTTCACTAAGATAAGAAGATATTTACAGAATAGTCCTTATTGAAAATATCTAACCATTGCATGGACAAATAGATCTATGTTGTTTAGTGACGTGCAAGATTGTGATATTCAATGTTAGCCAGTGCGCCAAGCCCACGTAGCATGGACAAGGGCAGGAAGATGATAATGATGATGATCATTGTTGTGAGTCTTTGTAAGGGTCAGTAACATAGCTTATCTTGTCGGAAAGACCTGAGGCCTTACAATGTTTTAGAATTACAGTGTTAACTAATAGTTATGGTATGTCAGTGTTTAATAGGCCTATCAACAAATAAGTACCCGGTACTTAACAAAATAGAAAATGGTTTACAAATGTACAGTCTATGCCTACACCGTTCTCATATTTATAAAATATAAAAGAATCTATGTAAAAGATAAAGAAAAAAAAACATATCCTAATTTGAGAGAAGTTAAGGGAAGCCACATGTGCAGAAGGAATTATTGCCAAACTTCCTTGTCTTGGAAGCTTTGAAACCGATTGTGACTTGTCTAGGCCCTCTGTGTTATTTATAGAAATCACAGCAACTTATTTGAATTAAAATCCGATATAATTTAGTCACACGAAAAGCAAATTGACAATCACTAATTACTACACATAAATATTGAATTTCAATAATTTTATTAGCTACAATATAAATCCAAAAGATTAGATATAGTTATCGGGTTTAAATAATATTCGCACAAAAAGCAATACAAAATGGAATTAAAATAGTAAGTTGACAAAGGTTGGTCGGTTGTCCTTGTGGAAAAAGGGACAAGGAAGACGTGCAAACTTATTTATGCACCATTTCCCGTCATGGCATCTTGAAGTGCGTGGAGGGGCTTGCTTGGCAGTGGTGAGGACTCGCCGACAGTGTTGCTTAGCGGGCCAGTATAGCTGTACAGTACAACTATTTTCCTAATGTCCTTCGGCAAATTTCGTGTTTCGTCAGTTGTCGGATTTCTACCGACTACTGCTGAGACCGGACGCTCTCAATCGACTGGGAATATACTTCCAAGTCGATTGAGAGCGTCCGGTCTGTACCAAGTGCAAAGGGCAACTGATAGAAATCATGACAATCAAGACATTAAGAAAATAGTTGTACTGTAACAATTTGATAATGATGGCTGTGTTAAGGTTCAAAGAGGCCGCAAAATAAAATAGTACTTTAGTCAAGCATATCACAGGTCTTTAATGCATCGAAAGAAAGAAACATAATCAAAACTATTTAAAATCATGTTTTCCGTCGGCCTGTTTTCCAACCGATAACATAAAAAACGATTTACGAAGAAGTGCCTATAGACGACATAAACTTAAATGGAGAGGAGGACGCCATCTATCACTTGAACTTGAGAGAAAATCTTTTGAGAAACATTCACATTACATTGCGTGTTCTGAACAGATCAGAATTTTATATCTGGTAAAGACAAAGCAATGTACGACGGGGAATTTGAGATTTCGTCCTTTTTTTTGTTTCCATAGTACAGTCTATATGCTAAATAAGTGAGGCGTTACATTGGGTATCCATTTTAGTAGTTCAATCATTCTGAAATAAACTTTCCTTGTGTTTCAAACAAGGCCATACTGTTACACGTTCCTTTAAATATTTTTCGTGGGAATTTACTTTGAGCTTCGAACAAATTTTCTTTTTTTTTTGTTCGAGGGTGGAAGAATGTCTGGTCCTCGTTTTTGGGTAAAGAAAATTAGTTTTATAAAGCGTTTCATACTCAGTTCACATCAATAACTTACAAACTATCGCAGTTAGACACAGGGCATATTTTTTATGCCTCTTATAAAAGGAGGTACTGTGTGTGGAGGGTATTAAAAAATATTCAGGATAGATTCAAAATTTATGGTGACGTCACTACAGAAAATTACTGAACCACTGACGGGTTTATCTAAAGCTACCGTTAGCTATAAAATTCCTAAATAACCTAATAAATCCTCTTTACGACTATATTAATTTAATCTCGAGTGAAACTCCAAACTAAGCTAAATAAATTTATTATGCTCAAGCTAAATATGTCAAGAACGATAAAACTAAACTATCAATTAAAATATCGTGCACTAAATTAATAGTCATCGCTTAGAACAATACACTCCCCAAGGGAACATCGGGCGATATATTTATCGAACGCTTTAGGGTGTCAACGCCAATTACTGTCCGCGCGCCCAGGCCAGCCCTGGGGGACATTAATACCCCATTATTGTGTACATTAGTCGGATTATTTACTCATTTTAGTGACTTATTCGGTTACGGTGTAAGCTGAGCGGTAGATTAATGTTATCTTTGTTGGAGAACTTGAGAAAAATTGCAAGGGTCTCTTGTTGACCTAATCATTTACGGTAAAGTAATCATTGACAGTCACTGATTAATTTAATGGTATTATTTAGAGAGAATGAGCTGCAAATAATGTGTTTTTATTACAAAAGAGTTACGACGAACTTAGATTCAATATAGTTCTTACTTTTCATCAGGCCCATTGTGTAGGAATCAAACCATTTCAGACACAAATCTACATGGTCCTCAAATGATCTTACCAAGATTATTTCTGGGTTTTATAAATATACTCATTGACATTAATGAATTTTATATAAACAATGACATGAATATTTACTTTTTAAAGTATTTTATTATTTTAATTATTGTGAAATGTGAAGCCATTCCTTTTTTTTTTCTTTTTTTTTTCTCAGTAATTTTTTATCATGGTCTGCAAGCTTAAGTAATTTATGCCGCCTACCTAAATGTCCTTTCTTTGGTATTGTTTGTAGAATCGTTAAGCTCCTTAAATTCTGACAAATGCGTGCACTGACTGGACACTTAGACAGGTCCACTTAATCTATCTTCTTTCCTCAAAAGACCCTTTCAGCCACCAATCTACATGATCTGACCAAGATTATGTCTGGACTTTAAAAGAGTCTGTGACCTCTGAGTTTGTTTCGGTCTTTCTCTCAGAGTAGTCAGACAGGAAACGCCGACCTCATCTAGTTAAAAGACATGATGACGTGTAAAAGTGTTTATATAAACCTACTTAAACAGAAATAAAATCAATTATCATTTATCAAACTACCCTTCAAGAACCACCTTCCTGATATTCGAACCAGAGGAGTCATCATCATCATATCAGCTGAAAGACGTCCACTGCTGGACATAGGCCTCCCCCAAGCACCGCCACTTCGACCGATTCTGTGATTCCCGCATCCAGCGGATTCCTGCGGCCTTTACAAGGTCATCGGTCCATCTTGTGGGAGGCCTTCCACCGATACGTCTTTCGGTACGCGGTCGCCACTCCAGAACCTTTCGGCCCCATCGGCCATCTGTTCTGCGAGCAATGTGTCCTGCCCATTGCCACTTAAGTTAGGTAATTCTTCGGGCTATGTCGGTTACCTTGGTTCTCCTGTGAATCTCTTCATTTCTGATTCGATCACGTAGGGAAACTCCAAGCATAGCCCTCTCCAATGCTTTTTAGGTGACTTTTAGCCTTCTGATAAGGCCCATTGTCAGCGACCACGTTTCAGTGCCATAAGTCATCTCCAGAGGAGTACAGTGAACCAAATAAAATTCTAGTCAGTTACTGAAACTAAGCACTATTTGCCTAGATCAAACAAACGGTTACACAATCCGCGTGAATTCTTTATCACGTTCACGTCACGGCTCTGCTATCTGTCTGTGCACGACATCGTGACAGTTCTGAAACGACTGTGTCTAGCAGACGTGTTTGAATAGTCACGCGTTTACAAAGATTCGTTTTGACTGTATTTGTTACCTATTCGTGGCTGAACGGTGACTAGGTTTATTTCGAGATAACTTTTATTTATTTATGTATAATCAAAATAGATAATAAAGAAAAAAAAATACATAAAGATCGAAGAGCAGAATAGTACTGCTTATTTTAAATTTCTTTGCTCTACTTTTTCATTTGTTTATTTATTCAAAATCTGTATTAACAATAACAGAACTTACATAAAGTCTGCCAAACTGATAACCGTTTGTCGATTGTTCTCGACTAACAATGGAAATTTTGAAAATAAAATATATTTTTTATCCTGGATTCGTGATAAGACAAAAAGTTAGCCAGTTTGGCTAACTTTTTTGCATTCTGAAGGGTGGGACTCCGATCTAGTATTCATCATCATCATCATTGCAACCGAAAGACGTCAACTGACTGCCAAGCGTCACCACATAGATCGTTCTCGTATCCAGCGGATCTTATGTTCATCTTAAACTATTGTTGGAGATACTTAACCCATGTATTGTATTGTAAACACGCTCTTGGACGTGGCATTGCGGACACTAGCCTGTTATACAATACAATACAATACTTAACCCATGATGTTCTCCTGCATTTATCTCTTTATCCCCATTAAGGGCTTGTACACAAAACTGCGATGCGACGTCGCATCACAAAAATCAGCGACGGACTCCCTGAGGTTTTCTTCCGAAATTTCTGCGTTGCGAATTCGTATCACGCTGATTCGCAGTTTTGTGTACACGATGCCGAACACGATGCAAGTTTCTTGCCTGTGGGATACAAAATATACAATACAATTGAAGAAACAAATCACTCGCACCGTCTAAGCACTGTTCACACGATTCAACTTTTATTATTGCTTAAACGTTTATTTTAACAACAAGCAATTCAATTGCTTCGTGCCAATCAGGCCTGTATTTTCTTTTGTACGTTTAGTGGATAGAGTTGGTTGTTGTATAGAATGACATGACTGAAATATTCCAGTATTCAACTATAAACTTACCCATTCCGTTCTTTTAATCATAATATTATAATTATGTATTTCCAATAGATATTGGTACATTGTAGCTCTTAGGCAATGGACTAATAAAATTTCCTAAATAGGATAGTCAGTTTGACATGCAAACTAAATAAATAAAATATAAATGTGACTATACAATGTTTCAGTATACTAGTGGTTTTAACAAATTCCTTTTGAATTAATACATCTACACTCTAAAATACTTACAGCGAACCAAATCTTTTTTCTTTGAATTTGCTAAGATTAAAAGGAAAGCGAGATTTCTACCACCCACTTCTCATAATGTTTTCAATTTTGTAGGTACTTTACGGAGTCCAAGAGTTTTATGAGTTCCTAGAAATATGTTGAGTGTCATTGCTTGTTAAGTCACAGGATGACAGTAGAGCTTTCCCGAGAAAATAATAGAATTAAAATTCATATTCAAATCACATAAACCTACATGGGCACGTAAGAAACGTCAGAAAGTGCACGGTTCCAATTGGTCGTTTTCTATGGAGAAGAAGGCAAGGAACTCCACGGTTAAATTCTAATGTTAATAATTATGTCTCCAGCTCTATACAGCTTTTTGAAGAGTATGATCCGATTCCATAGGCAAAGGATATAAGTGTCGTAACAATAACTACCTAAAAAGATAAATATTGTATGATCTAATCTAAACCAGCCTCCTTACCACTACTAATTGACTTACAGCAAAAGTCATATTTACCATCAAAATTATCCATTTAATGGCCGCATCTCACGCGGCTTACTTTTATACGATGGCCGTAAAAACATATCTATTCAACTATACTGCTGGGCCATAGAATACAATATATACAAGCCCGCCGTACTGCCGTCCCGACCCGCGCCCGACACGCGCCCGACCCGTGCCCGACACGCGCCCGACACGCGCCCGACACGCGCCCGACACGCGCCCGACACGCGCCCGACACGCGCCCGAGTCGCCTTGTGTGTACGTTGAGCTTTAGTTCGTTGCTACGAGCTACACGCTCAAGCGACACGCGTTTTGCGACATGAATTGCGGAGAAAACAAATAACCGAAATAGCTTAAAGCGTATTACGTGTCATCCTAACACGACTTGCGAAACGACGAACGGAAGCAGGTGAGGCACGCGCGTGTCACTTGTCGCAAGTTGCATCGCAAGTCTTATCGCTCCAGGCTGTGAACGAGGCGTTAAGCGATTACACAGGGTGCATTTTTGCAGTGTTACAGACGCGACTATATCGCTTAACGGCTATCTCTTCCTTGCTTTTGTTTCACAAACCCGTGATCGTGTCTGTGCAAAAAGTCGCCGGTAAGCCCATAAGAGTGTTTATTCTAAAAGTTGGCAACGTCGCAAATAGCTGTCAAATATTTACCTGTTTTGAATAATTTGGCAATATTACTGTATGGAAATAAGAAATGTGGTAACTAGTGAACTAGAATATTAATAATGAATTGCAATTATAACACTGAATCTGATGTTGTAACCGTTTTAGGTGTGAAAAAGGCATTTGGAAAGTTTCCAAATACTTTTTCTACATCTAAAATTAAATGTTCGGTGTTAAGATATTAATTAAGTATTGCATTCATCTATACTAATATTATAAAGAGGAAAGATTTTTTTGTTTGTTTGTTTGTACCGAATAGGCTCCGAAACTACTGGTCCGATTTGAAGAATTCTTTTAGTGTTAGATAGCCCATTTATCGAGTAAGACTTTAAGCTATATATCATCACGCTAAGACCAATAGGAGCAGAGTACCAATGAAGAATGTTTCAAAATCGGGGTTTTTTTTTTGCGTTAGCCTAAAGTAACTATTCCACGCGGACGAAGTCGCGGGCAGAAGCTCTAGTAATCAATATTCTAGTTCGCTAGTTAGCCATATTTCTTATTTCCATACAGTAACATTGTCAAATTAATTAAAACAGGGAAATATTTGACATCTATTTGCGACGACCACTTTCAAATAAACTCTCGTAACGGTAGGTAGGTATGTGTAATACCGCTTAACCGTCAGTACTATACGACTTAATTAAGGCACTATTGATCCAATATCGCAATAATCAGCTGTTAATCAGGTTTATTATGAGGTAGCGAAAGGGGATTACTTTGCTTTTCATAATAAGCTTTGGTAAAATTATTGCCATGTCACAGATTTTCATATTATTGGAAATGTTTGAGCGAAATACTTACGGGCAGCAAAGAGTATTTAAATAATAATTACATATATTATGTGTTGGTATTATGATACTTGTAGAAATACTGTAGGGAATGCCTAGTATCTTAGAGTACAATAAAGCATAATTATTATATCTACCTTTGTATGTATCTTTTTCTTATGTCATAACTGCATAATGAACTAGGCGAGAATAACTCATCAGCATCTCAATTTTAAGATGTCCACCGCTGGACATAGGTGTCTCCAAGTACCTATTGCCACAATGATGGTCCTACAAATTCCGCGTCCAGAGGTTCCCATGACACTTTTTTTTTTTTTTTGTGTAGCGGTTATTAAATTATACGTATTTAATTGAATAAAGTTTGTTCACAATTAATTCATAAATTACATTAAAATTAAATACTATATACAGAAGTTATAATCTAAGAACTAAAGTACCTATATCAATAACTAAGTATTTTGTTAAATTACGCAAAAAATAATTGATACAACTTGTTAGTACCTCGACAAGGGAGTGAAATCGAGGGAGTTCAAGGCAGTAATTACAACAAATTGGTACCTATAATTACACAGAAACTAAATATTACGAGTAAGACATTACTTAGTTGTCCCTAGTGACTGATAATTGTAGAGTTCACCTAATAAATAAATACGTGGAATTTGGGCTTTCATGTATAGCCTACTTTTGGTATTGATTGAAGATCTTTGATCATGTAGTAATTACTTAATCACTGATATTGCCATCGTAATTAATTTGTGCTTATTTCCACTTATGTATCAGAAATGTTTTTTGCCCTGCAAAGGACAGGCTGATATTAATATTTCAGGTTTGGTATGGCACGAATAAATTATATGTATTCGCTTTTATGTTTTGGACTTGCCGATAAAACAGCCAAAAATAATTTCAATATGATTGGTGCAAGTAGATTCGTTAGAAAAGTTCGAAAGAAGCTACTTTTCAAGCAGTCTGATGCATTTGGTGGCAGTTATTTTTATCTCTAACTATTAGCTAATATGTTGCATTGCCTTTCTTTGTTTGGAACCACGGCTCGCACATAACAACTTACCATAGTTTCATCACAATCGGTCGAGCCATTATCGAGTTTGATCTTTATAAATGGATTTTTAAATATACCTAAGTATAGATTTGATGCCACCGAGTCAAGTTTGTTTTGATTGGTTTTTTTATAATTTTTTTTTTCTTTTCAATCTTTAAGGCTGCCTGTCCACTGAAGCGGAGAGGAGAGGAGCGGAGATGTGCCATTATTAACCAATCAAATCTAAACTCAGGGGTGGACCCAAGATTCTATTGGTTAACATTGACACATTTCCGCTCCTCTTTTCTCCTCTCCGCTCCAGTGGACAGGCAGCCTTAGTGTTACTTCCCTCGAAAAAACGTTTAGATGAAACAGTCTCAAATACCAGAGAAAACAACCGCAGTAGCAAGACTCACATTATCTAATCGCCTATCCGGTGCGATAACAATACAATTCTATCTTATCAACGAGTAGGTAATTAATTTACAATAACAATTGAATCTAAATTAATCACCTGTTACGCTCCTTTCAACGGTCTAATCCAGTCCAGTTCTTAGTCTGTTCTATCTACCGTTTCAGACCATTCCAGAGACAGTGTAGTGTTTTGTTTGTGCCCATTGTGTCAGAAGTATTTAGCTTTCATCGAGGAGTAAGCTTGTTGTATAAACTAAACCGCTTTTTTTTGTTATTTGAAGCTTATCTTGTTTGAAGGATAAAGAGGGGGACATGGTTTGTTTGTTTCGAGTATTTTTTATTTGTTAGTGTGGAAAACTAATTATATTTTTTTTGTGTTTTGCAGGTAAACACAGCGATTTTTTAATATATGAACGTTCGAAGGGTAAGAATTAGATGTAGTTCAAACCAGGGACCGCGCAACCCCGGATACGAGTTAAGCTTTTTGTTAGGGTAACCCGTTTATGAGGTTACCATTATCTGAAGTAACTCCTTGATTGGGTTCTATGCTTGAAACCCAGTAAAAGGGTTATCTCTTCAATATGAATAACCCATTGAAGGGGTTCTATACTTGAAACCCATTGAAAGGGTTACATGATAACCCATTGAATGGGTTCTATACTTGAAACCCAGTGAACGGGTTACCCCTTCATTATAATAACCTATTTATTATAAGGGTTTTGTTCGGGTTAACACAAGGTTATTCAATAAATGTGTGCTAAGTAGGTGATGGGTGGGGTGGCGCGAGCACTACGAACCATCCACCATCGCTGGCTTGCTTGGCTGGTTTGCTATGTACCTACAATAGTTCAACCACGAGCTCAAAAAAGTGCCGTCGCGCATTTTATGAAAAAGTTGCTTCGGAATTTTGGCTTTAAATAAACTAGCTGCCCGCCCCGGCTTCGCACGGGTAGCACTAAGTACTTATCTACGGCGCACCTACATACCTACTCTACCTACCCTAACTAACTACCTACCTACCCATACAACTACCTACTTAACTATCTACCTATCCTACCTACATACCTACCTATCCTACCGTATACCTACCTACCTACCCTACTTTCACCTACCCATCCTAAGAACCTTCTTACAATAATAAACACAACAAAAAATTAATTAGCGAAATTCGACCGTTCACGCGTGATGCCGTGACCAAGGAAATAGGGATTGATTTTTTATAGATAGTTAAGCAAAAATTTCAAAAAGCGAAGCCGCTATGAACTTAACTAATAACTCTTCTCCACCACTCAATAAGTCATAGTTGTCGAAGTCTTTCAGTTACTAAGAATAAGAACGCCAAAGTTGCCTATTTAACGCAAAAATCACCGTCGAAATGTAATAGGGCTTTAATGCGTGCTATTCATAGATTTATATTTCTATGGTGCTATTCCATTTTGCAAACTATGCCCATCATCGACAGATCATATTACATTGCTCCGATCGGAATGTTACGCTGTTATAGTTTAGAGTTGTATAACCCTTTTGAATGGCTTAAATTAAGCCGTTCAAAAGGGTTACCCACATCGTATGGGTTTTTGATTAACTGCTTAGAAAAACCCTATCGAAAACCCTTTCAATGGGTAACCAAAATGGTCCCTGGTTCAAACTATAGTAGACATAATTAGCTACAGTTAAACGTTGTCTTAAAAGAAAGTAAACGCAAAAATCCTGCTAAATTATAACTCCACTTTAATTGTCTTTTGGACTATTTAGGAATATGACGTATTTCTACACAAAAGGTTACCTTTTTAGCTTTCCTAAAGCGTGAATGCGAAGTGCTACTAATGAACATTAGGATTTTTTTGTTCTCTCGTCCCGAGTTCTCCATTAAATCTTCCAAAAACGGCTTAGCACCTAAAAATCTCCAACAAACCAAGGATAAACCCGTCCAAAACGCATACCAGCTAAGTCCGTAAGTTCGGCGGGGATGCATGTCGCATACCGGCCCGCTAGGCTTCACGCCCCACTAGACCACGCTTTGATTTTCCACATGACAGGGACCGCTTCAAATAAACCACACCAGACAGAGATGGCTATATAGCCTGTTTTATTAGGCCGATACTTTATGATTGGAACATGTATGGTAGGCCGAATTTTATGATAGTAGGTAGGTGGTATTTGTGGAATGAAATTGGCTGTTAGTGAAAGGTGGTGGGAATATGGGTGTGAATGTGGAGAAATGTATATTCAGGGTGGATTTTTTTAACCTCACCTGGAGTTAAAGTACTCTTAATATTGGAGACAGCAATTTTACTCAAAGGAAACATTCCTTTATTTTTAATAAGAAACTAATCTGCCTTCAAAGATTTTCGAAAATTCGCTTGACACACTCGGGAATCGTACAGGCAAAAATCCGAAAAAATAACACCCTGTACTTTTATGACATCTATCGATTTGTGGTAAATTTGATTCTTAACATATCCTCATAAAAAGTCTGAAGATAATTAAAAAAAAAATATTTTCATAAAAACAAAATACATGGTAAATATCCCGTTTTAAATCATTTTAGTAGTATAATTAATTTGTTGCTTTAGTCTACTGTTCGCAGAACTACTAGTTGTATGTTACGTATGTCTGAAGTAAAAACACCTCTTTGATGGTTCCAGCTACTTAAAAGTTCGTAGTTATAATGTGTTAAATGCACATGAAAAGCATTGCTTTAAACTGTTTATATTTGGTTGTAATACAAATATGTAGGTATCTATTAGCAAACGTAGTTTTTTGTCAGCAGTCGCTGCATGCTCTTAATTAAATTATAAAGATCACTTAGTTAGATAGAAATACAACGAAGGAGGGTATGTGTCTCTTTCGTTATTATCAGCCATATTTTAACTACTGTGGGCGTACTATGGGTGGTGTTGGCTGTTGCGCAATAGAAAAACCGTTTGCAGTTCAGATGACATTATAATTTACGATCACAAGCACACCAGCAATTTCACACACTGTAGGTGTACATGACACAACTATTCGGTACGCGCGACAGTTTCTAAACGTCTTTACTGCTTGACCGCCACCCATGAAGTTAGTCTGCTTAGCTTCAGCCGGTCCGAGCGTTATGTTGTAGACTCTATCGAGTGCCGCTAGGTGGCGCTGGTGCCTCGATTAGTCAACTCAGGAACGAATTTCCGAAAAACACACCTTGTATATCAAGGTGTGTTTTTATATCCCATAACTCTAGGATATGAATGAGACCATATCAAAGAATGAACTGGCGTATTTTTTTATTTTTTTTCATTCATTTAATTCGATAATTCACGATTATTTATGTAAAAAACCCTTAGGTGAATTATTACTTAATTTAGACTATTTTTGTTCATAAATAGAACATATGTCAACGTCGCATTTTAGCTTTAAATATAAATAATTGGTTTGAATGAAAATGATTTACTCGTACTTATCAATGAAACATAGATACACACATCGAGAGTCTAGTGGCAAATTATCATTAAAAATATACATATATATATGTATATGCTAGTTGATTCTTTGACATGGTCTCATTAATACCCTAGAGTTATGGGATATAAAAAAAACACCTTGTATTACACACGGAGAAAAGTTAGGCGGATGATGAATCTAGATAAATGTATAATAAGACCAAAATAAGATACCTTCGTCTTTAGTATTCATAAAGAGCAGACGGAAAGCTATGTATAGCATTCTCGTACAACCAGAAAATGTAATCTGAGCAATAACTTGCCACCCACATACCAACTGGCTATATTCCTGTACGTCAGAAGATAATGGTTCACGTTTTAACACTTCATAGTAAAACTCAGTATTTACCGAAATTAAGAATAGTACATTCACATGATTTCTCTTGCGATATGAGTTATAGAATACAAAATTTGATATACAGCATGTGTCAGAAAGGAGTGCTCAAATGAAATGGTGTGGTACAGACCATCAAACTGAAGAACTTTTTCCATGGGACCAACATCGTAATCGCGAAACATTTATCAACTGTCCCATACAAAAACTAGAGAGTAGACTACGTAATTTTTTATAGGATAAGACGTTCTTCAGTATGACTGAATTTTTATCAAAGCTGTCCCATGATTTTTCCCATGAAAATTTTGTCCCATGGAGCCAACCAACAAGAAGAACACACCTTTTTAATACACGTTGTATACGGAGCACTTTTTTAACCCAACTGGAAAAAAAGGATTATTCATTTCACATTTTTATCAGACTCTAGAATTTTATTTATTTATATTTAAACTTTTCGCACTCAAAAAAAAGTCACAAAGGCGAATTTAATCTCAACTAAGTCCAGGATTGCATCAAGATTACACCAATTTTTTTTATTATTTATTCAAAATAATTAGTAAAACACACTAATTATTATTGATTGGAGGATTGGCGCTCTTTGCCCGCTTAAGGATTAGTAAATAGTCAATAAATCTGGCTTTGATTGGAATTGGGTTTCTTTTTCTAAATAATTGGTCTGGTAATCTGTTGTAGAATTAGGTACTAACTATTGAGTCGTAACCTTAGTACTGTTTATACAAAGTTAAGGAAGACCTCCTCAGAGGATGATACCCGTGACGTTTATGTAGATAATAAAATCAAAATCATTAAAAGCGACAGAGTAGAATTGACATTTTAAGCTAATTAAGCGCTGTAAGCAGTGTAATCTCTCTTAATTGCTGGTAATAAACATGTTACACTGCTGTATTAAGCGCTTTATTAATGTGCTTAATTTATAAACGACCGGCCATGTATATGGGCTGAGCGTCTGCGCGGCTGTGTGTTAGATTAGACGCTCCTTACTATTTTAAGTTGGTTAGTATTTACGAAGGTCTTTTAAGTTTAAATTAGAAACTATTTTCTTCCTGAACTTATTACGTGGTATAGATAAATAATTGGTATGGTCGTGCTATTAAATATACCTATAACTATAAGGTTATACAAAAAATCCTATATCCGGAGTAAAGCAGTTTTTTGATTGGTCGAAATTCGCGTTTTATGACAGACATTATTATTCAATTTTTCATAGTCCTGTGCATCAACCTATATAGTGCTTAAGTACTGGTTCATCATCAGCCTATTAATATTCCCACTGCTGGGACACAGGCCTCCTCTCTGTGAGAGGGAGTGGGCCATCTACCACGCGGGCCCAGTGCGGGGTGGTAGATGTCACATGTCTTCGAATTTTTGGTTCTAAGACGATGTTTTGCTTCACCGTTTTGAGGGCAGTGGTGATAAAATTATTTACACAAAGTAAAGCGCCTGCTTGGGTTCAAACCCACGACCTACAACTCGTAAGTCGGGGCCGTTACCACTGGGTCACCACTGCTCCCAAGTACTGGTTACATTACAGAAATAGGAAATTAAAATAAACAATTTGGTAAAACTGGGGGAGTTACCAATTTGTTCATTTAAATTTTCATCATACCTTTGTCTCTTCCTCCCCAATTCGTCTTTCTTTTGCCTTTTCATTCATAAAATTGTCTTTTCAATCATGTCTCACAGCAATTAAATAATCACCTCGTACAACGACCTTTGGCAGTTCAGGGTTCTGATTAACGTCTTAAGATAAAGATGGATAAAGCTAGCTATTATAAAACGCAGGTAATTTCAGAAAGCATTTCGCTTATTCGGCGAGAAACGCTTTAAACTTTACTGAAATTATTACACAATAAGAAAACTAGAACGTAGGTCGAACTCAGACAGACCTAACTTTGAACGATTTACGAGAACTTATTTCAAACCAACTGTAATTTAAAATTTTGTAAAGGCGCCATTTTTCGGAAAGTTTGACAGTTGAATGCTTGTAATAAATGTTTTTTTGTTTCAAACCAAGTTTTGGTTTTGACGGCCCATTTACAGTGTAATTGCAATTTACGTGATTGACATTTTTCGTTTTATTCTTTTATTCTAATAAATTGTATTTTGGCTGACTTAAAAAAAGGAGGAGGTTCTCAATTCTTCTGATATTATTTTTTTCGAATATACAAAACCTAAAACCGAAAATAAGTTATTTTTACTTTTTAGTGTTATTTTGGAAGTCTATTGTTAATATTTTTATGAAAAAGCTTTTCAGAAATGTCTACAAAAAGAATTTAATCTAGCAGGTAGTTTTAGGAATAACTCATAATAGTTCATTGTAAACGGTTTGTCTGTCGAATCGTTTAAAGTTTTTTGAATAGAGGATCCCGTAGGTACTGTGATCAAAGTCAAATACACTAGACTTTGACTCACCGAATTGAAATGAAACAAAGTGCACTCTACCTCACGACCTGGGAATTGAAGAAAAATATAGAGTGTATGAGCTTCCTTCGATCTGGGAAAAGAAAAATAGTATTGAAATATACTCGATGAAACTTTCAGATAAAGCTGGGGAGCTCGATTCAGGTATCCTCTTTATTCCCTTGAGCTTAAGTTTTAACTACCTACTACATTTTAAATGGACTTACTTTTGACACTCAATTCAAGCAGTACACGGATAACCCTGCTTCCCTATAAAGCTTATTGTAAAACCAGTTTATTAAGCTATTGCATAGCTTCTATCGCGGGCCTTGAGCGTGGAGACCTAATCCAGAAATTCCGTAACGAAAATACCTAAGGAGAGTGTTTTGTATTGAAAATTATGTTTAACTGTTTGACAACAAAGTTCAAATTTACTTAGACGAATGATCCTTGACTATTAATAGTTAAATTAAAACCTTTTTATTAGTTTGATGTTCCCATTACGTTGTGTCAAGTTTTAAAAACTATAAATGTGAATAACAGTTCCTGTCAATGTCACCATTGCTATTTCTTGTATTCGGGTTAATATTTTAAAATGCCGAGAAATTTAAATATTCAATAAAGAGCAGCTATTATTAATAATAAATAAAATAATAAAATAAATATTTATTCAGAATTAAAATTGGAAAAATATTAACATAAAATCTTAGAAATAATTTACAAAGGTATTAATGTTAGATGCCTGTACTAGGTTATATAAACCTGTATCACAGGCGGCATGAGCTCTCACTTAATGGTAATTGTAGGACAATAAAATTCTTAACAATATTTAATATTGGAAGTATTGAAATAATGACAAAATTTTATTCATTATTTTATACCTAGTTTACTTAAATACTATTTACCTTAAAATAAAAATAACAAAAAGTCTTGAATACTTAATTTCTTATTTAGTTTGCGTAAAATAGTTTCTAAAACTTTATAACCTAATTAAAATAAAATATGATTTTGCGTCAGCAGAATTTGTAAGTGGGTTAAAGTCAATGTTGTTCGACGCTATGTGTATATTCGATTTTACTGCGGGCGATCACAATCTGCTTCGACATCAAGAAAAACGGTGATTTGTAGGTCAGTGCAGTGTTTTGTTGAGTCAGCAACAGGCAAGTCTAGCCTTGAATGTGACGCTCTAGGCGCCCTCGTAGTCGATAGAATTGATGTACCTGTACTCCGCTATTCTCCTAGCAGGGCAATCTGCGTCTCCCGTTTTGTGGTTATTGGGCTTTTTAAAGCGTGAGCACGTTGCACATTTCGGTGTGTCAGCTTTCCTTGCGCATTCTGAAATCGAGTGTCCTTCTTCTCCGCAGTGACCACACGTAGATTTTAGCTCTCTGCATGTTTTTGCTGCATGACCATATTGTTGGCATTTGTAGCATCTGGTAACCAGGGTGAAGTCTCTGATAGGGCATGATGTCCAATTGATAAAAACCCTTGTTTGGGATAATAGGGCTTTACGTATATTCGCTGTAACTTCAATGACGTAGTTACAGGTCGACGCATCTTTCTTCCCAGATTTGTGGCTTAATTTAACCATGCTCAAAAAGGACTCCATAGGCATTGCTGGAAACTTGTCTGCTACGTTCTGGTCGTAAATGCAGCTGAAGACTTCAGTTTCAGCCAAAGTAGTCGGTACACCTATGACCACAATCCGAGGTTTGCGCTTGTTGGGTTCGTCGGCGGTAAGTCCGGATGTAGAGAGCTGGACTGCTTGCTTGAGTTTATCAGCGTCGTGTTTCGTCTCTGTACTAATAATAACGCCTCCATTTTTGGTCTTGCGAACACCACGCACATGCAGCTGCATTTGATCAGGGCGAATGATTTTTTGCACGAGGTCTTTTGTTTCATCACTAGACTTTAATTTATCGTTGGGATAAATAGCTACAGAGCTTAAATTGTTCGGTCGAATGAAATCGTTAGCTCCCTTCTTCACCTTATCGGCAAACGAAACATTTCCCGAACCAGAGTCCTTAATCGTCTGCTTGAGCTCCGAAATATGTTCCGTCAGGTTTCGCTTTTCTTGAAGGGCATCAACCGCGTTATATGCGTGAATGGCTTTCTGCTTGAGCGACTGATATATGACTGCCATTTGTGAGGTTCCAGATCCTATTTTACGACACAGGCTTGATATTTTCATTTTCTGCTCCGAGTTGAGTTTGCCATCCGCGGCAATAGAGCAAACTTCATTTAAGTGCTGTTCGATGGCTGACATCCATTTTTGAATCTCGGGCGTTGAAACAATATCAGCTGTGGCCGACTCGAGGGCTGGATTTTGAGTGGTCGTCTTCGACGGCGAGGTGGAGGGGTGCACTGGCCCCCTTGGATTCAAGGGGCTGTTATCCATTTTGTATTTTTACGAGTTAACTATTTCTTGTCCATTATTCACTGAAACTACACACTGTGCAAAAATTACAGTTGCATCACGTTAGTAATGCACTAAAGGAGGTCACTATTATTAAAGTAGGTAATTATTAAATATTGCTAACGAGCACGTCTGTACACTACGAGTGAGAGAATCAAATTAAAATTAATGAAGAAAGTCACAAAAAATTGTGAAAGAAAATGAGTGTACTCTACATACATACATTTTATTATTATTATCACAAATGCAGTATTGCATAAGTTGATAAAAACAGCTATGCAATAGCTTTACCGTGGCAGTCTCCGAGTGCCAAACGTTATATTTTTGTTACAATAAAAATATTAAAAAAAAAAATTACAAAGCGACCATGCTGATGATTAATTCTAATCTAGTCCAGTCCAAAGGCTAGTCAAGTCTACGACGGTAACGTCATATAATGATTTACTCAAAAGTAACCAGTTTCAAACTCAAATCACCAATAAGTAGCCAGAATATCATATATCGATGGACCTATCGCAAAATGTATCTCAATTAATCATTGGCAAAATTCCCGAAACCAGACCACTAAATACGTTGTTTTAACTGGCATTTAAAAACAGCTAAGGACTCCAATAACCCAATAAACCCCATAAAGTATAATCCCTCTGTACTCACCTACTCCACTTAGCCCACAAATAACCTCCCCTCTTATTCTGAGCTCACCAAAATTTTCCGTAAACTCGTAAACATCGTACCAGGGTCTCATATTTCCCCTGAGGTTGGCTGCGGGTATATTTTTTCACCGATTTACCCTGGACGGTTATGGCCCACAAATCCGCTAGGGTCTGTCTGGGCGTGCAAATCTTCGGACCCTTACATTTTGCATGAGTTGCTACTGATCGGCTAATGGGTCGGTTTCGGGCTGTTTTGATGTTTAGATTTTTGGGTAATTCGATAAGTGGCTTTGGCTGGCGAGGGGTTTGACGTTGTTTGTTATGTCATTATTTTTAGTGATTATTTATCTTTGTACATCCAACTGTTTGATGTGTTTAGTTGGACGGAATTGTCCCTTGGTAAGGTAAAATCGAGGGACCTTTCATGTAATGTAGGGATTATTTCTAACAAAGTTTCAGTTTACAATTCTGAAAAAAAATACCGTTTGGATTAGGTTCGGATGGGTCCAGCAGATAACACTCAAAATGAAATTAGACCACCTGTAACCTTTAAAAGATTACAGCTGAAACCCAAGGCCTATTCCCACATAAAGAGCAAAATTATGTTATCCAAAGGATGCCTCTAAACAATCTGGAATCCGGGTGTAAATGAGCTTAGAAAACGGAAACAAAAAAGCGCCCACGCAAAGGTCGGTTTTAAATTATGCTAATAATATATTATAATGTCGAGTTAATCCATTTAAATCAGTGAGACTCGACAAATGCTGGCCCCGGAGCCAAATATGTTTTATCTTGTTTATTCAGCGACTAATAACAAGAGTTACACGAGACATTATACCGTTATTTTGTTTTCAGTAACATTTTACATTTTTTGCAAAGCTTGGATTATGCTAAACTTTCTTCTGTGACTTTTCCTGGTATATATTTTTACTTTTCATTGAATGTGCTGACACTATAATAAATCAACGTTGTGTATGAACACACGAACTCAGCCGTTGCCAGTACACACAATAGGGTATTTGACAGTTTTTTTTCTTCATCTTTATCCGTGTTTAATTTCTATCATTCAAGCCAGAATTCATTGTTTTCAATTGAACTCTAAATAATAGTCCGGGAATTTTTCTTTCATATGTGAACAAAATGTTAGATGTTATCAAATAAAATCGTTTCAAAGTTATTATTTGGTAAGTGGGAGGAATAATTAGGAGGTTATTCTGCAAAGAGACACTTAAAAATGTGTAAACCCTTTATGAAGTGAAACTTCTTAGGCAGCCATTCGGTAATTGGACGAGAATCGAGAGTGAAATTTCAAGGACGCGTCACGTTTAGGCATAACTCTCTCTCTCTGAATCTCACATTTTATCTCTCTTTTAATTTTTTTTTAATAAACGTCACTTTTTATACGTGGTGCCCAAACCTGGTCTTTGACACTTTAGCAGAGGTTCAAGCTCTGAGGTTTGCCAGCGAGCCATAGAGCGTAGGATCCTGTGGGTCGAATTTCGGACCATATAGGGTACACAACACTGCGCGCCAAAAACAATATCACGGACGTTACCCAGAAAGCCGCTAAGCATAAGTGGGACTGGGCCGCATGTCTGATGACAAATAATGGGCTAAGAGAACTACCGATTGGGTCCCACTAAACGCACGACGACATTGTGGCAGATCGAAACGAAGATGGCGAGACAAGAGCTTTACTCCTATTGAAAGTACTGACGGCACCAGGAAAAGTCAGAATTGTATGGAACAAGAAGAGGGGGGGAGGCTTTTGCCCTGCAGTGAGACAATACAGGCTAATCAGATTAGATTAGAGGAACGAGATTGCGTCAAAATAACAAACTTGTTCCAATCTTAGCAAACAATCAATCTGCCTAGCCTTTTCCCAACTATATAATATGTTGGGGTCGGCTTCCAGTCTAACCGGATGCTGCTGAATACCAGTATTTTACATGAGGCGACTGCCTATCTGACTTCCAAAACGCAATTACTGAGTAACACGATATCCCTTGTTAAGACTGGTTGTCAGACTTTCGGGCTTCTGACGACCCGTAACGACTGTCAAAGATCCACGAATGACAGCCGGGACCAGGCTTAACGTGCTTTCCGAGGCACGGAAGAGTCTTGGTATGTAAAGATGGTCACCCATCCACGGATCAACCCCGGTCAGCTTAGCTTAACCTGATGGATCGATGCGAGCGGCTGTTATTACTTAGCCACGAACTCCTCTTATCTTAACAGACTCCAATCGTAACAGACATATTTCCTTACATAATACATCAACTCCGAGTTTGACCTTGACCTTGGCAGAATTAGTGATTCCAATTAGGGAGAAACTCGGGGCTCACTGTATCAAGCCCCAATCAGTTTGCGATATCTATCAAGTTCGGGCTGCCACAATGGCAGTAGTAATTAGCTGAATTATATTGTTATCAATTCGTGAGACCGTCAATCTTGTTTTAAAGTTATAGAGGTCAAGGATTACTGGCCAAGTTAAACCAATTTTCTGGTTCTGGAGCTTGGACCGTAGTGATTTAAAGGGAGGTTATTTTTATCTATATATATAAAAATGAATTCCTATTTCCTTGGTCACGGTATCACGCGTGCTGGACTAATTTCGATAATTATTTTTTTGTTGTGTTTGTTATTGCAAAGAGAAGGTTCTTAGGACAGGTAGGTGAAGTAAGGGTATAGGTAGGTAGGTAGGTAAGTAGGTAGGGTAGGTGAGTAGGTAGGGTAGGTAGGTAGGTAGGTAGGGTAGGTAAGTAAGTACGGTAGGTAGGTAGGTAGTTAGGTTAGGTAGGTAGATAGGTAGTTAGGGTAGATAGGTAGGTAGGTGCGCCATAGACAAGTTCTTAGTGCAACCCGTGCGAAGCCGGGGCGGGCAGCTAGTCCTTATCCTTACATATTATAAAACAAAGTCGCCCGCCGCGTCTGTCTGTCTGTCTGTCTGAACGCGATAAACTCAAAAACTGCCGAACGGATTTTCAAACGGTTTTCACCATTGGACGGAGTGATTCATGTGGAAGGTTTTAGTGTATAATTCATTAAGGTTTTGTGTAAATTGGCTGAAATATGACGATTATTGTTGAAGATGTCGGAAAAAATCATGCCGACTGGGAGCTTTACTGGCGTGCGCTGCGTAAGTCGTGAGAGATAAATCAAATTTATGTTCTAGAGTATTGTATATCTTAAAAATTGCAACAAAAAAGTCCGCGATGGCATATATCTATCTTTTAAGGGTGACCCACAATAACCATTTTTATCTTTCAAAATTGTATAAAATTTTCATTGTTATTTCCGAAGCTATTTTGACCGGTATCTTAATAATCCTTATCCAATTAAATAGGTTATTTAAATTGGGCATTCAATTTCGATTAAAATATGCCTTTACATCACATCATTTAAATGAATAGTTTAAGAGATATCACAGTTTCAAAATTACGCGTAACAAAATAATTATGGTTGACCACGCGGGCGCTGTAGTAGCCTACCACTGCGTCCGCTGAAAGTTAGTCAATGATCTTTTCCTTGGCTATTAGGTATGTATTCCCGGTAGAACGTTCCCGTGGGATATTTTGCGACATCCACGCGGGCGAAGCCGCGGGTAAAAGCTAGTTTATAATAAAATCGACTTCAAAAAAGAGGAGGTTCTCAATTTGACTGTATGTTTTTTGATTTTGCATGTTCGTTACGCGATTACTCCGCCATATATGAATTGATTTTGACGATTCTTTTTTGTTTAGTTGGTTGGGTAGTTTTTGAGTTAGTTTCAATAATACGTATTTTATCCACTATGGAAGATGTTATAATAAGTACCTGTCACTGGTATTTACATATTATTCGAATTTTTGTGTGGTAGGTACCTACCACAACTTAAAATATAAACTTTTACCAAAAACAAAAAAAGACCGTCTTCCAAAAATCGGAAGTCGGTTTCACAAAACGAAAATTCCTTGGTACCTACCTACGATTGGTAAGGACTTAACATAGTATCACGACTAGTATTGTATTCATGGTTTAGGCAGAAGCCCCGGACAAGAAGGACCTGTAATCCTTAGAGAAATTAAAGGTTATAATTTTACGATGGATTCTGTATTTTAATCACAAAGTTAACATCAGTTCTTACAACAATACATTTAAGTTAAAAGCTTTTAATTGCATCGCTCCGAAACTTGGTAACTGGACAAAGATTGAAATTTCCGGGTCAGGGCGTCCGTGCGCGGTTAACGCTTACGGCCCGGTGAGCCGGGTAAGTTCCGAGCACTGTTGATATCATACGCTGAAGGGTAAGCAGAGTTCGTAGTTGTGTCTGTGACATGAGTTTGTGTTAGTAGAGTGTGAAAGGGTTGGCCGGGGAAGTGTCTGACTCTGAGTATATGGAGCTTTCAAAACTTTTCATGTAAGCCACAACAACTTCAGCATTTGAGAAAGATTTTGAAAGTCTCTATTAGACCCGATGTAAACAATCTTTTGAATTTTCGTCTTTTGCCACCAACTTCCGAAATTAAAGTTATTTTTTACCTAGAAGAGTTTTTTTTGGATGTCGGTCGTAATTTTTTCGTATTTTTTTTTTATCTACCCCTCACTAATTCTAATACCACTACTTGCTATAAAAATATCAGTGACAATAATATATAACATCATCCACATAGACTAAGTGGGAAAAATACGTATTATTGAAGCTAACTCAAAAATTACCCAAGGAAAGTTAATAAAATTTATAAAATAAAAGTTCTTTTACCTACGTACATTTTCATATAAAATGAAGAAAATATCGGGAGGAAATTCATAAATATTCCACTGTATCGTGGGAAATGGTCCAGAAAGATGATAAGTAGGTACCTACGTTACTAAATATAGGTCGCATACCAAAATTCTTTTTGGTTGAAAATTAAATTGATTTATGTTTTTTATTATCTTCCACACGATAGACCAATTGTAATTTTTATGTAAAATGGGGTTTGTTTTTACAAAGTGAAAGTCGCACAAGTGCCAATAAAAACGTTTGGTTCTGGAACTACATAATTATAATGATCTTTCTTCGAATTCAACTCCTTAAGGGCAAAGGCAACTAACTCATAGGTTTAGTAAACATACTCGTACAACTATGGTATATTGAAAGTTTCTGATCAAAATACTTGAGAACTATTTAGGAAAGTTCGATACTTCTAAGTTCGACAGAAGAAGTAATAAGTAGTTTGTACAAGGCGTCAATTTATTCCTTGTTAGTTGCAAAAGGTATACGTTCACTTATTTTTCTATTTAGTCTGTAAGTAGGTTGACGTACAAATTCAAATCTATGTTTTAAATTATTAGCAAGCTATTGTTTTTTAGGGGTATGAGGAACAGGGTGTAAAGTTCACTCATCCACCATAGAAAAGGGAGGATCCTCCAACCAGACGGGTGCTATGTCTGGCGGGCAACTGCCCGTAAGTTGATTTCGGATAGTCTTATCTATGTTTTTCGCTCGGTACACTCTAACTACGCGATGCAGGAATTGTGTGACATAATGTCTTTTTGTTGCGTAGTTCGTATGTGGCGGCGTAACCGCTACAGTTTTATGGTGAATTGTGTCCTGAATTAAAAATATCTGTAACATTCTTTAGGCATAATTATCACATCTTATACTTCTATCTATCCTTTATTATCCCATAACAGGGTAAAAGACTCCACACACTTCTAATCTATGCTATTGCGGGTCGATCTTTTCGGTAGTAGACGAGCTCGTCCCGTCATGTTCATCTGCCGAGGTGTCGCATAGCGTTCAATTGGACCCACGCAATGGTATTTTTATCCCACAGCTCATTAATATTTTTTCTATAAGACCTGACAAAATGTATTCAAAAATAGTCAAAATAACACTTTGTTTAATCAAAAAGAATATAATATTCCATGCTTGACAAGACTACTACTAAATCAATGGCATGGTTACTGGTTAGTTCAGTCGACTACAATGAATAAGGCAGCAAAGTTATAGGTAGTTCTATGTAGCTACATAGAACTACTACTGCTGGTCTGGGCCTAGATGTCTGATAAGACCTATTTGGTGTTACATAATCTAACCTACTTTATTTAGCGTGTAAATTCTGTGATATTTTGTAAACGAACTGCTTCGGTTTTTCTATCAGAAATAGGATAGTTCATAATTTTCACTTGTCGCCCTTGTCGGTGTCGTAATAGGCGACCCAAAAATGATAATAGAGGACCACAGCATTCCCTGTTCGGAGTGTTACGTAAGTTATTCTACAAAGCTGGTTGTTTCAGTTGTAGAGCAATTTTTTTGGTCAGAAAGTTAAACTAAAGAGGTCTTATCTACGTATATATTATCAATGTTTGTATGAACATTGAGGGCAATTTTTTTTTTGTCTCTCAGGTTGCTTATTAAAAAATATTAGACATGTATTTTTTTATTTTTTTACGTAATTTAAAGATTATGGCAGTACATTGAGTAGGCAATACGTTAAAATGTGGCATGACGTCACTCGCCGGTAGATTTTATACTGACTTGTGACGTAGCGAGCGGGACTCCCCAACTTAAATGCGTTTTATTTAAATAAAACCTTTTTTTGATGATGAAGCAAAAACACTTGTCTTATATTTTTTTATTATCTGACTGACGGACAAAATTGATTTTTTATCCCAGCCAACTTCCCTATTTCTATAACTACCAACCTCTTTTCTTTACGGTTATTATAAGATCATTCATGCGATGTACAAGTAAAACTATCTTTTCTAAAAACCATCTTCTGGTATCGTCACGAATCTTAAAATTCTAATCTTTTTATCATTTTCAGATGCCACTTCTAAATACTTTCCAAAAGCTCTTGTTACCGTAACTGCCATAACTTTACTGTCCTATTTATAAACACACCCTGTATAGAAGACTGTCTTCAATATTACCTCCCTGTAGACTAAAGAGACAGTAGTTAAAGTTTATTATTATACACGGAACCGTAAAACAAGGCACGTGACGACATCTTAAAACATAATGTCAACGTTAATTACTATAGAATATACGGAGTACAGTTATATAAGGCCAGAGTTCAAGAGAGAAGCGTGTTTTAATCAATTTGCTACTTTGGATTTAATTATGCTCAAGTCGAACAGTAGGTAGGTATAATATATTTTTGCTTTATCATCTACTAAATTTCATAAAGCAGAAGGGTTTGTTTGTTCGAACGCGCTAATCTCTGGAACTACCAGTAGTGTTTGAAAAATTATTTTTGAATTTGATTGCCAAATTCTTGACGAAGGCTATTTAATATGCTACGACCCTTAGGAGCCGAGCAAAATGAAACAAAAGACAGAAATAACGCTAAGCGGAAACGAAGTACTAGCGTGGGCGGGCGATGCGATGTGACGCGAGCAGCCGAAATTTCACGCGGACGAAGTCTAGGCTAGTAGCCCTTTAATTTTTATTGATACCAAATTTGAGAAATACCTGATGCAATAAAAAATAATCGTCTAAACCGGACTACTCTTTAAAAAGTTAGGCTGAACGCGGAAGGCAGAGGACAAGGTGTTTTGCCGCAGCCTGGCTTTCCGTGGCATGTAAGAGCCACAGTCTCTCAACGCAGCCTATTGCAGTGGACTGCGATAGGCTGAGTTAATTGTTGATTGATACCTTAAAAATATTGAATTTACTACTTTTGAGACAAAAAACCTTAATTCAAGAACAAGTCGTTCACGTTTACGTTTAAAAAACACTCATATAAAGTAAACTCTAATAGTAAGCTTATTACATACGCTACCCACTAGCAGTTGCACCCCAACAATAATAAAACGTAACAATATTCAAATACGCACCTCAACGCAGGGGTTGTTTCCTCTCTATGAATTTACTCTTATTTCTACTCCGCCCCGCTTCATCCCCTAAAATTCTAATTAACTTGTTACATTGTTTAATATATGAATTACAATTTACGTGTTTGTGACTGTTGCTTACATACATTATTAAGGACGCAAATACAGTGAAAAGATTTTATAAAGGAAGAATATTACATTTTTAATTCTGTCGGTTGCGGTACGCTAGTCGGTTTTTTTTTATTTTTTTTTGAAAAAAATTACAAAAAATTAGAAATCTTTGAATAGTAATTCCTTTATTAATACAGAAAGTTGATTGAATAAAACCACTTAATATTTTATCGATTTTCTTTTCGCAAAAGCTAAAACACGTCTACAATATTCCTAGAAATCTTCTAGACTATTTCAAGTTAACCTAAACCAACAAGAAACTTAATCCAACCAATAATAGGAAACATTGATACAAATTTAATCAAACTTCAACCTACAAACTAAATCGTAACTCGATACAAGCTAAGTTCCCTTTCGAAAAACAAGCCAGATCCCTCAGGACTTAACATCAAAGACTAAACCACTGCCCACAGAAGGTACTGTTGAGATCTACTTAAAGCCTACCTTTTCGATAGAGCAGTTAGTTCGGATACGAGGTTATTAAGGCACCTTTGATACGGCTCGAAAGTTTTCGAGTGTGCCAAATAAGGTACGTTCTGTGTTTAATGTGGACGGCTGTGGTTGTAAAAGGAGCGGGATAGGATGGACTCTTGAATACTGGCTATAGTTTTGGTGTAAAGGGGAAATGCAGTGGTGTCAGCTTTGCCAAAGGTTGATAGAACCTTGCCACAAGCCTCATACGGATCTTGTATCAGAAACATTTCTGTTCAATTCCTGATATTTGTTGGCCATTTATTGGCACGCGAAGTTTGAATTTTGCGCCGAGATCTTAAAAAGTATTTTTGCCGATAGAAAGTGTTTTACAAGCCTTGGTACATTTTTAATGACATAGAGATTTGGGTATCCAACCATTGGTTGCCTAATATACTTAACTGGTAAAAAGGTTGGCCAATAAGCTGCAACCGAAAGTATCTATGTCAGTGTGGTAACCAATCACAATTATTTTCATTTTGTTGGCCCGAGAATTTTGCTTTAATTATAGAGTCGTGGGAAGGGATGAAATTCAAAACAATTCGGATTATTTGAGGTTTCATTCATCGTCGCCATGATTGTGATTTTCCGGTTCCATTGGTGTGTTAGTCTGCTTTAATTAGGAAAATTGTCGTGTGCTCATTAACAGAATTTTCCTTTTATCAATTGACGTTTGTTTTTTCTTGGTTTTTACTGGTTTCATCACGATTCACGTTTAATAATAATAATAAAATAATAAAAATCTTTATTACTAGAAGAATAGGTACAGTGAATCTCCTTAAAAGTATTTATTGTCACAAGTAATATGCACTATTAAGTGTCAAAGGAGTGCTTTGGCACTCGTACTAGGATTACCCAGTATCACGAATGCCATCACTTTCCTCCGGACTTACTAGGATAGTTCTTTATACTTTTAATAATAAAATTAAAAAATTAAAAGTTTGAATACATTTTAAACAAAAATACAAAGCAAGGATATACGCAAAAGGAGTATGCGTGTGTATATGTGTTGTATTGTGTTTGTTTGTGTGTGTGTGTGAGTGTTTGGTAGTGTGTTTAATGTTTCATCACGCTATTTGTTAACTTCATCTTTCGCTTGTGTTTAATGAAAAGGAATGGTAATATTTCAGATGACTAAAGAGGGTAGAGTAGTAAACCTAGTGCACACATATGTTTGCCGAATTGACGGTACCATATTTAGCGTCAGAGAATTCTAAAACCATAAACTTAACAATGGTATCGAATCAGTTCAATTGAAAACAATACGTTTAAATGGCATGCCATGATGTCAGCTCAATATCATTCACTACACTAAACCAGTGACAAATATTATGTCACCAAGAAAGAGGCCGTGAAAGTCGTGATGCTTAATGGCTCATTTTAATTAGTCGATAACTCGGTCGATAAACAGCAAGCGGGGTCTCCCCACAAGCGTTTGCGGGGAAGCGACCGATGAAATTCATCGGTCGGTAAAAAGCGTGCAGAGGCTCATCCCCAATGAAAATGAGTCGTCAAAGCAACTGTTGACTGCACATGCGGTGCAGGTTCTTCGTATACTGCGCTCGTTCTTTATCGACTTATGAAAACGGTTCCCCGAATACGGGCTCTGGAATGGAATGCTTTACAGAAATCTCCAGCAACCCGCCTACGCCTAATGGCAAACTAACAAAAATGTAACATCTCACACACCTGTGTATCTGTAACCTATGTTTACAAATAAATATTCTGAATCTTAATCTGAACCCACATGCAGCTATCGACCAATAAAAATGAGACTTAATAACTAATCTTACTTGTTCTCCACTACATAAAGGTTTAAAGACACACGTATATACGCTGTCTGTTTACACTAGAACCCAAACTCACACCTGTATCTTCCAACCCGAAACTATAAACCTTCAAAGAAAGCCGGGAAATCAGATTAAAATCCACACACCGAAAACTTTCTCCGTACATCTTACCTGAGAAGTTCGGGATCCACGTATTGGGATTTAGAAGGTAAACCAAGGTAATAAAGTAGATTTAGATACACGTAGAGGTAAGGTTTAGGATCCAATAATTTGGAAAGTAGATTAGAAGATATCCTATTTCATCTGGCATTCTAGACACACTGACCTTTGGAGAATGGCCGAGAAAAGTTAGAGGTGAGACTTTGCGCGTAAGTGGAAAAGATAATGGTTTTTAGGGTTCCGTACGTCCAAATGAAAAAAACGGAACCCTCAAAGGATCACTCGTGTGTCGGTCTGTCTGTCTGTCCGTCTGTGACAGCCAATTTGCCCTGAATCAAATAGACCGATAAACTTGAAGGTACACAAATGAATGTATGTGAGCCAAACACGTTATGTAACGAAAATAAATTAATTTTAAATATGGGGTCGCATTTGGGAGGCAAATAAGAAAATGGTCAGTCTTTGGGGACTGCTGATAGAAGTGAAAACTAAGTAAAGTCATGTAACGAAAATACCAGGAATTTATGTGGCTTGCTGTCAGTACAAGAACAAAAGCAGTAGCTCCATTAAAAAAATTACAAAAACATAAAATAGAGAGTGCTACAAAAAAGTGTTCAACGCGCCTAAAGAAGAAAAAAAAACTGTACTGTAACCTTGTGTCCTAGGTATTAAATGAAAAAGCTTAATTTTTTTTCAAATAAAGGTGCAAGTACGTATCATTATGTTTTTGCAAGTCATCATCATCATGGTCATGTGCTAAGCCTTTTCCCAACTATAGCTATTGGCGTCGCCTTCCAGTCTGACCGAATGCAGCTGAATACCAGTATTTTACATGGAGCGCGCCTATCTGACCTCCACAACCCAGTTCCAGTACATAGTACCTCAATGCGGTAATACAATGTTTTGTTTTTGCTAGTCAGCGCCTATTTTGAAGGATTATGCTGGAACTAAAAATTCATGTCACATCTATTGTATCTTCCATTTTCGATCAAATAAATATTTGAATTTGAAAGTACCTACGCGGTTATTCGAAATGGTGCAAAAAAAATAACGTCGAAAAAATAAATCGAGTGTTAGAAAAAGGTTGGTCCCCTTTAATTTTTGACTTTATTATATTTTTAGGTACTGTAAAGCTTTGTGGAGCGTCGATTTTGCCACACACATTTGTGGTCGTCTCTTGCTGAAACTAAATTGTAGGTATGTCGATAATTAGAATTTCACCAAAATTGAGAGGCAAAGCCAACATGAAAGCCAAAATGAAAAGAAAACAAAAAACGCAATACTGCCACCGCAGCGAAAAAACCAATATAAAATTTTATCACTTCAACGTTTCGCATTTTCATAAAATTTTATCTTTGACCAACATTTTGCTGACAAACGAATCCTATATTCAAAGACAATGAAGCCCCAGTAGCAGAAGTAGTGTCAGTAACGTGAGTGAACAAGTTGCAGGATCCTGTCGACCCTCGTCATGCGATATCAAACGAAGCGCTGCGTCTAGACCGCTGCGCTGGAAAATAATGAAACATGCTGAAACTACTCAACTTTAGAGTTCATACGTACACATTAGTAACGTGTTGGTAGACTAGCATAGGTTTGTGATGATCACTTTGTGATGTTTAGTTGAATTAACTTTGAACATGCGGAATCTTTTGGAGAGGAAAGGTATAATACACACGATGCAGCAACATTTATTATTAAATGTCGCAGCATTGTACTGAGCTAGGAGACTTTTGGCCTCGCACAGGACTTTCAGCTTTTATTTTAATTTTACTTTGTTTATTTTAATTTTTTATATTTTTAATTTATGTTTCAATGAGTGTCTTTTAATTTAATTTGAGATCTGTGCTTGTGTCAATAAATACTTTTAAGCTATTGCATAGCTTCTATCGTGGGCCTTGAGCGTGGAGACCTAATCCAGAAATTCCGTAACGAAAATACGAGTACCTAAGGAGAGTGTTTTGTATTGAAAATTATGTTTAACTGTTTGACAACAAAGTTCAAATTTACTTAGACGAATAATACGAGAGTGTTGTATTGAAAATTATGTTTAACTGTTTGACAATAAAGTTCAAATTTACTTAGACGAATGATCCTTGACTATTAATAGTTAAATTAAAACCTTTTTATTAGTTTGATGTTCCCATTACGTTGTGTCAAGTTTTAAAAACTATAAATGTGAATAACAGTTCCTGTCAATGTCACTATTGCTATTTCTTGTATTCGGGTTTATTTTACAATTACATAAGTTGATAAAAAATGCTATGCAATAGCTTTGCCGCGGCAGTCCCCGAGTGCCACACGTCTTTTTTTCTTTAATATTTTATTAAGTGAAAGGCGTAATCGTCAAAATCGGTTATATCGAACCGAGCGCAAAGTACAATATACAGTTCTCTACAAAATCATGATTTTACAGGAGTTTTGAGCGCAAAACTGTGATATTATTATCCTTACTTATATATAGAACAAGCATACATACACACATACTACACATACATACTTACATTATTATAAAACAAAGTCGGGGCGCCTCGTTTGTCTGTCTGAACGCGATAAACTCAAAAAACTACCGAACAATTTTCACACGGTTTTCACCATGGATGGAGTGATTCATGCGGAAGGTTAAGTGTATAATTAATTAAGGTTTTCTGTAAAGTGGCTGGAATATGATGATTATTGTTGAAGATGTCGGAAAAAATCATGCCGACTGAGAGCTTTATTGGCGTGCGCTGCGTAAGCCGTAAAAGTTACATAAAAATTATGCTTTACAGAATGGTTTATCTTAAAAAGTTCCACAAAAAATCCGCAATGACATACGTCTATCTTATAAGGATGACACACAGTAATTATTTTTATATTTCAGCAATTATATAAGCGGAATTAGCAAATCCCGCTTATTTAATTTTAAACATTAAAATAGTTATTACTGTAGGTATTTTACAACATTCAAAATTCAAAAGTCATTTATTCAAACTAGGCTGAGAATCAGCACTTTTCGAACGTCAAAATTACATAAGACAGTCCCCCAAAAACGCCCGCCCTTCACCACTTCCTAGTGCTTTTGCTGGAGAGAAGAAGTGGCGCAACAAACTCCCCAGCAGTACAGCTGTCTGTTCATTATTACATTATTGATTGCTTTAAAAAATAAGGTTCACGTAAACATTTTCCTTATTTAACTTTATTATTTGTAACGCTGACGTGACTTATTATTGTTGTTATACTAAAATAACGCACATTAAAACAGCTATGTGATTGATATCTTTGTTTACCACAGGTGAACGCGCCGCTTGTCCGACGTATACACTGACTAATTGCATAACTCGGTAAAATTCTACATCGGAAAAAAGCGACGATTTTTTTTTCTTTGCTCCTTAAAATCACCGCATAAATAGACTCTCAGTAAGATTCTTAACAAAACCCTCAGGGATCAGACAGGGTTTTTGTAACACGTTGTATAACAACGAAAACATAGAAGTGAGCTCCGAAATAAACCATGCTGACTTCTTAATTCCTAAGCTTTTCTCGTTTAGTTCCTAACGTCTCGAGAAGAAGGAAGCAATTCTCATGGGAAACTAGGGAACAGATGATGATTACTATAAACGGGTACAGCTTCAGCAACGCCAGGTCAGGAAGAATTCGGGATAAACATAAAAACAAATCCATCATCTACAAATTCAGCTAAAACTGACTATTAGGCTGCCTGTCCACCGGAGCGGAGAGGAGAGGAGAGGAGTGGAGATGTATCAATATTAACCAATAGAATCAAAACTCCGCTCCAGAGGTGCGATTCTATTGGTTAATTTTGGCACATCTCCGCTCCTCTCCTCACCTCTCCGCTCCAGTGGACAGGCAGCCTTAGGCTTGCTACACACTTGTTTGTGTCTGCACATTTGATTTGTCAGCTTTTTTTGATCAACAAAACAGTCTTGAAGCATAGGTACGTAGGTAATATCCTACTAGATAATTCTTTCTTTCTACTTCATAATTATCGACGGCAGCAAAGTACAAAGAGACGACTGCACTTTTAACGAAATTGACTTTTTTACATAATTCGACTCAGAATATTCCTCGTTTTGTAAAAGTTATGTTTTTTAAGCTATTGCATATCTTCTATCGCGGGCCTTGAGCGTGGAGACCTAATCCAGAAATTTCGTAACGAAAATACTACCTAAGAAAAGAGTGTTTTGTATTGAAAATTATGTTTAACTGCTTGACAACAAAGTTCAAATTTACTTAAACGAATGATACGAGAGTGTTGTATTGAAAATTATGTTTAACTGCTTGACAACAAAGTTCAAATTTACTTAAACGAATAATACGAGAGTGTTGTATTGAAAATTATGTTTAACTGTTTGACAACAAAGTTCAAATTTACTTAGACGAATGATACGAGAGTGTTGTATTGAAAATTATGTTTAACTGTTTGACAATTAAGTTCAAATTTACTTAGACGAATGATCCTTGACTATTAATAGTTAAATTAAAACCTTTTTATTAGTTTGATGTTCCCATTACGTTGTGTCAAGTTTTAAAAACTATAAATGTGAATAACAGTTCCTGTCAATGTCATCATTGCTATTTCTTGTATTCGGGTTAATATTTTACAATTGCGTAAGTTGATAAAAAATGCTATGCAATAGCTTCGCCGGGGCAGTCCCCGAGTGCCACACGTTTTTTTTTTTTTTGTTTAATTTAATTTTTTTACTAATAAACTTACTTAGGTATATAAAGATACTTATTTTTCGTAAAGTGTCGAAGTAGATCTATCTATACGGACATATTATATATATCCGGCCAGGCGGCCGTCGTTAAACGGGTGTCTATAAGTCATATAACTTATAAACCCTGTAAAATTCATGTTTTTAGTACCTACCAAAATTATCCTAATTACTATTTTAAATAACAATAACTTGACATTTTCAATAATAATAAGTTTGTTTTTTTTTTACATTTTGGTTGCAGTACCTGTACCCTTTTCGGATCGGTTAGGGTTTTTGTAACACATTGTATACGTATTCTGGTATGATCTGTAAAAGTATCTATCTGGGGACAGTGTAAACACATGAATTAGAAAACGTACCTGTAGATGCCAATTTGTAGTGTCACTTCACTTCCAAATAAAGTGCTTTGATTTAATTACTTGAACTCGAAATATTAATTTTAAATCACCCTACAGAGTTTTTCATTTGATAACTGAGATCTATTTTATGACCTGAATTTTCGTCGATGATTTTCCAATTACAATGTATTAAGTTATGTTACTTATTCAAACAATAATTTTTGGAAAAAATTATGAATTATGAACTTGAATCCTTCTAAATGCAGATGAATGTGTAACGAATTAATTTTTGTTAATGATTGCGTATGAATTTAATCTGAATAGGGTTTGTTTACACTTTCACTAGATACTTTCGGAACGCACTCTAGCAAATCTTGCAACGCGGATATATCTATCTTTTTAGTAAAATTCCAATTAACACAGCCTAGATGAATTTAAGCGAAAGATTTCCCCATCAAATTGATATACTGCACAAATATTCGCCACTACGAAAATAGCTAGTACTCTGTGCATCCAAGCAGCGCCATCTAGTTTAATTTTAATAACTAGAGGCAAGATAAGCGCGGCACACGTTAATTTATTACGAACCCGTGACTTAGTTCGCGCTCAATTTACTTTGATTTTCATGAATTTATTCAACAGTTTGGGGTCTTATATTATGAATATTATGAAACTTAAGAAGGCAGAACGTATCTTAAACGTTACACAACAGTTTCATTATGATCTGGCTTTTAGCAGACTCTTTAACTAGAGCGTTAATATAATTTGCGGTTTTTATTTAGAGCTACAACTTATTTGGAACAAATACTTTTATGTCCACAAATCAAAGTTTGTTAGTCTTCATTTTCCGTAATATTGTTATCCCGATTTTATTCAAGACACCTCTGATGTACACATTTGAAAATAACTGAATAGAACTCCTCAATACCTTTTTTTTTTTTAGGTTCTCCAACGTTTGATTACCCTGATACAAACACAATACATTTTTTAAAGTAAAATAACAGTGCATCAGTTTGTTAAAGGTAAACACCACATGCATAAATAAATAAATAAAATAAAATCGTTTTAATTCGGACAACTAAGAGATCCATAAATATTGTTAGTAAAACAATGAATAGACAAATTAGCTAACTACTTACTTAGTAATAAGCGCTAATATTGAAAGTTTGGTGTAAAATCGGTAAAAAGTATAATTTTAAATATAAAATTAAAATCGATGAAATTCTGATTATATTATAAAATTGGTAAAGGTAAAGTTGACATTCTTCGACCTAAAAAAAATTACAAAACTGATAAGAATTGCATAAAAATAAAATGGTAAAAATTTATAAAAATTGATAATTGATAAGACGTAATAACATAAAAAATCATAAATTAATAACAATTAATAAATTCATAAAAAATATTAACTTCGGAACATAGACATAAAATTCAGATTAATGAAAACATTAATAAAATGATCAAAAAAAAATTAAAATTGATTGATACTTCAAAACAAATACCTTTTAGTATAACCAAATTCATTTATGAATAAACTATCAAATAACTCAATCAATTAAATGCGGTCTACCACCAACCGATGTCCACACAGAATAATAAACAGCTGAACATTCACACAACAAAAACAAAAACCACCATATCACTTAACGTGCGCAATTAGTAGCAGTTGCCACAATTTGTACTTTTTGCGACTGCTCGACTGGCAAGCAGTCGCACGACGTCATAAAACGACCCAACGCCCACCGCTACTTCAGAATTCTGGTCGCGTCACGTTCGACAAAGCCGCAATTAGTGGCCGAACTGACCATCATGTTCTATTTGTGAAATTTTATCGACAGTTTTAAATTACGAATTTTAAGCTGTTAGAAAGAGCATTTAGGACGGAAGCTGGGAAAACCTCGGATGCGGGAAGCTTTTTTCTTTAGAGTAGTTTTGGAATCTTTGTGCAGAGAAATGAGTAATGCTTTTGAATAGACAAGAGCCTGCAAAAGATGTTTGTTTAAGTTGTTGGTAGAGTTGTGCATCAGATAGTTCTGGTCTTTGATTGTTAGGCATTGAGCAGTGATAGCTTAGTGGTGTGACCGTTAGACTGTCAAGTCAAAGGTCTCGAGTTCCAACCCAAGGCACGCCTCTGACTTCTCGGATTCATGTGCGTATTGTGTAATTATCACTTGCTTCAAAAACGGTGAAGGAAAACATCGCATCGTGAGGAAACCGGCATGCCTGAGAGATATTTCTCGACGGCATGTGAAGCCAAGTCAGAGGCCCATGTGCGGCTTTAAGCCACTAACCACACGAAAAGAAGATTGTCAGATTTGATTTCATAATCAATGGTCCTATAATTCTATTCTCGTCTCTCAGAAACTCAAGACAGGTAAATTACTGTTCTAAATGTCGTGTGGATTTCAAAACAAGTTCACAAAATGTTTAAGTTAAGTTGGAAAAGATACTTAGACTGATATCTGACACGTTTCCGGGAACAAAGGAAAGCAGAGAAAATATTCTCGAGAGGCCTTTTTAAAACTCAAACTACACTTTGAAGATTTTAAGTGGAACATGATACTGTAACGTGCTTGCTGTAATGCACGTACAATTGTTACTGCCTGGCGCTCTGCCCATCCGAAACATACTTATCTTCGGAATACTGGGGCAGGATACTAAAGAAAATCTGTAGGAAGAACGAGATCTTTTAATTTTTGAGCCATTTTTTTGGAAGAATGTGTGACAAGGCGAAGAGCCAGAAATATTTTTGTTGTTTATATTTTCCCTCTAATTTATTAATACAGACAGCGTCATTAGCTGGACATCACCTTAACTAGGCAAAGGAACACCCGTTAAAGCGGAGTAAAGTGACAACCAGTATAAACTTCCGATATCTTATAAACTAGTTTTAGCCCACGAGAACGTACTAATAGGATAAAAAGTATCCTATGTCCTAAGCCAAGGCATGGTCTATCCGTGTACCAAATTTCATTCCAATCCATTCAGTTTTAGCGTGAAAGCGTACCAAGAAAATAAGCAAACTAACATACTTTTGTATTTATAATATATGTTAGGATTTTTGGAGGTTTCAGTTTAACATAACTTTCATCATCATCATCATCATCAGCCTATTAATGTTCCCACTGCTGGGACACAGGCCTCCTCTCTGTGAGAGGGAGTGGGCCGTAATCTACCACGCGGGCCCAGTGCGGGTTGGCAGATGTCACATGTCATCGAATTTTTGGTTCTAAGACATGCCGGTTTCCTCACAATGTTTTCCTTCACCGTTTTTGAGAGCAGTTGTGGCAGCTTGGGCTGCACAGGGTAGGCTGCGCAGGCTGCCAAGAGATAGGTAGGTAGATTAGGTAGAAGATAATGAAACATCAAGGAAGGTTAATACATATATTTAGATACTTAGATAGATAGGAAGAAGTAACACGGCTAGGTCGCGGGTAGGTCCTAAACACTGTGTCTGAGCTCTCGCACTTATAGGTAGAGGAAGGGTACCGTCCTTGGCAGCACGTGGTAGACGTGGGGGCCTGTCAGCACAGGCTCCGCAGTAGTAGGGCGGACGGCCCTCGTAGGACGACAGATGGTGTACGTCGGTAGCAGGTGGAGGCTGCCTGTCAGCACAGGCTCCGCAGGTAGATTGCGGCAGTAGGCCCTAGGTAGGCGAGGCCTCGGTAGCGTGCGTAGGGAGCTACGCATCCGTGGCAGGCAGGCATGCAGGTATGGGTAAGAGGTCCTGCCCTCAGCCCGTACGGTGAGCCCTGCAAGGCGCGTGAGAAAGCGCATGTTAGCGGTGCAGTGCGAGTAGAAGCAGGCCGCATGCGGTGTGTTAGCTTCATCCCCCATTTAGCGACCAAGAACGGTATGGGTAGCGGAGTAGGCGGAAGCTTAACACATCGCAGCGGCTTACAGGCAGAGAGAGATAGTGCAGAGACAGCGTGGCACATTCGCAGATGATAAGTTAGGTTAAGTGAAACACAAGGTAACGTGATCATAGCAGATAGCAGAAGGAAGGATACAAAGATCACGGCAGATGGCACACTATATAGTAGTTTATAGTACACAGTATAATAATGAGGAACTGACTAGATATCGGGCCCTAGATTCGGGGCTCATAGCTGACCTTAGAGGTTAGCTGTCACCAGTACAGTAAACGGAAGTCAAATGACAGAGCCAAGAGCTATACTGAGACAGATAGTGTTGTGACATGTGTTTTAGTGTTGTGATTAGTAACTTACTAAATATCATTATAGCAACACTCGACTATTCAGTTGCACAACGTTACACAGTGGTGATGAAATTATTACACAAAGTAAAGCGCCTGCTTGGGTTCGAACCCACGACCTACAACTCGTAAGTCGGGGCCGTTGCCACTAGGCCACCACTGCTCTCAAAAACGACAAACATAACTTTACTCTGCCTATATTAATAACGGAATTAAAGTTTAAAGGTACTTTTAAGAAAACAACTTAGTACTATTTAATTTCTACCTCTGTAATGTAAAAGAGATAACAAATGTACTATATCCCACGTTTTACAAATCGTATTTACATCAAAAGCTTACTCAAACAAATTACAATAAAAATCCGACAACGTCTTTTACATCGAAAACCTATCCATATCTGAGTCTAAGCTTGAGTTAGAAGATGGATCACCTAAATGTATCTCACGTACTCTTCTAATAAAATAAAAATTCAACCAGTATGTAAAAGTCTGGAAGACTAATGGAAAATATTCTAATTTATTATTTAGTCCCTTTGGAAATGTAAAATGATCTAACTATAGTAAAGCTGTATTAGTTGGTACAAGTGATTTGACTTTACGTGTGGTGTCAAAACTAGAAACCCGCCATTGCATCATTCCCATAATCCCTACTCAATCTGCCTAGTGTTTTCCCAACTATGTTGGGTTCAGCTTCCAGTCTTACCGGATGCAGCTGAATACCAGTATTTTATACGGACCGACTGCCTTGAACCCAGTAACTGGGTAATACGATACCTCTTGATTTGACTGGTGTCATACTTTCGGGCTTCTGACGACTCGTAACAACTGTCAAAGATCCACGATGACAGCCAGGACCAACGGTTTAATGTGCTTTCCGAAACACGGAGGAGGCTCGGTATGTAAAGATGGTCACCCATCCACTGACCAACCCCGGCAAGCATAGCTTTAACCTGATGGATCGACCCGTGTGGCTGCTATTACTTAGCCACGAGCTCCTCTATGAATCCCTACTATGAAATGAAATGAAATGAAATCACTTCTTGTCATCGAAGGCACTTCGTGCCCTCTTCTGCAACTCGTGCCTCAAGGGCATAAAATATGATATGAGGGTTCATTTTACATTACAACCTGTCTCCATTCGATCTTTTTGCTGTAAGTTATCACAACGAATTCCACTAGAACACACACACTATGAATTTTGCCTATATAAAAAGGATTCGGCAATGTTGGTAGCTAGGCTATTCACCGGAGGTATTCATGCATCCCTAAAACACAGTCCAAATAAATATCCTCATTTCTGCAAATAAACAAATAACTTATACTTTACAAAACACAACCGAATCGTTCAGAAGTCTAGTTAAAGAGTCGTTTCTCAAAAAGCGACGCTGTTTATCTCCACAAACAGATCTTTGCCTTGACTCGAAATAACCTAGAAATATCTTTTCCTTTTTCATGTATCGATAAGGAAGCAAATCGATTTTGCATTTAGAATAATCGCTGTTTGATACTTTTATTTTATTTGTATTCGGATGTTTTATGTTTCTTTATACCCTCCGAGAGACATTCTTGTCTACTTTTGTTTATCGGTTTACATTTACATGTATCGTGACTATCCGTCTAGTTTCTACTTACCTCAATGCTCAAGTTGAATTACTACAGTTGGCTTTTGAAATAATAACACTTCGTCTCATCACTGGCTGGCAAATTCTTTCGCAAAGATGGTCTGAAGAATCCCTTAGATTATAGTGTGGTGTGAGGTTACTCGTTTTTTTAACGCGTTGATTTGCCCAATATTAATTAGGCAGTGTAAAGAAAGAAAGAAAGAAAGAAAGAAAAATTATTTATTGGGACAAGCACAGGAGATCACAAACTAAACTAAAACACACATTAAAACATCAATAAGAAATAAAAAACAATAAAAATTAAACGAAGTAAAAAAGAAGAGAGTGTATAGAGTGACACCAGTGGCACTCTATCCCTATCGGATAAAGTGCCACTACAGGCACCCTAGTAACACCGCCTCGGCCCGGCCAAAGTGCCGCAAGCATTGGATTGTCATTGTCACTGTCACTAAGTCACGTCACTTGGTATTTTGTTTGATTGTCGAGGTTAAATCGCTGTAAAACACCATATTCCCAAAACATTACATTCTCTTGTGCCTAAACGGACCCTGGCACTTCGCCGGCCGCTACCGCGGCACCGCTCGCTACGCTCGCTCGGCTCGTGCGTTGTGTGGTCACAGTTCTAACCTAACCTAACCTAAATAACGAGTGACAGTGACAATGTAACGCTCACGGCACCTTAGCCGGGCCGAGGCAGTGACACTAGAGTGCCACAAGAAACTCACACTTCGTATTAATTATGATGCTTCTTTTACAGACGCCAGCACATCAACCTACTCCAATCTGTCAAATTTTCCCAATCAACATTGAACCTTATATTTTTAGCGATAAAGTTGAAAAGCTGTTAATAAAGAATTGACAGATTGTAGTACTTGATGTGCTGGCACCTACCACAATTTTCACCTCGATACGATTTTCAAAACCTCGTCACACTCCTTTTAATCCACGCTCAACGACCACGCTGACAACCGTTTGCTTATTATTCCAATATCTCTTTAAGATGGTTATTATAATAACGTTCTACCGGTGGGGGGTCGATTAGACCCACAGAAAGGACTTCCTAAAATTAACAGACACGTCCGGGATGAAATGGCAGCAATTCATTGAGACACCCTTCGCGATAAGCTTAATTATTTGCTTTAATTGGATTACTGATGAATTTTCATCTAATCAGCCTGTAGATGTCTTCTGCTGAACATAGAACTCTTTCATAGACCATTAAATAGAATGGTCGAGACGGAATTTTGTAATTATCACTACGCTTGGAAAATTGATAATGTTTTTCAGTCTGTTACGTGCGATAGGTATCTACTTACTGAATGTATATTTGAGTAGAATAAAATGTCATTTAAGAAGCTTTAATATTTGTAAAAAACAGTTGTTTTGAAATCAAATCTATTTTTTTTTTTTTCTCAAAAAGTTACAGGTACATGGTATGTAGGTTAACAGGCAGAATCAAACCTTTGTGAGAGCTGGAGTCTATACTGGGTTCGGAACCTGTACGACAGATATCCAGGCTCACGCCCTTAAAATTACAACATTAAATTGCACTTACGTACGACACACATTGAAAAAGCTCCAAGTACTGAGAGGAAAGGAAATTAAAACAAAACAAAATGAGATGTGCTATGTGTGTCTTTGGGGTGTGTTGTGTATCCGTGACTGCAATATAAGTCCACGCACCTAGTACCCGCAAAGGGCACTGGGAGCGAGCACCTAGTTGCCAGAGAGTGTGTGTATGTCTGTGTGTGGTAAATAAGTGAAACGCGAACAAATATTAAATTTGATTAGGTGAAAATTCCCGGTAGGCGAAATTATCTTAAAATATTTAGAATATTTTCAGTCTCAGCATAATCTAGTTCAAGTAGTCTATAACGATTGACGAGTTATAACACAGCATTACTTAAGGAGAAATCCCGCGATATTCGAGATCGTAAAAAAAACAAGAAATTTTGAATTTCGGGATATACATGGAAGAAACACCTTATGTATCTAATGCCAAAGTCGCATTTGATATAATTATTATTCTCAACTTAAAACCCGGGTGTTTGTTATCGAGAATGAGGTACAGCTGCACAAAGTTTTGACATGATTCTCAACTTGAGTCTTTCACTTTAAGTTATTAGCAGTGCTAAATAACTCCACTAAAGTTTACCTATTTATAGTTGACGACAATTTATCACACTACCTGCCCACCCATCCGGTATGTAGGCGTGAATGCCATTAGAGAAATAACTCAAGTACATCGTTACATCACCCAAAAGTTACCAAGTCGACATATTTCGCTATTATTGTACTGAAGTAAGTTGTAAGCGTTACTTGTAACTTCCAAGTTAATGTCCCTTACTACGAGCAGAGGAGTGAAGGAGTTTTGTGTTTTAATTGATGAATCAAAAGATTACAGACAAATGAATCTTCGAAGTTTTCTCAGGGTGACACGTAAAAATACAAGACCCATTTTTCTGTTAGTGGTTTAAGTTCTAGACTAATTTCAATAACTAGACTTGCAAAGATTATGTAGTCAAAATCGACATTGATACTGACTGAATATTATCAGTAAAGACTTTTGCAATTCATTGGGGTATACTCACTAAAAATAAGTGACGTATAGTATCTCCCTCTGTCCACGCACAAAAGAGTTTATGAATGTACCTATGTATGTATTCTGAAACTTACCACAGTTTCTATATCTATCATCTGCGTAGCGTTTTTCGAACTATGTTGGGTTCGGCTTCCAGTCTAACCAGATGCAGCTGGATACCGTATTTTACATGGAGCGACTGCCTATCTGACCTCCACAACCCAGTAACTGGGTAATACGATATCCCTTGGTAAGACTGGTTGTCAGACTTTCGGGCTTCTGACGACCGTCAAAGACTATCAAAGATCCACGAATGACAGCCGGTACTAACGGTTCTGCTTTCGGACTAGCTTCAACTTTCTGACTAACTGACCGACTCTTTGACAATTCAAAAGTGCCTGTAAATGGTTTAATTGAAATAAATGCTTTGAGTTTGAGTTTGAGGTTTAACATGCTTTCCAAGGCACGGAGGACTCTCGATATGCTAAGATGGTCACCCATCCACAGACCAACCCCGGCAAGCGTAGCTTAACCTGATAGATCGAACCGTGCGGCTGCGGCCGTGTTCCACGAGCTCCTCACTAAAAATAAGTGAAGTAGAAAACGATATTTTTCAGATATAAACATAAGTGGCATTTGCTAACCCCTTCATACGCAAGCTATAACTTACGGTACACCTCACAAGTGCGCAGTGTGAAGGGGGAGCTACCCTACGTTCCCCATAGTCACGGAGATCAAATAAATATCATCGTGGTATGAATATTTTTGCTTCATTGCCTTTTTCTACCTTCAGAGTGTTTTTTTAGAAGTGTGAGAGATGGGTGCTTGATTATGGGACAGTGACAAAAATATGAAGAAGAATTTCTAGTTTTGTGGGTGTCATTTTCACACACAAATCATATTCACAGACACATTAGGGTCGGAATAAAATGCCTAGAAATACATAAGTTGACCCGAAACGTGAACGAGAATTTGTGAACGGAAAAAATGGCCTCTATTTTAGCTTTGGTATAATTTATTAAAGTCTGGAACAATATTTGTAATACTTACCCTAAAATTAATTTACACACTGGAATATTGTGAACATAACCGATTATATATACATATATATAACGGAGGAAGGTATGTGTCTCTTTCTTTATTATCAGCCATATTTTAACTACTGAAGCGTGCTGTGGGTAGTGTTGGTTATTGCGCAATAGAAAAACTGTTTACAGTTCAGAACACAAATTATAATTTACTATAAAATTACATATTTACACTAGTAAGTCACACACTGTAGGTACACGACACAACTATTCGGAACGCGCGACTGTTTCTAAACGTGTTCACTGCTTGACCGCTACCCATGAACTCTGCTTAGCTTCAGCCCGTCCGAGCATTATGATGTAGACTCTGTAGACCACCAGGCGGCGCTGGCGTCCCGATTTGTCAACTCAGTAACGTATTTCCCACATATACAACACTGAAATCACCAAAAAAATCAGCAGTTTCCTACTTTTTAAGCGAGATTATGCGAACATAAATGTAGTGTACAGCTTTTTTGACGATTTCAGGGTTGGTCCCATAGTGAAATTTGTTCTTAATGATGAGTAAAATGACCACTTAAGAGGTTTAGTGTAAACAAAAAATAACGTTGTATATATTTCTGATTTAACCACATGATCGTTGAAAATAATAAATTAAAATACTTGCCAATCATTCGCTTGACATGATATTTGACGACATATAGTACAGAACGATGACGCCAACGTAGTATATTGAATATTATAATATTATTGGCATACGGAAATCGGGTGTAATATTTTGGAGCCAAGGGTGTGAAGCAAAAATATATCATAATAAGTAAAATGTTTTTTGATATTCTTCATCTTTTTATAGATATTCCTTGTAATAAAAAAAAACTGGCCAAGTGCAAGTCAGACACGAAGGGTTCCGTACCAAATTTAAGATCGAGCAAAAACACGTGTGTTGTATGACTCCCTATAATGATAAAGTTTATTTAATTTTTATTATTTGTTGTTATAGTGACACTAGAAATACACAATCTGTGAAATTTCAACTGTCTACCTGTTACAGTTCATGAGATACAGCCCGCTGACAGACAGATTGACTTACGCACGGGCAGCGGAGGCTTAGTAATCTCAACTCAAAGCATTTATTTCAATTAAACCATTTACAGGCACTTTTGTATTGTCAAAGAGTCGATCAGTTAGTCAAAAAGTTGAAGCTAGTTGCCCATTCCAAAAAATAGAAGAAGAACGGGCAGGAAACTCCAAGGATAGACGAAGACACTCTTTTAAATATAGATATCACAAAATCCTGGGTACATTATTCTTGTTGTATTATAGGTGAGAGCAATGAAAAAAAAAACAGAAACAATTCATAATAAGCCCTAACCCTAATAGGGTTCCGTTTGGCCCCCATCGGATACGAAACCCTAAAAAGTTACGGCAAGTTAATGAACTATAATGGACAATTTTACTAAGAATTAAGTCGTACCAGTAGTAAGGCCTCCTCTCAAATTCATCCCACCATAATGTTTCAGATAATAGCTTTTATAAGTTGAGCATAACTTCTAAATACGTTTACAACAAGGCCGGCCCCGGTGTGGGCGGTGAAAGCCGGTATACAAATAAACTGTATTCATAAGTCGTTGGCACACTGCTAAACTGTTTGAAGTATTACATTTACATTTTCTACGCTGTGGTCGCGTATTGTTGATGTGCATTTTTAATTTCCGTTGCTATCGTGGTGAGAGAATGCTGTTTGTAAAAGTTTATCTTCCTGTGTATAGTTAAAGTTTGTGGGTGAAGAAATGGGGTTAAATTATTCTGCTTCGTGTTTTTCCGGTTTATTTTAAGACCCTCTTTTCCAGTTATATCAAGTGTTTGTTACTTGTTCTTCGTAGAAGACATCCACAAAAGACTCGAATGGTTATGGTTTAGGATGCCATGTGTTCCAGTTTGCGCTGTTCGACGTATGTACTATTAAAAAACGAAAAATAAATTGTCATTTGTTCGATGTCAGTGTAAAGAAATTTCTTTTATGAACCTTTTTTGATAAAGAATAGCTAGGTATGGCTTCTTTCTTCATGTTTACGCACATAACTGCAGCTATAAGCCAAAATATAGCCAAAGTAATGGCGTTGGCACAGGGAATGAGGAAAATATCTCCAAACGCAGGGCCGGGCCTTATTGAATGATATTATATTATAAATCCCGATGGACCAGATCTCTTCCGATTTCCGAACGATATTGATTTGAGGAGACTCAGGAATGGATACCCGTATGGAAATGTTGCGAGCCCCTGTTATAGTGAAATATGTTCGTGTTGCTTATCTGTCAGGGGTAGTGAAGGTTTGGTTGGATTCATACATAGGTATGGGATACACAATAGCCCCAAAAGTTTATTGTTGGGTATCCATATAGTATGTTGTGTGAGAAGTGGTCCTTGGAATGTGTCCTTAAGCCATGGTTGTAGGTACTTGTGGCATAGGGACCTTATCGCAGAACCTTTTGGTCGGATTTGTGGTCATAGGTTGATAGGTAAATTAAATTTTGAGTTGCAAACTAGATGTATTAGACTAGATGTATTATGATTGAAATAATCCTACTGCTGGGACATTTCCTTAGGCTTATTGCTTGGGTAAAAAACCAACCTACAACTCGTAAATCGGGGCCGTTACCACTGGGGCATCACTGCTCTGATATTATGATTACTGTACATTATAGGCTAGTATAGGTTACTCGTAAAATACACCGCCTAAAGGTTCTTTTTAAAAAGGAAGTTAAAATCTTTTTTATAGAAAACCTTCTTTTTTTTAAGTAAAATCTTCGAGGGTAATTATTAAAAAATATTACCACCGTTCCGGTAATAGAAAATAATTTATGATTCAGAAATGTATTTTAATAGAGTTGCAAATCCAATTATTCCCACATCAGCGGTCATATTTCAATTAAGGAAAAACAACATAAAACAGTATAAGCTTCTTGCCATGTTTATTTTCACCTTAATCTTGATTGACGGCCTCAGGGGTTTACATCAACCCGGAAGAAAACTGGATTAAAAATTAATGTTTGTAGTACAATTAAACAACTATTAGGTAGGTAGGTAGCTTAAGGAGGATTCGCAGTGGACTAAACTAATCTCTTTTGGAAAAGTATGATCTGCCAACCCGCACTGGGCCCGCGTGGTAGATTACAGCCCATTCAAAGAGGGAAGGCCTGTGTGCACTTCATGAACTACGATAATAATTATATGCTCTGGTGATGAATAAACGGCTAATTATTTACTTATCACATGTGCAAAGCGTGATGACCTGAAAAGAAAGCGCCCCAATTTTGTCCTGGAGTAAACATCTATGATAAAACATGATTTGAACAACACAGAAGCTCCAAAAACTAACACAATACAAAACTTTTCTACATCCAATTCAACAAAAATTCGATTCCAATATAACTCAAGACAAGACAACTTCATAAAGACATCGGGACATCCATCACATAACACAAAAAGTATGCTCATTCCTAGATGTCTTACATTTCAACGAGAAAACGTCTCCTCGCGTGCCGTCTGAACTTCATCAAACAACGCTGGAAGTTTATAGTTGACCTTTATTGTCGGGGGATAGGGTGCAAGATTGAGTGGTGAGCGAGAAATGGGACAGATGCTGTGGAATTAGTGATACTGGAAGTTACTTTTTATTCGAAAATAACTATTTCTGCAACCATCTTACAAGTTACTCAAATCCACTATACAATGGTTTTTAAGTTATTGCATTATTTTTATTTAATTTTTATTTTGTGCTCCTATAATGTGACATAATTTTAATTTTGATTCTTTGACCCTTATAAGTAATTTGTACAACTCATTCTTTTATTTTGATTTCATTTGACATTTAATTTTAATCATGTGACCTATGTAATTTGTACTTATTTTAACTGCATTGACATTTTATTCTGTTGTGATTTATTCTGTTGCAGTATTGTGAAAGGAGAATGACCAAAAGTGGTACCAAAAAGTCTCGCGCATCAAGATCAAAATGTTATAGTAATTAGTTTCATAATTTTTTACGACACTACGCGTCGGGGTTTTGATTTTTGAACAGGGAATTTAGTTTTGAGTTTAAAAGTATGGATGTTGTTTTACTACTGATTCCGCCGGCCCACCCGACGAGAGGATAAAAATGACGTTCCGTTTCACTTGAACAACGTCAACTGTCGACTTGCATGTCAAGAAGACTTTATCGATTTTTGATGAATCGACTAGTTTCTTTCGTTTAATATACGTATATAACTATAACGTTTGCTTGAAAAACATTTCACGAATTATATGTATTTGCTTTGCATGGGCGAGTTCGATTATTGAAGTATGAGAAATGTCAGTTTTGACTTTTTTTTTTCAATGTTGGCTAGTGTGTATTTTTATTTTGAATGATTTAGTTGACGAGATCTGTCCGGCCATAGAGTAAAACCATCCACAGTGGATATTAGCCTTTATTTCAGAGTAGAAATAGAGATTAAAGGCCGAAACACACTTCACCCGACGCCATCACATGCTTGCTTATTGGCCAAATGACGAAAAATAGCTCAACGAGATGAAATGTGGCCAATGAGTAAGCGTGTGATGGCGTCGGGTGTTACAAGTGTGCGAGTTCTTGGGCGCGTGAGAGGGTGTCGCACGAGGTGCGACACCGGGGCTTGACGATATGGGCGTTGTGTTGCACCCCGTGCGACATCGAGGCCTTACCGGTAACAGCAACAATTAAGTATAAAATCAGTACACCAAATGGATTTAGTTTGCTAATGCAATAAACTAAACTAAATCCATTTGGTGTCAATTATGACACAAAATTGATTTTTTTACCATAAAGATTTTGATTTATCGATTACATCCCTAAATCCCGAGTTCCCGACTAGTTTATAGTTATCTGTGCATCTGACATTTGTGTTTTACTGTACTAACTTTTGCGTTAACGAAATTAATCGAAAACGAGTCTGTGTTTTTGAAAGATTTTATAGTTTTTATAGTAAATTATCGAATTGTATGTTGAGAAGTAGAACTCGTTTGTATTTTGTGATTTTTGTTTGCGTTTTTAATTGTGCAAATATGTCGAATCGTGGGGTCGACCGATTGAAACTGTCAATCACCCGGCAAACCCGACGATGTACCAATTGTTCATTTTTAATACCCAGAAACCAACCTACACATTCATTAGAACAAGCGTCTACTCCAATGATTAATTTGTTACGGTCATGGATAACTCCTACTCAGGTAAGCAGATTTTATTTTGCTCTTTGATTGTATACCCAAGAATGTCAGACACCTTCTATTTCCTGACTAATCTTTTAATGACTGTACCATCTCCACCACGTACCATCTTACAAAATATTTTTTACAATGATAGAAATATTTATTTTTGACTCTGACAAGAAATAACAAAAAAACGAAACTGAGGCCAAAAAAGGCTCTACCTCTGTTAATTACTTAAATGTGTACTTTCTGTGAATATCTATCAGGTAATGCCACAAAAATACACTTTTTTTTCAGGTGTCTTCAGAATGTTTGCTTTGTACAGAGTGTTTGACACTGCTTCAAGATCGAGCAAACACAATCAGTGAAGGAAGTTTATCTTTGCCTGCTTTTGGTCATAGAAGATTATGTTTTTCTTGTGGCAATTCTATTCTACGTGCAACTAGAACATATCCTGTAAGAAAAGATTGACAAGAGAGAAACATTTTAGTTAGACATGTTCCGCTGCATCTGGTAAATATTTTATTTATGTTGCAATATATTTAAAAAAAACCTAATTCGACTTCTTATCCATGTTCTTCTTTTCTCCAGTCTTCTATAGTGGATAGTGATAATACTATTATTAGATGTGTTTATAATATTGAGTTGCGATAAGTGGAGGTTTCACAAATAAATAATGTTGTTGGTATTAGACAATATTATCTATTTTGACACAATTACTGCTTGATCGTTATCATGTATTCACAGTTACATCACATTACAGGACATAGGTACTTCTATTAAGTCTGTAACCCATTGCGAAATGTTTTGTATTAAATGTTTAACTATGTTATTTTTTTAGGTCTCAAGATTGGAAAGAGTATGTGCTGCTTGCTGGAGGTCAGCTACAAAAGAAGTGCAACGTCATGATCAGCATGACTCCAATCGCCCTGGTCTATCAAAGGCTATTTTGCCAGATGCTGGATCAAGTGGGGATCTCAATATTCCTGAGCCGCCCCCTCTTCCACAACAAAACCTACACCAGTGTGTAGGTTTTGTTGTGGAAGAGAGCAGACTCTAACTTGAGCAGTCTCAAGTTAGATCAAATCCAACAATTACGTCTTCTGTGTATAAGCGTGCTGCTAGCACACCCAATCACTGTATATTTGTTCATTGTTTTGAAACAGAATGTTTACTGGTACCCTCTTCTATAAAGGATCTGTTATTACTTAATTATAAATTCTATGTGCCACAGTCAGCACGAATCTGTCGTCACCACCTGGATCATGGCGTACTTATCATACGTATTTATTGATTAGCAGAGATGATGCTGTGGCCAACACATTAGAAATCATAGTAGGTTATTGCTGCAGCTGCCTCGTTGGTAAGCGAACAGTGGGCTGCTGTGCCCATGTGATGACCATAGTATGGTATTTGAGCTGGGGACGGTATAATGACGTAACTGCGCCGGCAACGGCTTTAGATGATTTTTTTCACGAGTATGATGAATGATTTAAATACATAAATAAATATTTTTCACGGATTGCTAATAAAAAACCCAAATTATGGACTTGTTTGTTTTATTTTTTCTATCACTTAACTCAGTCGATTCACGACGGCAACATGAGCATTGCCATGGCACAGATAATATAATACTACGTAGCCATGGGCAGTACGAGTCTGTCATGAATAGTCCTACCTGAAGATTATTATAGGGTTATTGTTCAAGACGTTCTCTAGACTCAACGAGCGTTTTTTTTAGTCTGACTGAACACCTATAAGATAATTTTTTATTGGTATTGGTGTGGTAGCGATCACGCTTCGCGCGGTGGCATCCAATGATATATCACCTACCTACCCATAGATACGTTACCCTCTCAGAGTTAGCAATATAAAGGTCGGGTAAATCAAATAAAGTAGATTACGCTGTTTTTTAGAGCAATCGTGTTCGTCAGTGTTTTACAAGTCTATAAAAATAAGTCGTTGGTAGCGTAAAAAAAAATTGGCCTTAGTTTTAGGTTATTTTCGTTTTTCTAAAATAACTCCAAAACCCGGGTTTCTTTTTCAAAAAGGACTTTTTTAGGAGTTAATATGATCAGTGTAGTCCATAAAAAACAAAGTTTGATTTTGATGCAACATGGTACGGGATTCCATACATCCATGAGCATTCTCCTTTATTTTTATGTAATATGGGTTATGCCTGAATTAAATGAATTTTATTTTTATTTATTTATTATTACATACGTATAAGACATTGTTTTTTTTGCATTTTATAGAAACCTTATACCCCGATTCCTTGGTTTTTTAAATGACTGTTCTGTTACACTATAGATTAGATTCATTCTTGAAAGACTACTTTGCTTTTCAAGTTCAATATCGGATGTTTGTTTAGTGTATTATGGTACTCCAACAATACATTACTAGTATATCTTCTAAAGTTGAGTAGTTTCAGCATGTGTCATTATGTTCACAACACAAAAATTGTCATATTTTTTCGTTCCAATAAATATTTGTATTTATTCCAGCGCAGTGGTCCAGACCCAACGCTTCGAAAAGATGATCTCCTGATACATATCAGAAGTTCAGAACTAACATTGCAATTTAAATAGACTGACTATATAGTAACACTAATATTCTACACATTGGAAAACGTATCAATGCAAATGTTTGTGCAAAAGTTACACAGCTAAGCGTGGTATATGTCTTATGCATTGCTCACTTCCATTTATCTTTCAAAGCTTACAAAAAAGATAAACCGTAACGTTTTCACTTACACATATTTCACCGAATACAGAACAGATTTCACATTAAATCCGTGCTTTAGACTTGAACCTATTTTTCATTGTAATAACAATAGATTTAGCGGATTTCTTTGCATTTGGTTAGGCTGTATTTTCTCTATTTTTCGCAATTAGCGATTATTATTAAGCCCGAAAAGCGTGGGTTAAGTTTAAGAAGACTTTAAAGATTATATTATGCCTTAAAATTAATTGCCATCATTAATTTTGGGTTAAATATTAAAAGAGAACCCCTTTCATATTTGTTGTTACTTTATTTTATAGTATCTAAAAAAGCTTTAAAGCTAAACATTAGAGCTTTTTAGATCAGAGTTATCGTTAAGGTTAAGTAAGATTGGTAGGATTTTTCAAAGAATAAAGCCATTACTTCGTTAAAGCACGTTTACTGTTATTACTAATAAACGGTATAATAATTCCTTGTAAAATGTGAATTATAAAATTGTAAATACAGGTAGCTGTAATCTTAACTGATATAAACTCACAATACTTACTCTCTAAAATCGAAAACTAAAATGTATCTCGAATGCGGTTGAATACCTTGATTCTTTTGTTTTAACTCAAAGTCACTTCTAGTAACATTAGGCCTGTGTAAAATAAAGTGTATTAGAGCTGGGTTGAAGGCGCTCTTACAGCAGGAAATGTGTCTCATCGATTAGCACGTTAGTGCGGGTTCGGTGCCTGCGCGAGTACCACGCTTTGAACCTGACGTAACAGCCTGTCGTTTTAACAGACACTTTTTTTGGAGAGATAATTTTAGACGTATTAGGGTAAAAAGTATTTTATGTTGAACGATTTATGTGAGTATAAAATTGGTACTTTTTTAAACGATTTAATTTAGTTTAACATCCGACTAACTGTCCAACTAACCGTTGAATTTTGTGTACGATATTTCATCCAGTTTCAGTAATTCAATTACACTATAATATTTTGCGCACACGTGTACAACTGAGAGTGAGTTGTACACGTGACGATATCATCGATACAATTTTAAGAATAAAAGGAAAAGGATAAATAGGAATTCTTACATCGTTAGTTCGTTTACCTATGGACTCGTAATTATCTCTTGCCCAATTCTCTCATGCCCAAAAAACCTAGATTCGAACTATTCTTGTCATCCAATTAAGATTTTTTCCGGAATAAACCTTACCAGTACGGTGAAGTAAAATAATCATCGTAAAAAACTGTTATTTTAATAAGTCTGTAATCGCCGAAACTCTTTAATTGAGCGTAGTAATCAATCCTTAATTAATTAATTAAAGTTCTACTTTAATTAAATGGCCTTTTCTTTGCCTCGGACGGTGACAGTTTTTGGGACAGTTGTGCCGTAAGTACCTACGTAGATTGTTAATTCATCTAAGGTTTGCACCCACCATTCCCAATGCCCAGTCTATGCAAGAATCTCTCCAGTTATGCGAGTATATTAAACGCCAGCTTTGCATATTAATGACTCGTATGTCGCCTGGTAATACCTGGGCCGGGATACCTCTAACTAACGTGCAACTCGATCTGTAAGTAGAACGCTTCGTACGGACATGCTCTAAGCAGTTATTCATCTTATGCTAATGCTCTTGAGCATTATTATTTTCAGCTAAAGGTATTTTCTGCTCTCCTTATTTTCTCTTAAGATCTTGCTTGAATGAACTTGCTTTTGGAAGGAATAAATTGTTGCTAGAAGTTTGGAAAATTCGTCAAAGTTTTCCTGTAACAAGATGACAGCAATAAATAGGTGACTTAACTATATTTAAAGGCAATATTATCTTTGTTATTATCAGTGTGAGCAGTGGTGGCCCAGTAGTAACGGCCGTGACTTAAGAGTTGTAAGTCGTAGGTTCGAACCTAGACAGGCGCTTTATTTTGTGTAAATTATTTCATCTCCTGCTCTCAAAACGGTGAAGGAAAACATCGTGAGGAAACCGGCATGTCCTAAAACCAAAAATTCGAAGACATGTGACATCTGCCAACCCGCACTGGGCCCGCGTGGTGGATTACGGCCCATTCTCTCTCACAGAAAGGAGGCTTGTGTCCCAGCAGTGGGAACATTATAATTATGCTGATTATTGCCATAATGTTCCACGTGCTTCCATTTGCCCATCTGCCATTACTTATGCACTGACTATCTGCCGTAGTTTATACACTCAACACGTTTCAGCTCAGAGCGAGGTTAGATACTAGAGGTTTTGGTCCCAACAGACGCGTCCAGCAAATTACGTTATTACAGCTGGTATGTCATGCTTATTTTATGCCTTTGAAGCTTTCACAGCTGTAACAGCTAAGTTAGATCATTTATAACTAATAACGTATTCCGATGTGATTTTGGTTAGATACTTTTATGATGTCAGATTTCTGGGGAACTACTTTCCAGAGACTCTACTTTCCTTTTAGATTTTTGTGTGTTTGTTTGTTACACTGTCATGGTAAAATGGATGAATTGATTTGGATGAAATTTCGAAAATTACATATTTTTACAAGTTTTTTTTACAATTTTTTTTGTTTTTTTTGCCACAATATGTCCCTGCCTCTTCAACAATTTTGGAATGTTCTCTTATTGCACTTGATACCGCGTTCTAACTTTTTGAATAACAATTTTACTGTTCATTTATTCAATTTTTTTAAATCTTATGTTTAATTTTGATGCTAATGATAATTTTGATTTTAATTTTTGATCATTTTTTACTCTAATTTTGATTATGATTTTGTTTTTTAATTTAATGTTTTGTTCATTATTCTAATCAAAGTCAAAGTCAAAGTCAAAGTCAAATCATTTATTTCAAATAGGCCCTTGAAGGCACTTTTGAACGTCAAAATTTACAAAATAAAGTATTGATTCTACCGCCCCTTCCAAAAGGTAGTTTTCGTATGGAGAAGAATGGGCAAGAAACTCCACCGTTACTCTTTTTAAAATGTTTTACAATATTTTGTATAGGTACATTATTTATATAATTATATGTGAAGACGATGCACCTAGAATAAAATTACTGTATAAAGTAAAAAGAATTTAAAGTCGAGCAAACAACAGATAAATTAATTATGTGGTAGATACATGGTGTTCACATATTCACAAACATTGTAAAAATAGACGAATCTACTAAAAAATTACAATTAATAAGTCATATATATAAAGGGACATGGCCCTCATCAGCGATATTAATAAGATCCATGATCACAATTCTTAAGTAGTACTTTACAGGTAGGCGTGGATTGTCGGGCGAAGAAAATAGAAGCACTCGTTATAACACAATCACTTAATTTTAATCTTAATGTCCTTTTAAAATAATCACCACTAAATACCCGTACAAAATAGGTAGCACAATTCAGACACTCCACCGAGCGCGTAGCACACCTGTGCGATCCCGACTGAGTCTCAAATCATACTGCCCGTCGCTTCACTGCGCACTAGCGCTCGGTGTTGTGTCAGAGTGTCATGTCTTCGGAAGTGACGCAGCAGACACAGACAATTCATTTACATGACACTCTAAGCTAACAGCGACATCTATGAACTTCAACTAACACTATTCTAAATATGAAGGCGCCGTCATATATAATAAGTAAGATAAGTGTGTGAGGAAGTAATCACAGGATGTACTCGTAAAATCAATGTCATATAATAAAAAACAAATACAATTAAGTAAGCAACCAGTTTGATTTTGTCTAGATTCTAAATTGTCCTATGGAGCAGGACCAGCATGTTTCCAAGCATTCTTATCTTGGATATAATCCTCTAATCTGTAATATGCTTGTTTATAAAGTGTACTTTTTACATGAGTTTTAAAGGACATGACCAGTTTTAGCCTTCGAATTCGGGAACATGCGCAGCATTACAACTTTTACACTAAGATTTAAAAATAAAGATCTAATTTATCATGGTTATATTATTCCGACTAAAGCCCAGATTAAATTATCTGAAAAATCAGTATATTAATTGCTTCCGTTTCTCTCTTTTATGCACTTCCTGATTTTGACGTTCCATTGTATCTTTATTCACCCGGTAACCAAAATAAGCTACACATAATATGGAAAAAAATAAACTAAAAACGAGCTATTTTCGATCAAGTGAATTTTAATGACATGGAATATACATGTTTTGTTTATAATTACTTATTTATTGATACGCCTACGGGTTATGTTAGGTTTTATTGACACGTGTGAAGTTCGAACACCATATTTTTTTTAATAATCACTGCGTATATAGGAGTGTTACTTCGTTGACTTTAGTTATTACTCTGAGTTCGTTGACAATGCATCTGACATTAGCAGACACCTGTGTAGGGAGGGACCAAAGGGGTAGTAGTTTTTTTCATAAAATTGATAATTCAATCGATTCGAGTCAAAGCATGAAAAATCGATTCACATAAAATGGATTTTGAATTGATATTTTCTTTGACCGTTTTGAACTACTTATATTTAATTTGGATGAATAATAACAAAACACCTTCATTTCGCCAGTCCCGTGTAATGCGGGGCGAGCGTTTTACCATTAACCGGATACAAATCGGGACTCCGGGCTGCTATTGAGAAATTCCAGATGGAAAAACCCAATAACACTTTGCCCGACCCGGGAATCGCACCCAGGACCTCATGCTCAGCTGTAGCGCTTGCCACCACTAGACCAACGAGGCAGTCAAATGTTTTCGAATTTTATGTGTCAGGTTCGAGAAAAAAGCAATTGACACTTTATCGATTTCAGATCGCCATTCACCATCCCTACTTGCACATTCAATCTTGGCGTCACGTCAGGTATAAATCTGTACTTTTTATGGTGTACATAATAAAGAATCTTCTATCTATCCATCATTGCAGTTCGCGACCCACGTTGTGTTTACGCGTTCGTTGTGTACTGTGTGATTATTGTGTTCTATTTCTACGCCCCTAAGACGACCCACTGACCACGACCATTGCTATTCTTTACGGACTGAAATCTTCAAAACCCGATTACCATTGCTATTCATAAAGGATTCATCTGTTTTGCTCTACGATTCAGATAAACGGATATTATGATGAGGTGCCTAAACTATGGCATATCTGTAAGGCGGGTTAAAAGGCATATTATGAAGATTTATCAGGGAAATGGTGTTGTTATTTTCTTGTCAAAACCCATTTTCCCTCAAGAATGGAAGAAGGACAGCCGCTCAGTTAGTATTGAAGTATCCAGATCCCTAGGTGCAGGACGTCACCGCTGCTTGGACTGGGATAGCTTTACAACCTGCATAATCTACGCGTCCAGCGATCACGCCCGTCCGGCACAGTTCGTCTTTCCTACATATTTTATTTTATTAAAGAATATTAAAATAATTAATTCGTTCAAATAATAGTTTTATTTAAATCCTCATGCCTTCACAAATAATAATAACAATAGCCTTATTTTTATTTCCCGAGCCACGTAGAGCCTAGTTGTAGTCAATAGCTGACTGTAACTCTTAATTGGGTTGGCTCGGCCGGGGAGGTACCACACTCTTACAGAATACCAAAGTAAAGTACCAACATTATGTTGCTCCGCTTCGAATAGTGAGTGAGAGAATCGGAAGCCCAGGGTTTGGGGTGGGAAAAGGGTGGCAGCGCATCGGCAGTAACCCTGGTGTTGTAGACTTCTATAGGCGGCGGTTATTGCTTATTAACATCAGGTGATCAGCATGCTAGTTTGCGCCCTTGATGGTATAAAAAAAAAACCTAGCGCCTCGATGGATGGCGTGTCCAATAGTAGAAAATCATTCTTTAACTCGATTACCACAACGCCTAGCGCCATCTCTTAACGAAAAGCAGAGCTATTTAGTGAAAACTTATCTTTATTTTTCTCAGCTCCCTGATCTTTTGGAGTCGTGAAAGTTTTTTACCTGTAAACTGTAGAATACAATAATTGCAAAAATAAAACAATTTTTGCTGCAAATTGATTTTTAACTCGATTACCACAACGCCTAGCGCCATCTCTTAACGAAAAGCAGAGCTATTTAGTGAAAACTTATCTTTATTTTTCTCAGTTTCCTGATCTTTTGGAGTCGTGAAAGTTTTTTACCTGTAAACTGTAGAATACAACAATTGCAAAAATAAAACAATTTTTGCTGCACATTGATTTTTACACCTAAGCAGGCGCCCATCGCCCCACTGGTCATGTCCTTTTCTTTCATTTAATTGTAATATATCACAAGGTATTTTGTTGTAACATTTAACACAGTACCCCATAAAAGATGTATGTACTTTAGATAATCTGAAAAATGGTTGATCTAGTTTATCTTTATTTCTAGTATTAAAATTATGTCTATCACTTATTTTATTAAAAAGATGTAGATTTTTCCTTACATACATAATATTTTCATAAATGAATTGGCAAGGAACGGTCATAATATTAATCCTTTTAAATAGTTCCCTGAGAGATTCGCGACGACGGAGATCATAAATGGCTCTGACAGCTCTCTTTTGCAAAATAAAGATAGATTCAATGTCAGCAGCCCGACCCCACAGTAAAATGCCATACGACATAATGCTGTGGAAGTAGCTAAAATAGACCAAACGCGCGGTTTCTACATCTGTCAACTGTCTGATCTTTCTAATAGCATAAGCGGCCGAGCTTAGCCGCCCCGCAAGAGATGTTATATGAGGTCCCCATTGTAATTTCTCGTCTAGCGTGATTCCCAGGAAAACCGTTTGATTAATAAATTCCAGTTTTTCTCCATTCAATATGATGTCACATTCGCTACTTCTAACATTAGGTAATTTAAATCTAATGCATTTGGTTTTATTTTTATTCAGTACCAAATTATTTACCGTAAACCAATCTTGGACCTGAAGAATAGAGCTATTCACGTCGTCAAGATTTTGCGATCGTCGGTTGATTTTAAAGATCAATGATGTGTCATCTGCAAATAACACCATCTTCGGTTGATTTTGAAGTAATTGGGGTAAATCATTAACCTCTCAGGCCGCGCGGCGCGATTTCGGAACAACCGCTCAAGCCGCGCGGCACGCCCGCGGCGCGTCAGAGATAAGAGCTCGCTAATATAAACAAAAACTGAGAGCGTTTTGTTACGTAAATAGTCTTATCGTTAATGGTTTTTGGTTCCTGATTAGACAAAGGATTTTTTATAATACTTAGAATCTTTGTAAGCAAACGCTAGTTGGAATAAATAAACATTCTTATCAGATTCTTATAAGAAATTCCTTTGTTCATTGTTTTGATTATTTATAATAAAACTACTGGTTCGATTCACATGAAATTTCGCAGGATACATTATGAATACATATACTATCGGTCAAAACCATTATTTACGAACAAACACAATAAATAAAAACACCAATAATTAAAAAAGTTCAATAATAGGTATCCGTATCATTACGTAACATTACTTAGTTGATAAAAAATATTGAACTCTTATTTTTTTCTGAAAAATGGCATTTTTATTATGGACTAACTAATAAATAATATAAAATAAATGACTTACCAGCGATTACATGCACAAAACACACACAAAACTCAAAATTTCACATCAACACATTTTTTCACTACCGAGTTTGTTTACATTTTTTGATGGGTCCGTAATAGGTAATTACGATGTTATTTTGTGCAAATTTTATCTATATACGATGACGACACTACTTAATTATTGAAATAACACCATTTCCCGTCGATTTACACTTAAAAAACAATAGAAAACAAATAAATAGAACGCGGAGTGCAGCGCGCTGAACGCATGCGCGAACGCCATTTTGCCGTGCCAAAATGTTCAACTTTTACTTTTTTCTAGAATTGTTTCTGCATATTTTGACGTTTTGGTCGATTTATTTGACAAGTATATTACCAAATCCATAGAATAAAATTAACTATAGACCATATAAGCCACTATGCATAGTACAAATACAGTTTGAATCAGCTTGAACGTACTGCGGCCTTGAGGCCGCGTTCTAGATTTAGGGTATTGGGCGTTTTCGTTGCGTTGCAGCAACGTTCTAGACGGACCGTTATAAACTAAAAAGAGGAATGGACCCAATATCGAACCTTGAGGAACGCCCATTGCCATTTCAGACCCTAATGAGTTTATGCCGTTTACTTGAACTTTAACCTTTCTATCTTTCAGGTAAGATTTTAGTAAATCAAGGGCTGTGTTTCTAATCCCATAATGCTCCAGTTTCAGCAGAAGTGTTTCATGGTCTACGCAATCGAACGCCTTCGAGAGGTCGCAAAAGATTCCAATGGCATCTTGTGCTTCTTCCCAAGCGTTAAAAATGTTCTTTATTAGGGTGACACCGGCGTCAGTGGTGCAACGGCCTTTGGTGAAACCGTATTGGTGTTCGTGAAAGATGGAATTTTTATTAAAGTGACGTAACATTTGATTGAGCATCAACTTTTCAAACACCTTATTGAGAACAGGCAGTATTAACACAGGCCTATAATTGTTGGGTTCTTTACTATCACCGGATTTAAATAATGGGACTACTTTACTGTGTTTCATGAGATCCGGAAAGACTCCTTGGTCTACACTAGTATTAAATATGAAAGCTAAATAGGGCGCAATGGTCTCGATGATAGATCTACAGACTTTTACAGACATTCCCCATAGATCTTCTGTTGGTTTAATTTTAAGATCTTTAAAAGCTTTCGTAACAGCCTGGGGGTTTGTATGCTGAAACTTAAACTCTAAAGGGCACGACTTTACATTCTTTCTAAGTAAGGCAGCAGAAAGCGCGGGTGAGGAATTTAAAGCTTCAGTCGTTTTAAGGGGAATATTAGCAAAAAAGTTTTCAAATTCTTGAGCTATTTCTACATCCGAGTTTATGGGGCCATGTGCAGTCTCTAAGTTAAATTTAGTATTACGCTGTTTTTTCCTACCTGTTTCATTATTTATTATTTGCCAGGTAGTTTTTATTTTATCATCAGCTGATTTTATTTTATTACTAATGTAAAGAGCTTTAGCTAATTTGCACACCATTTTAAAAGTTTTAGAATATTTTGCAACATACTGATGAAAGCTTGTATTATTCATATGCTGCTTTAAGCCATAAAGTTCAAAAAGTTTTTCCCTGCTTTTACGAATACCTGGAGTCGCCCAATCACTAAATAAAAACTTTGTGTAAATAGTTTTAGTGTGTATTGGAAAAGTGTCAATAAATTGTTTGTTTAATAGTGAAAAGAACTCGGCGTAGAACTCATTAGGGTCACATATATTATTAAAACTCTGAACACATAATTTACTTGCCAAAGAATTATTTAATTTCTCTAAATTTTTACATGTAATTGGCCTAAACTTTATTTGAATTTTTTGTAAAGGCATGTAGGAGCAAAATGTTATTGTTTGTCCACTGTGATCAGATGGCAACTTATTTACAATTTGTTTATGTAAATAATCACAATTACAAAAAATATTATCTATACAAGTGGCAGAAGAAGCTGTCACTCGAGTAGGTTCAATAAAAACATTTGACAAATCAAATGACCTAAAAAGACTTAATAATCTGATAGTGTTCGAGTTATTTTCTAATAAATTAATATTAAAATCACCACATATGATTATTGATTTATTACTAGCACTGAGTTTCTTTAGCACATCTTCCAATAAAGAATCAAACATAGATAGATTCTGGTAACTGGAATGTCTGTATACGCATACTATAACATGCTTATCAAGCTCAACACAGGACAATTCAATGGTGTGTTCAACAGACAGTCCGATGATGTCTTTTCGTTCTTTACAATGAATAGAATTTTTTACTAATATTAATGACCCGCCATGTATCATACGTTTTCGGCTGAAATGGCTAACTACACAATAATTTTCATAATTAATTGATATTACTTGATGGTCTTTTAACCAATGTTCTGTTAAACAAATGACATCAAACTTGGTATTTTCTAAAAACAATTCTATTTCCAGTAATTTAGAGGAGCAACCTTGGATATTCTGATGGAATAATTTGATAGTATGTTGCACTCCCTTTGGTTTTTTATTATTATTTATATTGCCAGAAGCTACCTTTTTACTATTCAGTATTAATAATTGGTTGTTTGAAGGGGTAACTTCTGTTGTCTTACTACCTAGTTTAAAAAGGTATCCGGAGTGACATCCACAACTACAACTGAAGAGTCTAGAATGCCCATGTGGGTTCCAGCAGGAAGAGAATACCCTATCTGACTGGTAGTGGCCTCCAAAGATGTTGGTGTTATAGGTGGATCCTCCTTCGTACAACATGATAATTCATAATTCATTACTATGTTGTTAGTATAACTAGACAACACAGACTCGTCACTAATACTACAATTTGTTATATTAGCTATAACCTCATTAATATTATATGCTATCAACATAGCAATCATACGTCTACAAATCAAGTCTATAATAAATTTTTTGTATCCGTATTTTTGTATTTTTGTGTCTACGTGTAAAAATCTCTATTTTTTATGTAAGTGTTGTGTACGCCTGTAAGTGACTAACTCACCATAACTTTATGCTTTTGTTATTTTTTACTGTTGTAATGTTCTAGTGAATTGGTCGTTGGTGTACCTTTAAAATAAAATAAAATAAATAAAATAAATTTGGCACATGGGTAGACCATGAGCTAGGTTAGGACATACAATATTTATTATCCCTAATTTCCCACAGGATCGAGACTTATGCGCGTGAAACCGCGGGCGCAGCTAGTAAATTATATAATGACAGTCATTACGAGTTGTTAGAGAGTCGATTGTAATTAGTTATCACGCCAAGGTTGAATGTCACTTGCACGTCATAAAACGATATAATATATTTGTCTTAGTGACAGATAAATATTTTCAAACTATGTAAAATTTTTAATAATAATCCCAAAATCGTTATGTGCTAAAGCATTAACCGAGGTCGACGATTCAACACTTTGTTGTTTAAAGTACGCTTAAAAATCTCAAGTTTGCCGTTAGTGCTAGACTTCATCCATCTTTGATGACAAGTTGAGATGTTAGCACTGACTATTATTATTCACGATTGCTAAAGAACGTACTTAAAGATATAGTCTCAAAAAATATAATAACCAAACAATATTTACCTCAATCGAGAGAAGAACCCAAATTCTTTAAACACCACAAAATGACAATGTAACGAAAAAGAGCCTGAATACATAAGAACCTAATTTACTTAATGTTCTTATATTAAATGGTACGCTTAATGATTATTAATTAATTCCTTACAGGGGACTTGCGTTACCAAGACATTTTCCATTTACGACCCTCCCTTCCCTCCGTTTCTCTTTCCTTTCTTTCTTTGAGTAATTTCTGTCAGAAAGGGCTCATAAGCCTTCTAAAATTAAAAGTTATATACTTTATTTCGTTCTTATTGGTTGGTTTGCAGCCTTTATCTTTTGATGTAAATGTGCTTAATGAAGATTGATCATAATTTGAGACAGAATTGATAAATTAGATTTATTTGTTTTTTGTTTTGTTGGGTTTATTTTATTTTTATTTTAAGTAAGTCGAGGATAATGATGAAGTAGAGTTGTAGGTACTTTGAAAGAGATTGTTCACCTAACACATGTTTATGATGTTGGATTAGAAATAAGATCATGATTAGTGACGTAGTAACTTCTGCATATTAGAGGAAGGCTGTGTGTACCGTTTAAATACTGTTTTTTTTTTTTGATGAGTTGATTATTAAAAAAAAATTGGACATATATTGCACGACTCATAATGCGAAGCATTAGAGTGTGCTCTACGATCGAATTTAAAAAAAAATAAAATACTAACTAATAAAATATAATATCTTCATCTAAATATTTCCAACCTTGACTTATCGTGTTGCCTAGCAACCCACAACGTAAATATGTAAATAAATAGTCTTTGACATTACGTAAGGATGGCGAGGTTAGAAATTTACCCGTATTGATGGGTAAAACAGCAGTCAAAACATACTTCATGAAAAGTGATAAATTGTTAATTTTTGATAGAAACTATGTTTTAAATTTCTTTTTCGTTTATGAATGTGTGTTATGAGGTGTGCACTTTTGGAATTTCCAAACTATTTTTATTTTTTTTACTTAATCAAAAGATTACGGCACTATATTGAGTTAAAATGTGGCATGACGTCACTCCCCGGTAGATTTTGTACTGACTTGTGACGTAGCGAGCCCCCACCCCCCAAATTTAATGCGTTTTATCTAAACCATTTTTTATTAATACGATAAAGCAAAAAATACAGTGTCTAATATTTTTTTAATAGCTGACTAAATTGTTTTTTTTATTTTTTGGTTCTTATTAGTTTCAGCTCAATAAATGTCGCTTAAAGACAAATCTTACTTTATAACACAATAAACCCCACCTAGTTCCTCATAACTAATAAAACTCTTTTAAATCTTAACACAACAGCATAAAGAAAGTATTCATAACGTAAAACCATTGTCACTCCAGCGTATCACGCGATTGACGCCTTGTTTCGCGCCGTCACTCCGCGTGATATAACGACGATGATGTACGAACTGACACGATGACGAACGAACGAGAATTAGCATGTGACGACATGCTGTCGGAAGCGAGAGACGAGTTGAGAAAGTTTTAGTACTTAATGCAGTTCTGTTGGGGATTTTAACACCCGGTTTTCTGAAAGCTTGATGAAGTCTGTTTGAAGTAAAGATGTCTAGTATTAGCTGTAAAGGGTTGAAGAAACCGGATTTTCAGCGAGCATAAAGCTGATACAGCATTATACTAATAAAATTATATTTTTGTTTCAGGTAAATTCGAGATTATTGATTTGAGAGAAGCTTCAAGGTATTTTTTTAAGGCAAGTGCGTTTATTCTGCGCAAGAATTTTCCATCTCCGTACTTTTCATAATCATTTCCAAAATCTGATTACAATATAACCTCCTTCCCTTACCTTCCCAAATTAACATAGGCAATTCCCAAATTCACAATACAAACAAATAAAGATCTCTGTTGAACTGTTCCCATAAATGGAAACCTTTAACTACCCATATGCATACACGCCCATAAAAGCTAACTGTACCTCTGAATTTCTCAATTCTGTGAAAATTTACGTCGATTTCGAAGTTGCGTTGCGTTGGGACGTAAATTTGAATGTTTGGTATCTCTTCGTTCCGGGTTGCGTAAATACAAAGGCGGATGCAACACAAATACCCATAATCTGTGCTGCATTATCTTGCAAATAAAGCGGTAATAGTCTGTCTAACCGCCTGTCCGCACCTGCAACACAGCGGTTTGTAGTGCAGCCGCATTTGTTTGTTTATTGCAATGAAAAAACGGATTCAACGCAGAAACCCATAATATTATCTCCAATAGATTATAAACTGTCGAAAAATTGTGAACTAGGTTAAATGGGATAGGTTAGGTTAGAACTGTGACTAATCGCGCGCGAAGCGAGCAAGTGAAGCAAGCGGCCGGCGAGCACTATTTCCAATTTGCTCGCAGATGGGCAGGCTATTTAGCATAACCGCAACATGCGTTACATCGCAAGCACTTTGGTACCTGCAGTGTAGACAGAGCATCTTGTACTTATAAGTTGTAATGCAGTCGTTTTTGTTAAAACAATGTCTTTCGGAAATACAATAGACGATGTGTATTTAGTAACTTAATCCGCTTAACTGTTCTTATAGAGTTAGAGAACCCTGTAAGAAATCGACACGTGTTTCGCCTCTCAACGAGGCATCCTCGGGATGACGATTGACTTGTTGCGAACTCGGACACGAAGTGTTGCCGCGACAAGAGTCGAACGCAAAGTACAGCAGTGTAGCAGTTGCAGTGGCTCTTTTCTCCTCTCCGCTCCAGTGGACAGGCAGCGTAACTGTTTGTATTTCCTGTGCGTGTCCCAAATAAAACATTTTTCTTTCTTTCTAACCACTCTCCCCTACAAATTCAACACTTCCAATACAAGCAGGTAATACTGAGTTATGACTGTGTCAGTATATTGAGTTTGTAACAAGCGGACGCCATACTTGTTATCGTCACTCATAACACGAGTCGTATTGACTTTATTGAGACAATATAAGCAAATGTGACGGTGTCTGGCATCTGTGGCATAATATTGATTGAGACATGAGGACTGTAGTTATTGGTTTCTTCAATTTCCTGGCATAAGTATTTACGAGCTTTACAGAAGATTTCAGTTTTAATTTTGATACGCATTACTATTACTGCATTGATACAATTAGCTGTCATGACCGATTTTCAGACTGCTTCTGAGTCTTTTATGATAATTTACATGGTTTTGAGATAAGCTTGTCCTCTTTTCTGTCGTTTATATCCCACATTGTACTGCTGTCAGCTTTTCTCGTATTCAGTCTCAATGTTCGCTCTTATTTATTAATATTAGTCTACAGAATCTGTAATCAGTAATTGCAGCTGAATACCAGTATTTTACATGGAGCGACTGCCTATCTGACCTCTATAACCCAGTAACCGGGTAATATGATACCCCTTGGTAAGACTGGTATCAGACTTTCGGGCTTCTGACGACTCGCAACGACTGTCAAAGATCCACGAATGACAGCCGGGACCACCGGCTTAACGTGCTTTCCGAGGCACGGAGGAGTCTCGGTACGTGAAGATGGTCACCCATCCACTGACCAACCCCGGCAATCGACCCGTACGGTTTGTTATTACTTAGCCACGAGCTCCTCTGTATCTGTAATCAGTAATAATCAGACTATTTAGTGTACCTAGTAGTATAATGGATGGGTTATAAAGAAGCCAACAATTGCCTCAAAACACGATGAACATTATTCAAACATCGATGATTAGCAAACGATACATTTCACAGATAGGACAAACCTTTTAAAACATTCACTAAAATATGTAGTTCCCCAATAAGTAAATTTCAGTAATCTTAACTTAAAATCTATGAGCTAAAATGAAAGTTGCGCGAAAGGCAGCGCCTAGTGCTTCGCTAGGCAACAAGTTAACCCTACTTCCTGTATTAACCCGTCCGTCTCGTGCGGAAGTCGCCGACATATTTAATCTACATAGTACAGTTTGATCGTATAGTGGGTAAGTATGCATAAATTGGCTGAACAAATCGGTTTAAAAGGGTTGGCTGTGCTAGGGTGTTCCATTTAAAAATACGCTTGTATTATTATGGGTTTAATAAAAAAAACGCTTTTATAGAAAGGAGAATGCTCATGGATGTATGGAATCCCGTACCATGTTGCATCAAAATCAAACTTTGTTTTTTATGGACTACACTGATCATATTAACTCCTAAAAAAGTCCTTTTTGAAAAAGAAACCCGGGTTTTGGAGTTATTTTAGAAAAACGAAAATAACCTAAAACTAAGGCCAATTTTTTTTTACGCTACCAACGACTTATTTTTATAGACTTGTAAAACACTGACGAACACGATTGCTCTAAAAAACAGCGTAATCTACTTTATTTGATTTACCCGACCTTTATATTGCTAATTCTGAGAGGGTAACGTATCTATGGGTAGGTAGGTGATATATCATTGGATGCCACCGCGCGAAGCGTGATCGCTACCACACCAATACCAATAAAAATTATCTTATAGGTGTTCAGTCAGACTAAAAAAAACGCTCCTTGAGTCTAGAGAACGTCTTGAACAATAACCCTATAATAATCTTCAGATAGGACTATTCATGACAGACTCGTACTGCCCATGGCTACGTAGTATTATATTATCTGTGCCATGGCAATGCTCATGTTGCCGTCGTGAATCGACTGAGTTAAGTGATAGAAAAAATAAAACAAACAAGTCCATAATTTGGGTTTTTTATTAGCAATCCGTGAAAAATATTTATTTATGTATTTAAATCATTCATCATACTCGTGAAAAAAATCATCTAAAGCCGTTGCCGGCGCAGTTACGTCATTATACCGTCCCCAGCTCAAATACCATACTATGGTCAACACATGGGCACAGCAGCCCACTGTTCGCTTACCAACGAGGCAGCTGCAGCAATAACCTACTATGATTTCTAATGTGTTGGCCACAGCATCATCTCTGCTAATCAATAAATACGTATGATAAGTACGCCATGATCCAGGTGGTGACGACAGATTCGTGCTGACTGTGGCACATAGAATTTATAATTAAGTAATAACAGATCCTTTATAGAAGAGGGTACCAGTAAACATTCTGTTTCAAAACAATGAACAAATATACAGTGATTGGGTGTGCTAGCAGCACGCTTATACACAGAAGACGTAATTGTTGGATTTGATCTAACTTGAGACTGCTCAAGTTAGAGTCTGCTCTCTTCCACAACAAAACCTACACACTGGTGTAGGTTTTGTTGTGGAAGAGGGGGCGGCTCAGGAATATTGAGATCCCCACTTGATCCAGCATCTGGCAAAATAGCCTTTGATAGACCAGGGCGATTGGAGTCATGCTGATCATGACGTTGCACTTCTTTTGTAGCTGACCTCCAGCAAGCAGCACATACTCTTTCCAATCTTGAGACGTAAAAAAATAACATAGTTAAACATTTAATACAAAACATTTCGCAATGGGTTACAGACTTAATAGAAGTACCTATGTCCTGTAATGTGATGTAACTGTGAATACATGATAACGATCAAGCAGTAATTGTGTCAAAATAGATAATATTGTCTAATACCAACAACATTATTTATTTGTGAAACCTCCACTTATCGCAACTCAATATTATAAACACATCTAATAATAGTATTATCACTATCCACTATAGAAGACTGGAGAAAAGAAGAACATGGATAAGAAGTCGAATTAGGTTTTTTTTTTTTTAAATATATTGCAACATAATCAAAAGACAACACATATGGGACCTTGTTCACTAACAAACCCTAACTTAATAAGAGACAGCTTCCTCACTGGAGGAACAGTTCTTTCCAGTCAATAAACTCGCACAACAAATCTGCTAAGGGCTTCTTAAGCCGATCGCAAGATGTTATTATGAAAAAAAAAAAAAAAAAAAAAAAAAAAAAAATATTGCAACATAAATAAAATATTAACCAGATGCAGCGGAACATGTCTAACTAAAATGTTTCTCTCTTGTCAATCTTTTCTTACAGGATATGTTCTAGTTGCACGTAGAATAGAATTGCCACAAGAAAAACATAATCTTCTATGACCAAAAGCAGGCAAAGATAAACTTCCTTCACTGATTGTGTTTGCTCGATCTTGAAGCAGTGTCAAACACTCTGCACAAAGCAAACATTCTGAAGACACCTGAAAAAAAAGTGTATTTTTGTGGCATTACCTGATAGATATTCACAGAAAGTACACATTTAAGTAATTAACAGAGGTAGAGCCTTTTTTGGCCTCAGTTTCGTTTTTTTGTTATTTCTTGTCAGAGTCAAAAATAAATATTTCTATCATTGTAAAAAATATTTTGTAAGATGGTACGTGGTGGAGATGGTACAGTCATTAAAAGATTAGTCAGGAAATAGAAGGTGTCTGACATTCTTGGGTATACAATCAAAGAGCAAAATAAAATCTGCTTACCTGAGTAGGAGTTATCCATGACCGTAACAAATTAATCATTGGAGTAGACGCTTGTTCTAATGAATGTGTAGGTTGGTTTCTGGGTATTAAAAATGAACAATTGGTACATCGTCGGGTTTGCCGGGTGATTGCCGGGACAGTTTCAATCGGTCGACCCCACGATTCGACATATTTGCACAATTAAAAACGCAAACAAAAATCACAAAATACAAACGAGTTCTACTTCTCAACATACAATTCGATAATTTACTATAAAAACTATAAAATCTTTCAAAAACACACTCGTTTTCGATTAATTTCGATAACGCAAAAGTTAGTACAGTAAAACACAAATGTCAGATGCACAGATAACTATAAACTAGTCGGGAACTCGGGATTTAGGGATGTAATCGATAAATCAAAATCTTTATGGTAAAAAAATCGATTTTGTGTCATAATTGACACCAAATGGATTTAGTTTAGTTTATTGCATTAGCAAACTAAATCCATTTGGTGTACTGATTTTATACTTAATTGTTGCTGTTACCGGTGAGGCCTCGATGTCGCACGGGGTGCAACACAACGCCCATATCGTCAAGCCCCGGTGTCGCACCTCGTGCGACACCCTCTCACGCGCCCAAGAACTCGCACACTTGTAACACCCGACGCCATCACACGCTTACTCATTGGCCACATTTCATCTCGTTGAGCTATTTTTCGTCATTTGGCCAATAAGCAAGCATGTGATGGCGTCGGGTGAAGTGTGTTTCGGCCTTTAATCTCTATTTCTACTCTGAAATAAAGGCTAATATCCACTGTGGATGGTTTTACTCTATGGCCGGACAGATCTCGTCAACTAAATCATTCAAAATAAAAATACACACTAGCCAACATTGAAAAAAAAAAAGTCAAAACTGACATTTCTCATACTTCAATAATCGAACTCGCCCATGCAAAGCAAATACATATAATTCGTGAAATGTTTTTCAAGCAAACGTTATAGTTATATACGTATATTAAACGAAAGAAACTAGTCGATTCATCAAAAATCGATAAAGTCTTCTTGACATGCAAGTCGACAGTTGACGTTGTTCAAGTGAAACGGAACGTCATTTTTATCCTCTCGTCGGGTGGGCCGGCGGAATCAGTAGTAAAACAACATCCATACTTTTAAACTCAAAACTAAATTCCCTGTTCAAAAATCAAAACCCCGACGCGTAGTGTCGTAAAAAATTATGAAACTAATTACTATAACATTTTGATCTTGATGCGCGAGACTTTTTGGTACCACTTTTGGTCATTCTCCTTTAGTGAGTTATGTTAACTTATAAGGAAGTGATGGGTGGGTGTGTAAGTTTCTTTATAAAGCTAATGTTAAAAAGTACGTCTTCTGCTGTTCAAGTCGAGGTCAAAGTCAAAGTCAAATAATTTATTTCAATTAGGCACATTACAGGCAGTTTTGAACGTCAAAGATTTACAAAAAAATAAATAAAATTGATTCTAGTCGCAAGAAATTCCACCGTTACTCTTTTAAAATGTTTTTAATATTTTGTATACATTAATTATATAATAAAATTATATGTGAAGACGATGCACTTAGAATAAAATGACTATACCACAATGGTAAAAAGAATGAAAAATGACAATACAACATTCGTCTAGTAAACTATATTACTTAAGACATTATAAAGATTTTGATTTTTATTAAGTGCATAAAAAATTAGACAATACATTTATAATAAATAAATGTTATGTACTTCTAACATCATGCTTGTATTCCTCAAAAAGGGGTAAGCCGTGGTGTTTAGCCCAGTCCTGTTTATGACCCTTAAGATAAAGGGTATGCCTGGTCTTTAACGATCATAATTTGGCTTTATTGTAAACGAAATACGATTTCTTTGTCACTTACGATACAAATCAGCTGTTGTACTTAAATACTTAACTTCTAGATCAGTTTAAAATGGGAACACAAGCCAGCATATTGTGTTAAGTATAAAAAGAACGTAAATTATAGAGTAGTGTAATAAAATAGAGACTTAAACGGTTCTTCTCGCTTGGCTTTTATCGTAGAGAGTCGCTTAGGGATGCCACAGATTTCTTTTCCCTACGGATATTTTGTTAATAAATTGAAAATCTTGTCGGTTTTCAGATAGTTTCACGTTGACGATACGATCTTCGTTTTACTGGATTTGTTTCAGATTTCTATGATAAAGGATAATATTGATACCTTTTGGCTTTGTGGTTTACAGTCGTGGTTTTTATATCAAGTTTACGTCGAACATGAACAGTGAGAAAGTGTAACATTTGGTGAAGGCCTAAATTATAACCAGATTTCAAGTTTAGGTACATACTGGAAATTGTCACGATGAAAACGTACAAAAACGAAATTCTCGCTTCGTTGGAAGTCATAGGCCGAGTGGATAGAACATCATACTTAAGCCGTTTTAGCTACCAGAAACCTCAATGTTTAATAAGATCGACAGTTTGTATTTGAATACATCTCTCTATCTATTATGTATTGGGGTTTATAAAAACCCAATCACTAATAAGCATTACACATTAAACAATAGCTCATGTATTATTTACCCGCCACCCCTATTCGCGTCACACTCTTGTTATATTTATGTAACATGTGCTGTTGTCCCTCCGTGCATCGTGTAGTATGTGCACATACGACAATATCGCTCGCCATACTACCCACAACTCTCTTTTGTTACCACAATATCTGCTGCTGTTGCGTTTCTTGGAAACTCAAGGAAAGGAAGGACCAATTGGAAATTATGTTTTATTTTTTTTTTCCCACAACGGGTAACTCTTGGCCTGCATCTCATCTGGGGGCCAAGTCTACTAATTTACAAACGTCATAATGGTGTCACGATGGTGAGTTTTTGACAGATCTGGAAGCAAAGAGTTAGTTAACAATTATAGGCCAATATCCTTACTCCCCTCAATATCCAAAATACTAGAGAAAATTATAAACAGTCGACTAGTTAACTACCTAGAAAAAAATAACTTCTTATCCCCTGCGCAATTTGGTTTTAGAGCTAAACTATCGACAGCCGATGCAGTCCATAACCTGACTGATTATATTTCAAAAGAACTCGGCAAAGGAAATCAAACCCTGGGAGTCTTCCTTGATTTAGCCAAGGCCTTCGACACGGTGTCTGTTTCTGTTCTGCTAAACAAATTAGAGGATATAGGAATAAGAGGAACGCCGCTGAAACTCTTTGCTGACTATCTAGATGGCCGGTACCAATGTGTTAGAATAGATAATATTACGAGCGATGAGCAGAAAAATACTGGTTTTGGCGTGCCTCAAGGGAGTATTCTGGGCATACGCTATTCCTGATTTATATTAACGACTTGTGTGGCCTTAATATAAAAGACGGCAAAATTATATCTTATGCCGACGACACGGCCTTAATTTTTAGCGCTAAAACCAGTAGCGAACTTTTCAGAATCGCTCAACTAGGTTTCAATACTGTGACTAATTGGCTTCAAAGCAATTTACTAACATTAAACGCTGACAAGACAAAATATATTCACTTCTCCATGCGCAAGTCTCCACTTAACATTACTAACCCTCATATAATTGCCCATCAATGTGGAAACCATACAGTCAACAATTGTAATTGTCCTTTTATCCTCAAAACGAGCAGCATAAAATACCTCGGGGTAATAATAGATGACACACTCTCTTTCAGAAAACATATTGAAAGCCTTGTTAAAAGAGTGCGCAGACTAATATATGTTTTAAAAAAATTACGATCATTTGCAGATTCAAAATTAATCACACAAGTTTATTTCGCCCTATGTCAATCCATAATTCAATACTGTATCACTTCTTGGGGTGGCGCACCAAAAACTAATTTACTTCCTCTTGAAAGAGCTCAGAGAGCAATTTTAAAGGTAGCAAACTTCCATCCCTTCTTCTTTCCCACAGATCTCCTATATAAATCCTGCAATGTACTGACGGTTCGCCAGCTTTTCATTATGCACTTAGTATTAAAACAGCACACCATGCTTACCTACAATGCTGGCAATACTAACAAGAGACGGAATGATATAGTATGCATATCTAATGCATCCTCAAAACATGTGTTTGTAGAAAGATTCTTTACATTCTTAGGACCATTTCTATACAAAAACACGCGTCAGGACGTGACCGTAAGTAAATATCAAAATAAATAGTCTTTGACATTCAGTCTCGTCTCGCGCGCGTCGTGCATCGCACGTGTATCGAGTCCTATTTTGCACGTATACCTATCGCGCGGGTGGGGGCCGTTATTCGTAATGGCTTCCAACATTGTGAAATGTGGAAGTTGTAATGTGGTGATCAACGAGGTCTTGACTTTTATTTGTAATAAGCTTGACGTTATGAACGAGCAAAGTATTAGTCAGATTTGTGCTAGTGCTTTCGATGACACTGAGATATTGGCTGCTAAAAACTTATTGTTCGACTCCATATCGACAACAAAACGTAAGAAGATTAGAAAACGGCAGGGGAAAACGTTAAGGGATATCGACGACATTATCTGCGTGCTCAAGGAGACTGATCCTGAGGATATTCCTACTTTCGTAGCACGAGACCTGCATAAATTGCCGCCGGTACTATTTGACCATGTAGATGTTACCCGCTTACTAAAAGACTTGTTGATAATGAGAGGCGAAATGCAAAGAATGTGTGACGAATACGTGACAGTAAAACAGTTTAAGGAACTGGAATTGGAAATTGAAGTGCTCAAAAATGCATCGATTGTTAACAATGTTACCACAAGACGGGGTGTTGGAAGAACTAGATTATCGAGCTTTGAGTACGAGAGTGGACCCCCAGCATTGTCTCCACAGCATAACATCCCACCGACGGAGGGTAGTGTAAAAACACCGCGCAGTATTTTTAACGGACGGCCGCTCGAACACAAGTCAGCTGATAGTGAGCCGAACGTCGCACGCCAGCCGCCGCCGCCGACGACACCAGTGATGAGTCATGCGACTCCGCCACTAGTGTCCGCTACTGCGATACACACAGCTCCTTCGAATAAAAACAATCAATGTGCTATTGCAAAGAAAAGTTTCTCTGATGTGTTACATGAAGGTGAGTGGAAATCCCAGGAACAGGATGAGAAATGGACAGTTGTTCAAAGAAAAAGGCTTCAGAATCGCTTTGTGGGAAAAACTGGAAAAGCTACGGTTGGTGCTGACTCTAAATTCAAGGCGGCAGATAGTAAGGTACCTCTTTATATTTATAATGTGTCAAAGGACGCGTCTGTGTGTGACATTATTACCTATGTTAAAAGCAAGACTAACATTGACGTACGCTTGGAGAAAATGAACATGAAATATATGAAAGACTATGTTGCATTTAAGGTCTATGTTCCTAAGTGTAAACTGGATACATTTTTGACTGATGACTTTTGGCCAGAGGGAGTAATATACCGCCCTTTTGTGGAATTTAGTCGACGTACCGCCTCCATGAAAAATCGAGATATGGCTAATTGAACATCCACACAAAATTAATGGTTAACAAAAATACACTCATTAGCTTTAATTGTAAAAATGTTAAAAGATCCGTTGAATGCGTGAGAAAACTTTGCCGCTCGGCGGACATTGTGGCACTACAAGAGACCTGGCTGCTTTCTCACGACTTGCCTTTCCTGGGTGATATTGACGTCGCTTTTTCATACACGGGAAAGTCCGCGGTGGATACGTCTGAAGGAGTTCTAACTGGGAGGCCATATGGAGGAGTAGCCCTGTTGTGGAGAAAAGCTGCCTTCCCGTCGGTGTCTGTTATACAGTGTCGTAGTGTGCGTCTCGCGGCGATTAAGGTGAAACTTGACGATGAGCGCACAATTATTGTGTTTTCTGTATACATGCCTACAAACAAAAGTGAAAACCTGCCATTGTTTTCGGAGTGTCTTGGTGAAATATGTGCAATAATTGAAAGCAATAATGTGGAGTCTGTATTTTTGCTTGGCGACTTCAACTCGCACCCTGGCGGTTTATTTGCGAAAGAATTATTAGATTTTTGTGCGGAACAATCGTGGTCGTGTGTAGATATGGAGTTGTTGCCGAGTGACTCACATACGTTCGTGTGCCAGGTGAGCGGTACTCAGTCGTGGCTAGACCACTGTTTGATAACTAGCGCCGCGCGATCATCTGTACTTAATGTGTCCGTCATATATGATACCTACTGGTCAGATCATTATCCTATATTAGTTCAATGTAATTTTAATGTTATTTTGCCTAAACGTGTTAATCTTAGTAATGTTTGTAGTAGGGTAAAGTGGGGGGAAAGGGATCAAACTCAGATAGAAAAATATTTTGATTATTGTAATTCAAATCTTAGAGAGTTAGATTTTCCATCGGAATGTGTTAATTGTGCAGATACATTGTGTAATAATCAGGACCATAAGTTGTTATTGAACAGAATGTACCTTGATATCGTTAGTATATTATCTAGGGGAGCGGAACTAAGTTGTAGTGTACCTAAACGAAAGTACAATACATATGTAACTGGCTGGAACAAATACACACATCAAAAGTGTCTAGGGATCAACATATATTTTTGCAATAACTTTTCTCCTGATTGATATTAATTAAAATTTTCTTTAAGGATTCATCAAATAAAGTGTTTTCGTTTGTCACAGTAACGATAAACCAAGTCACCTTTGCATTAATAAAGAAATTTGCCATTTTCCTAATAAAGGGATTTTTGACATTTGAACCACTAACATTAAAGTTCGAAAAAAAGACTGAAATAACAGTTTTCTTTAAAATTTTATTGGGTAACTTAAACAATTAATAATCCGTGTTTCTACCGCGAACACTAACAACACAAGAACATCGGTTTGGCATACTCAAAATGAGTTCATCCAAATCACGCTGTGGAATGGCCGCCCATGTTCGTTGCAACAACAAAAAAAGGTCTTCTTGCGACTGGATACCCTCCATATTCGGCAGAGCTCTTCTCTGTAGCATATCCCATGCATGCTCAATCGGGTTCAAGTCTGGCGACTGAGCAGGCCAGGGCAGGACATTGATGTTAGCTGCGGCGAGAGTCTGTCTTACAACTCTTGCGGTGTGCGGTCGTGCATTATCATGCATTAACTGAAATAAGGGACCGATTTGCACTTGTAGAGGAACGATGACGTCTGATACAATCGTCTCAGCATAAATTTGAGCGTTGAGGTTGCCTCTGATCCAAATCAACTCAGTTCTTCCGCCGATCCAAATACCCGCCCATACTATGATGGTTCCACCACTATAAGGATGGACTTCCTGGCAGGATTTTAATCGCTGTTGGCGTCCAGGGGTTCTCCAGTGTCGTATACGTCTTGTATCCGGTCTCATACCAAAACGAGACTCATCAGAAAAGCACACGAAACGCCATTGTTCTTCTGCCCAATTTCTGTGTTCAAGAGCCCATTGATATCGAATCCTACGATTGTGCATTGCTATAGGTGGTACCCGTAGCGGTCTTCGGGAATGAAGGTTCACTTCATGCAAGCGGTTTCTGACTGTTTGGTCGCTAATTAAGTTCCCTGAAGAGTGATGAAGCCTCACGGCTAACATCATGGCGGTTATTGTTGGAGCTCTTCGAGCTAAGATTTGAATGTATCGGTCTTGTCTCCGTGTGGTGCAGCGATACCGTCCTCCATGGCGCTCAGCCACGGTACCAGTGCTTCGGTAACGTGTCCAAAGTCGACTGATAACACTCTGACTTGTATTCAGAGCTAAAGCTACAGTACGTTGCCGGGAACCAGCTTCTATCATTCCCACGGCTCTGAGCATTTCTTCCCTGCTTAAATGACGTCGCTGCTCCATAATAACGTTGGTTTTAATCAGTAGTAGGGAAACAGTAGCACTAATAATGTCTTCAATGCGTTGTATGTTTTTATAGGGAAAATATTGACAGCTGATTTTCATCTTTTACTCGAATTTGATTCACAGTTCCTGATTCAAATTATGAAATGCACCAAAAAGGATCCATATAAATTTATAAAATCATAAATTTATTACAAAGCCACATCTCAATCTCAAGAAATCCGCATAAAAATGCTTGATCCCTAGACACTTTTGATGTGTGTATGTGAGTTGTGCCCACAGGGAGGCTCGACTTTGTTTTCAAACGTGGCTATTACAGGGTAAACCTAAATCCGGATATATTTATAATAAAATGTGTATGTCTAGAAAATTATTTAAATCAAAATTAAAATACTGTCAAAACAATGAGGATCAGATCAGAATGGACATTATTGCAAAACATCACACTGATAAGAAATTCAATAAATTTTGGAAGTCAACAAATAAATTAAACCCAGGGTCGAGCCTTCCGGTGAGTGTAGGTGACGCTCATGAACCATGCGACATTGCTAGCCTCTTCCAACGCCATTTCACGGTGGAGTCGCCGCTTGGGCCGGCGGCGCAGGTGCTTGGTGCTGAGTGTCAGCATGGAGACGTTAGTATCCGATTTGCAGCCAAGGATATTGCTGTCATTATCAAGAAGATGGTGAGAGGTAAGTCTCCAGGTCATGATGACCTCAGCATCGAGCACTTGAAGCACGCTGGTGTGCATCTACCGAGGGTACTGGCAATGCTGTTTAATCTGTGCATCAGCCATAATTACTTACCCGATGATCTCATGTACACGGTGGTAGTTCCGATCATTAAAAACAAAACGGGTGATGTGTCGGATGTATCTAACTATAGACCTATTTCGCTCGCTACTGTCATAGCCAAGGTGCTGGACAGGCTGCTTGACAGACAGCTGGAGAAGCACCTTCATATACATGATGCTCAGTTTGGCTTCACGCCAGGTTTGTCGACTGAGAGTGCTATCCTCTGTCTCAAGCAGACTGTACAGTACTACACGGCTAGAAATACTCCTGTGTACGCCTGTTACCTGGACCTATCGAAAGCATTCGACTTGGTAAATTATGACATGCTGTGGCACAAGCTGCACGGTGAGACGCAGGTGCCGAGTGAGATAGTGTCGATATTTAGGTATTGGTACAGTCACCAGCGGAACAGTGTGAAATGGGCGGGAGTATATTCCGACGTGTACGGGTTGGATTGCGGTGTGAGGCAGGGGGGGTTAACATCGCCCCGCTTGTTCAACCTGTACATGAACCAGTTGATCTGCGAGCTCAGCAGTGCTAATGCGGGTTGCTCAATAGGCGGGGTGCCTATTAATAACATCAGCTATGCGGACGATATGGTGCTGCTGAGCCCGTCGGTTGGGGGGTTGCGGAAGCTCCTGCGCATTTGTGAGGCATATGCTGAGGCTCATGGGCTCAGGTACAACCCTAAGAAGAGTGAGTACATGATTTTCAAGGCTGGTACCAAATGTTACTCTTTTATACCTCCGATTACTCTTTGCGGTGCTACTCTGAATAGGGTTACCCATTTTAAGTACTTGGGCCATTGGGTCACAGATAACTTGTCCGACAATGAGGACATCGAGCGGGAACGTAGGGCGCTGTCGGTTCGCTGTAACATGTTGGCACGTAGGTTTGCACGCTGTACTGAACAGGTAAAGGTGACTTTATTTAAAGCCTATTGTCAGTCTTTTTATACGTGCAGCCTATGGGCCAACTATGTGCAGCGAGCATACAGTGCCCTGCGCGTACAGTACAACAATGCGTTTAGGGTGCTGCTAGGGCTGCCGTGGTTTTGCAGCGCTTCTACGATGTTCGCGCAGGCGCAAACTGATGACTTTTATGCTATTATTAGAAAGCGGAGCGCCTCGCTACTAAGTCGCTTACGACGCAGCACTAACAGTATCCTAAGCGTATTGTCTGAACGGTGGGACTCGGTGCTGTTGGAGAGGTGGATGCACCTGCATGCCAGTTCGTCACCATTTATTAAGTGATTTTTGTTTTACCACTGACTTATAACTTGACATATAATTTTAAATTAAATTCTGTTATAATTATAATTTGTATAAGTAACTCAATCGTTTATTTTAATTGCATTTGACATTTAATTTTAATTCTGTGACCATTATAATTTGTACCTACATTGACATTTTACTATTATATAATTTGACATAATCATTTTAATTTAGATTCTGTTATTAATATAATTATTTTGCATTGACATTTTACTATTTTTCTATTGTGATTTATGTGTTTTGTGTAATTTTATTTTGTGTAATATGGGTTTTGCCTGAATTAAATGAATTTTAATTTTAATTTTTTAATTTAATTTATACAATAGATTAAATAAAAAACTTAGTTTATATAATTTAAATTACTTTAGTTGTAAAAAAATTGTACTTAAATATTTACTAACCGTAGATTATGCACAGACAGAAGATCTACTTGCTGTCTGCAAATAGAACCGCTAACATGCTATTTTTGCTTTTATTTACCTAAATTTTAATTTTACTTTTTATTATACACTCATTGTTAATTTATTGGAATAAGTATTTATGCACTTTCTAGCCTGAAGCACAGGTTCAACCTAGTTCAGGCAAATAAGTAACTGTACTCTATTTTAAATTGTTAAGTATTTATTGTAAACGTGCCCCTTTATAAATAAACGATTTTATTATTATATTATTATTATAGATTTGCCATACAAAATCTGTCAAAAACTCACCATCGAGACACCATTATGACGTTTGTAAATTAGTAGACTTGGCCCCCTGATCGTAAGTGATGATCAGGCCGAAGGGCTAAGCGAGCTTCACCCGAAATCCTCAACCACAGAGGAACTGGCTATCTTATCTCTTAACTGCCGAAACACAACAATGATGTTAACATTGTTGTTATGGCGACAGACTTAGATAAAATGGTGGTAGCTAGCCAGGCGGACTTAGAACAAGCCCTACCACCAACCAAACCGAGCAGAAAATTTTGCTCCCACGGGGAATTGAACCCGGGACCTCCGGGTCTGAGATAGGTGGCTTAACCACTTAACCACAGAGGCGGTTATTTTCAGTTTCATTTGTCCGCCATTTTGAACTATCTGTGAAGCAATTTCATTGAATCATGACGTACCATCGAAGAAGTTCATAACTAAGGATTTCCGTCTGCAGCGCTCGGCGGCTAGAACCGGGGCGGTAACAGATGTGATCATCGTGTTCTTGGGATTTGGTTTTCACACTGCTTAGATAATAATAACAATATGAAGTTCTTCAATCTAATTTGATAATATCTTATTATAATGTAGGTACCTACTAGCCACTCGCCCCTGATACGCATGTGTCAGTGACAGCTCAGGCCGAGTCAGGCATTGGGGCGCAATACACCTACTGGTGTGACCGCATGTAAAATCATCGGATTTCTCTGCTTTATCTAAGTTTTTGTCAGCTGAGATCTTCCGTAATAAATTCTAAAAAGAAAGGCCCGCATCAAAACTATTGTGTAGATTAAAAGAAACATGTGGAGCAGTCTTTGGGGACTGCCGATAGAAGTGAAAACTAAGTAACGCCATCTAACGAGGAATTTATGTGGCTTGCTTATACAAAAACGAAAGCTGTAGCTCCATTTAAAAAAATCCAAAAAGTTATACAGAGTGCGCTGTCAACAAAAAAAATGCTCAGCGCGCCTTTGGTGACGATGACGCGAGTTCCATGATTTTTGTTCACCCAAAAACTGTTCAACGCGCCTAAAGAAGTTATCACTTCAATAAAAATAAGTCGCTTTTCGTTTCTGTCTGTGTGACCATTTTATGTAATACTATGTATAGAATATAGATTCTATGTTTTTAGCTTTGCTATCGTCTGGTAAAAATATTTCCATCCCTTTCTTTACTTATTCTAAGAAGTTATTTTTACGAATATGGGTCGTCGATGACATTACGAAGAGTGAAGGCCAATGCGATACCCTTGCAAAATGGTGAACTTCCGCAGAATATTTCACGATATTAATAAAATTCCTTCTTGAGTACCTATCGATAATCAAATTCAAAATATAATTTATTTTCTCTTCACAAACAATGACATCGTCTAATTTAGACAAGCTTGAAGAAATATGTGATACTAGTTAATAATGATAATGCATAAATTTAAAATAATGTTACAGAGCCTGAAGAAGTTAATAGTAGACAAGTGAAAAGTAGTATCTACTGAAAACTTGTTTTCTTTTACGGGAAAAATATAAAAATTACAATTTTACGAGTTACAAGTTACAATTTGGAAACTGTGGAAATTAAAATCAAAATCAATTTACCGATATAATGTAACATCTTAATTAACGGTAAATTCATTCATGACAGACAAAACCTTCGTATTCATTATAATATTTATTTCGCACTCGCCTACGGGGAAAGATGCCATAAATTTTCCGATTACCGCCAAAGAAATACGACTTCCAATATAATACAAGCTCAAGAGAACCTCTCTGAATTTCAGGCAAGTCTTAACAGTTACACAAAATGTGATTTTCACAGTCCGATGGATACAAATTTGAAAGGAGGTCTCGAAAATGCGAGCAGCCTATTTATCATTTGGCTTATTAAATAAAGTTATTGATAACATTTCTAAGACTGGGCTTTAAAGGAAAGGTTCTGTTTTCTATTTTATTTTGAAGAATTGCTGTGATTTCTTGAGTTGTAATGTTTTGATGCTCATTTGGGAATTTTAGGTCTTGAATAATGTGACTGAAATAGTTGGACAGAAATAAAACATTATTTTGGTTTTTAGACGTATTTTACCTAATGGACTTCTTCACAATATTTAATTTTAAGTGTTAACAATATCTGACTAACCGATCACTCTTATGTAACTTGGTATCAATTAATAACGTAGGTATAGGTTAGGTAGGACGAGTAAATGTAAATATTGATCAATCAGAGAACACATTAGCTTTTATTAAGATTATCTTTTAGTGATAGCTTTTCCGATCCCCGAAGAATATTTTAATTGCATTATATTGGAGACAAGTCATCATAATTCGGGAGCAATTCACCAAACAAACGTTTTGGACAAACATTTTATAGCTTCCAAAAAAATATAATATTTCAAAAAAATACGCAAAGAAGTACAATCAGAAGCGAAGAAATTAACGAAATAAAAAATCACGGGCCCATTTCAGTGACATTAAACGGTAAATACAGGGACATTACAAATAATACTTCCAGAATAAATAGGGAGGCGATATTAAAACCCGAACACGTAATTTATAAGGACTTTTTCAGTAAAAAATATTTGGTGACTTGGTTTAAATTACGAGAATCACATAAACATTACGCAGGCAGACAATAACTCTTGGGTATTATTTCTAAACTGACATTTCGAGTGGAATGAGAATACTCTTGAAGGTCAGCTGTTTTGGTATTCACTTGGGAATAAGGGAAACTTGAAAGTGGAGAAGAATTTTAGTTTCATTCTAGCTCAGTGTGTCCACTAATCAGATTTCTTAAAAACAAGTAAGGATGAAGTACTGGTAGTAGTACTGACTATCGTTAATTAGAACAAAAATTGACAAACAAATTGGCAAAATTAGACCATGATACGTAAAAAACATATTTCCAGCATTGTCCTGGCTAACGATTGATTTTTATTTAACCAACAGCATTACCTATTTGTCCATATAAACATCTTCATCATCCAAATGTTTTAATCCTGCCATCAATTCTATTCTCTTAGTGAATTAATTACAAACCACGGAGTTTATCTCCTCAATTTCCTTCTACAGAGTACCTTTAAAATATCTTACGGTCTCTAAAAGTTTTATTTTTTCATCAGTACATTCATTAGCATAACTGCGTTCCTTCTGGTTAATCTCGAGCCTCTTGCTCAGTGTCGGCAAAATGAACATTTTATGGTCCATCGCTAATCTTCAGTCATTACGATAAAACCTACCTATCTGTAAAAACTGGGGGTTCTAACCTGACTTTAAAACTGCATAACGTTTATGTTGTCTATAAAATATCTAATTAGAAGTCTCGTTAGCTTCCTCAGATGTTTATGTGTTTTTCTTTCTTTATCTTAGTTTTTCTGTGGTCTCATTTAGAGGTTTGGTTTATTGGGTCAGATTTAATTCTAAATTGATAACGAATTCCGACTTTTTAGTACCTATGTCCCAGTACGACACAACTTAGTAGTAGCATCGGCAAAAATAGGAAACCGATAACCATCCGAACTGAGTATGCTTTCAAAACCATCAATTTTTATTACTGCTTTTGGTGGAAATGATTTTTAGGTTTTCGCAATAACTAGGAAAATCATATACCTAACCGAAATACATTCGTAAAATTGAAAAATGAATGAATGAAAATTCTCAAATTTATGCTACACCTCCGTCACCTTCTGTCTTTTGGGTCTAATAATCTAACTTTTTATGTACCTTAACTTTAATATTGTTGAACTACTCTCTGAAAGATCCTACTCTAACAATAAACAGGTTAAACAATGGGATTCTTCTATCAGTAACTTGGACATAAACTAAAAGCAAACCCAGAAACGTACCTTCTCTATCACCACTTATATATTCTTGCGCAGCCTTTAAAGTATTCTAAGGTCAAGGCAAGAAACTTTCTCGAAACAATATGTTTACTATTTAAAATATTAACCAAACGTTCGTAAGTCGTATTGTCTGAATATTAAGAGGGCTATCGGCTGACATGACAGCGAAGGTTCATGAATTATTAAGCAATAGACGGACGACTTCTGTTATTAACGGTTCGGGATGGTTTGTTTAATTTATAAAATTGACGTTGGATTGGGTTTTGCTTTCAAGGGTTGGGTTTGTAAAGGTTCTGGAAGCTAGAAAAGCAAGACATCGTAAAAAATAAATAAGAAGATAGGCTATGAATTTAACGAACGGAAGATGTGTGGTTTACCAATGAATGTATTTTAACCACTAGGTATTAAACAAGTTCTGACGTTTGTAAGTAAACGCTCTCAAAACGATGAAGGAAAATAGCGTGAGAAAACCAACATGTCTTAGGAGCAAAAACTCCAGTGAAATCAACCAGCCCGCATCGGGCCCGCGTGGTAGATTACGGCCCTCACTCACATATAGGCCGCTTATGCTTTTGCTGCGCAAGTCCTAAGGGTATAAATGCTATCTCTGATGGCTAATCTCATGTTAGCTGTCATTTTCAACACAGTTTGCAATTATACATTACCAGCATAACAGCAAACTATAAACTGCCTGGAGCAGGATTTGATAATACGTTCATTTGTGTTGTCAAATAATTCTGCCTATGTTATTAATCACACTAGGCACTAATTCAACATACATTACTACATTTACCCGGAAAGTTTCAGTAACACTATTAAGAAAACCATCAATGCACGTCGAAACTTCACCAGTATTACGTACACCATCTATTAAAATTATTCCTATATGTGAACCTCGCTTTGTACATGCAAAATCTTTTTTACCTCCGATGTTTCACGCCAGGTGGCGCCACGTATCACAGTTCTCAGAACATTACCCGCACGTTACGATTTATTATTTAGCGCGTGGTTTCTTCGCGAAGTTTCCCTTCAGAGTTTAAAAGCGATACAAATGTAAATATGTTTATATAACGTTGTTGTTATGCAAAATGGTGTGTTTTATGCAACAGAGAAATCTCTACATTTTTGTTTAACGCAAAGAAACTGGAGACGTTATGGGTAGTCACAAGCCCAAAAATCTGATAACCAGTCTAGCCAAGGGGTATCGTGTTACCCAGTAACTGGGTTGTGAAGGTCAGATAGGCGTTCGTTCCATGTAAAATACTGGTATTCTGCTACATCCGGTTAGACTGGAAGCCGACTCGAATATAGTTGGGAAAGGCAGATTGATTGCAAACTTTGTGTACCAGCTTTACTAACATATGTACTACACAATTAGACGAGATAATAATCGCAACCAACTAGCAGCAAGGTAAATGCTTTATATCCTTGATCTCATGCAAAGAAAGAACATTCTCACTACGTATGTACCTTGTCGTTCCAATTTATTGGAATATCCGTTCAGATTTATTTTCCTTTCCCACCTTGTGCCTAGATTGATTTGTAATCCATTTATCATTGCTTCACACCAGCTCTTAACTTAAGACACTGTTGATATAAATTACCTAAAAGTTATAAATTGCCACAGCAATAAATCCAATCAAAACTTTTGCCAAAACAGTCAATCACTGCCTATAAAAAGGCGTTTCCATTTGTGCATCAAATAAGAGAAGTCGGTACACCAACAGGTGCAAACAAAGTTGTAATATAAATCTTGCGCTCCGTGATTTACCGAGCAACTTCGGGGCTCCGGGTCCCACGTTCAATGCTTCGGTAAAACGTATGGCAGTTCTGACTTCTGTCTTTTTTATCGTTTCGTGGGTAGGTAATTTTAAGAGAATCGCTAAAGAAGAATTGTTGGGGATTATCTTTATTAATGTGCTTTTGGAGTTCTTCTGGTATTGATCGGAGAGAAGAGGGAGCCGTGACAATGACTTGAACACCAGGGGTGAATGATCTCTACTAATAGATAGTGACGCTTCAGTGGTTCAGAAAGCACATTACTTCCTCTAATATTGCTCTGGTATATTTTAAGTATATAAGCATAGATACATACACACATTCACAGTATTAATCGAATTACTTGTTATTATTATTATTATCATACACTAATTTATTTTATTTAAGTTTACATACGCGCACACTGCAGTATAAAACTGATTTATATCCGTCACCTCACACGCCAGGTCCAGTTGAAAACCAGCGTCAGGCACTAGTTGTCTGGCATTTTTGCTGAACTGGGCCTATTTGGCGCAGCCGCGAGGCTCACATTCCTGTGAAATAATTATTTTACACTTTTTATTTGTTTCCGTTTTATTATCTCTTTTTTTACTTGTGTTATATTATGTTGTGCTGTGTGCCTTTTCGTCTGTGCTAAATAAATGTATTTTCTTTCTTTCTTGAATAAATTAATATAGTTGGATGTTATACGAAAACAATGTGTGTAAAACGGAAAATCAGTCAACTTGATTACACATATAATTTTCACGATTTGGTCCGCTGAGGTGAGATAGCAGTTGTATTCTACCATCTGCCCAGCTAGCTTCCAGTCTAACTGAAAGCAGCTGAATACCGGTATTTTACATGGAGCGCCTGCCTATCTGACCTCCATAACCGAGTTACCTACTGGGTAACACGATACCTCTTGGTAAGACTGACATGTGCTTTCGTTCTAACCATGAATCTTTCTCGTAGTATTATAGTCCATATTAAATCAAAATCAAATCACTGGTTCGGAAGAAATTGTTAATTAAAAGCTTTTCATCAGTGAAAACATTTCTATTCTGTGATTTTTTATAAATCGTGTAACATCAAGAAGAAGAAAAAACCTAAAATCCTCACCAATCAATCTTTTACAAGATTCAAAAAATAATTTTGAAATTCTACCTCATATAAAGCTGATAATAATTGATCAAATCGGCTGAAGGCACGTCACCTCAGTTCAACTCAACCTCGGGTCTTTAACTCGACCTCACCTAATGAATTTAGACAACTATTAAATTCTCACTGATTGAAGATTACAACTGAACTGATTTATTTCAACTTTTTCAATTTGAAAAGTTTAATTATTTGATCGTCGAGCTTTAATTTCAGTAGGAGCGTTTGGAGTGAAAAAGTTAGAGGTTTGTATTCATTTATTTCACGTTGGTAACTAATTTTAGAAAATTAATTAAACAGCTAAGTAGTTTGTTGTCGAAACAATGTTGACACCGAAATCGTCGGGTTTAACAAGCTTTTGACTTTGTATAATTTTATATAGCATGGAACAAGTCTATGTTTCTACCTCTGATCAGAGATTGTTGATTATAATAAACAACAATTTTCATCCACTTCTAAGTAAAATTATAATTTCAAAGTATTTAAGTTATTATTATCTATTTTGCCAGAAATCCTACCGGTTGCCTTTAGCGAAAAAAGAGTGTGTGCTTAAGACCGCACGGCAGAAGTGAAAACTTCATTGTATCTTTCTCGCTCGGGTACACTCGGCGGTCCCGAGTTCACCCGATCGAGCCTTTCACCTCAGAGCGTGACGGATCAGCCTAACTTACTACCTACTACGGAAAAATCTGTGTGGGGTGCGCCAAAAGAAGTTTCACTTCAAAACTCTTAACTGATTTTAAATTGACATCTTACATACCTATTACCAATTTTACAGAGAGAGTGAACCTACATAGCGTGACCTAAGCTGAAAATAACATGGCTGTAAGCACCTTTACAAATGTGTTAAATATACTTAAGCTTAAAGCCTACTCTCAAACGAAGCATAACTCAGACACTTTACAAAGCAACGCCACAAGAAACACATAAGTGGCACTTCTAACATTGCGTTCACACAAAAAGTACATTAAAACTAAGAAAGTGGCACGCGAAGAGCTTTAAAACAAAAAGATCGCGGACAAACAGTAAATCTCGAGGTAAGTAGAGCGGTACCTGGCAAACTTTCACTGTAATGGCAGTTGGCGATGTTGGTGACAAATGTTTGGATCGGTATTGGTTTTGAATTTTTTTGGGGCTTAGTATTTTGGATCGCTACTGCTTCACCTTTCAGATGTTCGCACAGATAATAGAATTTTCTAAATCGGAGAAAGAAACCATTGTTTTTGGAGACTTTACCAAAGATGTGCTTGTGACTTGCCCTGCACGCGTACCGAAAGGGCTGGTTCGAGATGGCACGGGGAAAGAGTTCCGGAAAGGACTTGGGGAGGCCCTTGTTCAGCAGTAGGATAGTCAGTGAAGGCAGACAGGGAAGGCCGAGAAAAAAAACAAAGGGGTTATAAATATGCAATATAACATACATAATTAACTTGATCGCCTCACAGAAGGACGTATAAGGTTGGGTAGGTACTTTTTCTTGGCAATAAATACCTGCATCTTTATGAAAGAAAATAATTAGTTTACTATTACAATCCACAAGTCACAGTGCCTTTATAGTCCCACGTGCCTACAACTGTGCCCAAAACGTAGTAATAACAGAAACATAAGCGTCTCTCAGTTAGTCCGGGAGCCCCGGGGCCAATTAGGGGTCTTAATGCTACGACTAGGGCATGCTATTCGGATATCCGGATATCCGAATTATCCGGATATCCGTCAAAAATATTATCCGAATATAATTTGTTGTACTATCCGGATAAAACGGATAATACGGATAGTTACTTTTGTTCCATTTTCCTTTTGATAATATAACATTTAACGTTGTGTTTTAATAAAATAGGTATTTACAATCGTGACAATTCATGTTATATCTTCAAAAATCCATCTAATGACACAATTACTATGTAGATTCATCATAGAGAAAATTTAAAAGTGCTTTTGCACAGAGCTCGACTTCAGTTGACGACAGCGATGGTGATGACGTAGCACTCAGTGATTACAAGCAGCAGAAACAGAAATATTATTTACTTTAACAGAGAAAAATAAGCAAAGAGATCGGAAGGACTCTGGTTGACCATCAACAGTGAATGCTTTGACAAGCATGACATTTACTTTTAAGGCATTGGCAGGAATGATGGCTTTGATTAGTAGTGTTGTTTTCTACATTCATCTCGATATTGTGTCTTGCTTGACGAGATCTCACAGAACCAAAATAGAGTTCCTGCTAAATGCAATATAAAGAAAAGGTTAAGATTTGCTACACTTGAATAAGCTGTTTTGGTAACCAACCCAAAATCAGATTGATATGGGAAGTAGGAATGTGGAGCAGAGGCCTCATCATGATTCTCGTCATTCATGATTTGCATTAATTCGTTTCCTGCCTGGACTGTAAAAATCCAATCCGGAAAGTCCTCTTTAGGAATACCCAAAGTTTCACATATGTCCAACGGAAGATAGGACTGCACAATCGCGATAACGAGAACTGAAAGACCCGAAACGTACAGAAGATAGTTCATATTCAGGGAATCGATGAAAATACATGTCATTCGCGGCTACTAGTTTGTGCTGATCCAACTTATACATCAGATACTTTGACATCAGGCAATGTCAGTGGTGTGATTTTGTCTCATTTATTACCAAGCACTACTTTGTAAGACTTCCAGTCTTCATCTAATGTGCTTTCAATTGTTCATCTTAACAAAGATAGCATTTGACCAGCTCACGATCTATTATACCATTGGTAGATAACCCGTGGATGATAGCTGTTCTCTTATCTGTCAATGACAGATCGGACAGATTTTGCTTTTAGTACGAACTGAAATACTTTAGTATACAATTGTTGGAGAGTTTTTGTAATAAAAATGTCGATTGTAAACTAATATAAGTTTGATTTACCTCTTTTACAGTGGTATCCAAAATATCCATATTATCCGGATATATTCGAATAGTTGTCTGGCTGTATCCGAAATATCCGAATAGTAAAATGGGCGGATAATTGCATGCCCTAGCTACGACCTTAAGGCAAGTACAGGTCAAATGTAGTTGAGGAGCCGTAACTTTGTTATACATTTTTTATTTAGTTACGGAAGGTTATCATGGTGAGGTAATTCTTGATAATAAAGGCCACTCTGTCCTTTTTTCACTGAGTCTGAATAGGCACTAAGTATAAAGACTGATTTACGCGGTGTGATTTAATTGCCTGAGGTATACCATAAGTTGAAGCAACAATAACGCCGGTAGAACACCTCCACCGCGAAACCATAGCAGCGAAACCGCAGTAGTTCAATCAACTGGTTCGCATCATGTTCCGCTACTCGAGTTCCGATACTCGAATTTCGAATAGTGGAACAGGACGCGAGCCAGTTGAATTGAACTACTGCGGTTTCGTTGCTATAGTTTCGCGGCGGAGATGTGCTACTGGCGTGCATAAGCGATGTTTCGACGATGCAAGTAATTTTTGGCATGGAATGCATAGGTACCTATGTAATGTTTTACTCGGTCGTTTCGTGAAAATCGACCGTTACGTTTCAAATATACTTTCGGAGTTGCACTATCTCACGAACCGCTCGTATACTATAGTACCTACTGAGAATTTTGACAACTGACTTCAGTCGCCTCTAAGCTTTGCGTGAGAGTGGTTTTTCGGCGAAAAAGAGAATGACCAAAAGTGGTACCAAAAAGTCTCGCGCATCAAGACCAAAATGTTATAGTAATTTCATAATTTTTTACGACACTATGCGTCGGGGTTTTGATTTTTGAACAGGGAATTTACTTTTGAGTTTTAAAGTATGGATATTGTTTTATTTTACTCCTTATAAATGACGTTCCGTTTCACTTGAACAACGTCAACTGACTTGCATGTCAAGCGGACTTTATCGATTTTCGATGAATCGACTAACCAGTAATAATTTCTTCTGTTTATTATACATATATAACTATAACGTTTGCATTTCACGAATTATATGTATTTGCTTTGCTTTCTTTAAATAACAGCACCAAAATCAGTACCTACACCAAATGGATTTAGTTTGGTTTATTGCTAATTGACACAAATCTATTTTCTTACCCTAAAGATTTTGATTTATCGATTACATCCCTAAATCCTGACTAGTCTATAGTTATCTGTGCATCTGACATTTGTATTGTACTAACTTTTACGCTATCGAAAACGACAGTCTGTGTTTTTGAAAGTTGAGATACCTAGTATAGTAAATGATTGAATTGTGTGTTGAGAAGTAGAACTTGTTTGTATTTTGTGATTTTTTTCGTCAGCGTTTAACAAGTCTATAAAAATAAGTCGTTGGTAGCGTAAAAAAAATAGACTTAGTTTTTAGGTTATTTTCGTTTTTCTAAAATAATTCCACAACCCGGGTTTCTTTTTCAAAATGAACTTTTGTAGGAGTTCATATGATCAGTGTAGTCCATAAAAAACCAAGTTTGAATTTGATGCAACATGGTACGGGATTCCATACATCCATGAGCATTCTCCTTTTCTAAGTTGCTCCATTAAAACTTAAATATATCTAGAACTCCAAGTCCGATCGCAAAATACAAAGTGCGTTGTGATCCTCAGAACAACATCTCACCAATGACACTAATTCTGAGTATCAGAAGCACTCACAGAACATAATTATCATTTGAATTCAAAAATTATAAATGCCTCGACCTAAAAATCGCGATAAAATACGAACCAAAAATGTTAAACAACGAATGTGCATGAAACTGTTTGATGGGTTAACCCAAAATTTACCCGCAGATCGTAAGATGTCTTAAATATTTAAGGCTATCGAAGGAGAATTGCCAGACACCAATGACATGCTGACAAATGCCATCTAGTATTAGGTACAGGCAGTAAAGGAATAGCCGAGGAAGAATGGTCCAAGAATAATCAGTGCAAAATTTATGGCGACAGGTCGAATTTAGATCGGATGTAGGTAGTGCAGATACGTCCATACATGTAGGTAAGCACAACTAGGTCAGATTTTCGTGAATTCAGTTTCAGAGCAAAGCCCAAGTGCTCACACAAATATCATTGAACTGTGAAATCTGGTTTTGATAGGTCTTGCAGAATATAGCGCTCACTTCAAGTAAAAAGTTCTCGAAAACGAAACAATATTTCCAAGGTTAATCCAGTTTTAGGCCATAAATTTTCGCCAAAACCCAACGAATGGTTAACAGCTTGCAAAATTTCAGCGTCGAAACGTAAAAACTTCAATACAGCTCGGCTATAAATCTAGTTTTAAACCATTTTCGGTTAGTGTCAATACCCAGTTATCGTATATTGAGCATTTTATAGGTGTTAAAGTATCTGACGACAGCTTTACAATGGGCGTAGATTTTACTGGCGCTTTTGAGTGGCGTTTCAGGTTTATGGATAGCCGTGATAAAATGAAGTTTTAAAGTCGTTCAATGGATACTTTATCGTAGTTCGGTACTTTGGTGATATAATGTTGTTTTATGTCTGCGGTGATTAGTGGATCGGAGATTTGTTCAAGCGATATTAATATCATGAACTAATTTTATGATTATGTCTTTGTAGTTACAGTTTTTATGCTTTCAATCTAGTTTCCTAAGTTTATCAAATGTCGGGACTACAAAGGAGAGTATTAAGATTCCTCCGATTCCCAGCAGTGGATGATATAGACTGATTGTGTAATAACTGCTCTTAATATTTTAATAATTATCATAACAATTAGACAAAAAGAATGAATAGTGTCAGCTGTCGTCATCGATAAACAATTACCATCAACAGATGCAGATGGCAAATAATTTAAGGTGCGAAAAAACCGTGATGGATTGCAAATTGTGCTCCTGAGTAATTAGTATTGTCATTTGGATTCGAATTTACTTTATTTGCATCCTTTTTAATATTAATATAGTCGATTCTAGTAATATTCGCTTGATCTTAGAGACATTACGGTTAAAGATATTTATTTGCTCAAAAAAATTACACATTCACATAAAGAGAAACATATAAATAGGTTTAAACAATAATTAATGTGCCATTAAGCTAAAATAAAATATTGCTACACATACATATCTTAGAATTAAATATTATAATACACTTACTTTTGTCAAACAAAACAAATCAAAATTAGGTAGTCCAACAAATAAAAATATGGATTTTTCTAATGTATTATTTCCTACCCTCTTTTATCTAGCACAGAACTGTAACACTAATGTTCTTTTATTAAAGAAATATGTTTTGATTAATTAACATTGAAACATACGTAGATGATGAATGATATGAACAAGACAAAGAGAGAGGCAAAAGTCTTTAACAATCAACTTAAAATTAAAAAGCACAAATACGAATTTCAACGACGGCGAAAACCGAAGTAAATCCGAAGAATGTCTGAATAATAAAGTGTGATCATGCGGAAGGAACAAGTGGGAGGCGATTACTTAAGATCAATTAACAATTTACAGCTGAAATGTAAGTGATGGCTCTTGGGAACACTCCAATAATACGATATTTCCACTTTGATATTGGGGCTGCCCTTTTCAAAAGGTCAGATGGTAGGTACTTATAATTTGACAAGCTATCAAGAAGCATGATTTTATAATAATCAAACATGATATTTTTAATGAATATGCCATGACAATATGCTTACAACCTGACACGTTAAACTAGGCACTGAATCTGTGAGTGACCCTTTGCATAGAAGAGATAAGCTTTAGATTCACGCCATTATACTTTAGTTTAGTCTACCAAGAAATACCTTCGCACTAGCATAAGGACACAACAGGAAAGCCACAAAATCATCAACTATCCACTCCAACTATTATTAATAGATTCAACAACAATGTCAACATAAATTTGCAACAAAACTATGAACCAAGGACACTGGAAACTTAGATAATCAGTGTTGGACACTACGGAGACCGCTAGGACAAAGTTTTAGACACAAAAACATGGTCTCGCCACAAGTTGTCGCGACTTTGGTCCAGAAGTAGAAGTGGATAGGTTTAAATCAATAAATGTTGTGTAAGGAAACGTAAACTCTGATACGAACTTCCCTTCCTTGGTTTGGTGTGTTGGAAATTGATTTATTATTGCACTTTTGTTGATCATGGTCTGGATCTGATGATGTTACTTTGAATTGGACTAATAGATTTCTTTGATTTTCTTCTGTAACAAACATTAATAGGCCTGAATTTGAACATTTCAAAATTCTGATTGTGATGTGCTGAATTCATAGAGGCTAACTTTGGGCGTAAGATATTAAGCCAAAAGACGCACTGCTGAACTTGGGCTAATCGCAAACACCGCTGCATCGACCGGTCCAGTGGTTGCAAACAGCGTATCTCCACAACCTTAACCAGGTCCTTATAGCCAATACGTATTATTATAATCACTCGGCGTCTATAACTTTTTCCATATTCTTCTTAATGGGAATACTTTCCCAATTTATTTAATCCTTCACCATTTTCTCAGTAACACACAGATGCTGTAGTCACTGTGTAACTACAGCATCTGCTCGAAACAAGTCAGGAACAGTTACAAACCGCGACATGTTGGCATTACTACCTGCCACTGTGCGCGTGACTCGAATATTATTAACACAGTTACAAACACATTTCGATTGAAATTTTGGGTGTTTGGAAACGTGACGTACTTAATTTGCTAATCTTTTCTTTCTTTATTTATTTTTAGACTTATAGGAACAGGTTCTACTGGTTTCGATGCTGATCTTCTTTTCGTGTGGTTAGTGATTAACCTGGTGTCAGAGTTTTAAAACCGCCCATGGGCCTCTGACTTGGCTTCACATGCCGTCGAGAAATATCTCTCAGGCATGCCGCCGGGCTGCGGGCTGTCGATTCTGATTAAAAAGGGACTTAGAAAGTCCCTATGACGTTAATTTCTATAATGGACCTGAATTTATATATGGCTGTGTAACTTATTCTTAAGACCAATAGTAAAATCACTGCAATCAGAGAAGATTGTACAAGTGCTGCGTTAAAATCTGATTACTGATAGCACCTGAAAAACTATATAAAAGATAAACGACTTTTCACGGGAAACGTTTATAATGTTTAAAAGTATAACACCAACATAAAATGCAGATTAATTACTAACTTTATGTCCCAAATAAGTGTACTACCCTTTGCGACTGCTGCGAGGAAAATCTGTGGTTTGTGAAAATACTTACATCTACGGTGACGCTTCGAACGACTCCCTGGCACACTGAAATTGAAAAAATAGATCCTGAATGGCTTCGGGAAAAGGATGCTACGGCTGTTCCTTTGTTTGTTTGTTTTTGACGGGGGCACTGCCGTGCCCTCGGATAATTTATGTGTTTGTTTAAGAATGTTGTGAATGCGTGCAAAATGAATGTAGAAGATCTATTTTATGGAATCAGAACAGGCAGAAGAAAACTTCTATGAAGTTAGAATTGGATCCTAAGCTACTGTTTATCAAGCAATTGAGAATCATAAAAGTTATCATCCTCTGCTTAGCCTGTTCCTATGTTTTTTTTTTTTTTTTTTGCGTGGGAAATCGTCAAATGACTTCTCCTGCTCTGGGCGGAGCGGAAGGGCGTGTCAGACTTTTACTGACTAAAACCCACCCGTGTTCCTTCCCTTGCCTAGACCGGGGCCACGGTTTCCCCTTAGGACTTATCCGCAACCCCAGTGGTAGGCATCGGCCCTAACTTCGCTGACAACTCTTTGAGGCGCGCGTGGAACACTACGCGCCGTCGACCCGGGCTTGGTCCTGATCGGACGGAGAGCTACCCATCACTCTCCGTCCGCAAGCCCGCGCCTACGGTGGCCGGAAATCGTCGATCGATTCCCGACGCCCGGGGCGCTGTTCCTATGTTGGGGGCGGCTTCTAGTCTAGTCTAGAATACTAATATTTTACATGGAGCTACTGCCTATCTGACCTCCACAGCCCCGTTAAAAGTATAAGAGAATCATATAAGTATTAAAGGCAATTAAAATAAATATGATCTATTGGCCTACATAAGAAAGAAAGGAAAATGGTTTATTCTGCACAAACTAAACGTACATTACAAAAAATATAACATTTAGAACTCCTAGACAGATTAGCCAAAAGCCTAGTATTCACTACATTATTAATACAAATAAATTAAAAGTTTGGCAAAGGGGTTTGAAGATTTTTGTATGGAGGGTGGCCCTAACGTGAGGCCGCCATTTTGATTTTTTTTTCAGAATCTTGGTGATAATCGAAAGTTATATAATTTAGATAGAGGACACTTATACAAACAAAAAATGTCATATAACATAATATCCTAAAGCGTCACGTTTCGGAGTAATTCACTGAAATATAAGTCGAAAACTGAACCCTGAAATAAGGATTTTTTTTGTTTTTTTCCCTTCAGGTAAGTATATTGAGCTATGAAAACATAATTGCGTCATGTATAGGTAATATTTTAGTTAAGAGCGAAAGATACAAAAATATATGTATACCCCCCGCCAAATGAGGACGTGTGTTATATGGTATATGTATTATATGGTGCATGGCATGGGCGCGACACCAAGCAAAATCCTATTCAGCCTCCCGCTGCCTTCTTGGATGATATTATTTATACCGAATATGATTAAAAAATCTTGTTTTTGCTTAATGGTTGTCAATTAATTCATGTAAGTATAAATAACTTAATCAACATGAAGTAATTACAACCTATATAAATAAATTCGTTATAAAAATTCTTACTTTTATCTTTGAATATCTCAGAAACGTGACGCTTTATGATGTTATGTTATTTCAAGTTTTATGTTTGTATAAGTGCCCCCTATCCAAATATATGACATTTTTTGTGCACCTCGATTTTGAAAAAAAAACTAAATGGTGGCTGATTTTAGGGCCAAAATCTTCAAACCCCTTTGTCTATTGCTTATTGTCAGGGGAGTGTCAGGGCTAACGCGTCAGAGGTAGAGGGCACAGGCAATCTATGAATTTACATTGCGTAATATGTTGCGACACTAGCAAATGAAAACAAACAAATTCAAACAATCAAAAGTGCCGATTGCAGAGTAGAAAAATAAAATTTTTGCAACAAGTAAACAACAATATCATGAAACAACAACATTATAGTTACTTCTCTTTCATTCACCTACAAATAGTGTTAGTATTTGGATGAAGAGATAAGCCACTTATACATGCTTAGTCTTTATTATATCTCTTTTAATAATCTGCTAACCCCTGTAGACTTCTGACTGATCTGAAAGACAATTTATTTCATTCAAATAACAAAGGAAATTAATTTCGCCGATGTTTGTAAGGACTTCACGTTCGTCAACTGCCCCTTTTAAATAAACAATCAACATAGACTAGGAGACAGATTGCTCTGAATTTATTGAATCTCTTTTTTGTAATAGGTATTTCACGTTTTTCATAAGGAAATGAAAAAAGCTACATAAATCAGAATAGGATGATGACAGATGACAAGAGATGAAATAAAAGAAAGACATATTTAATGCTATTATTTGCTATACTGACAACGTTGTTCCGATAAGGATACAGTTTCACAGATTCAGTGTTCATAATTGAAGTCGTTTAAAAGTAGATAGAATATTTACGGAGATTTTTAAACTAGAACCCTTTATAAGAATGATTTAAAAGGGTTTTCAACTGCAAGAAAAAATTTCATTAAGTTTTCAAGTTTTGGTCATATCTACAATTCTACACCCTAGCAGCTAGACCAAAATCATTTATTTATCATTCACAATGGTCGTTCTGACGTTAATAATGAATTAATGGCGTCACGGTCAGTCACTTTAACTGTTGATACACAACAAGCTGTAAAGGCCAGCTGTATTGAAATAAACAAAATTTCAAAGAAGGTTAATCCTCAGCTAAGTAAAAGCTTAGACTAGTCATAATAAATTATGTATTTGACAAGTATTTACACACCGGCAATATTCTTATTTATTATTTATTTAACACTTGAAGCACACAAATGTACACATATACGTGTTTACAACGCACTTTTTATTTGTTTTTTTTTTAATATCTTTTACTTGTAGTGCAATATGTTTTGTTGTGTGCCTTTGTCTGTGCTAAATAAATTTAATTTATTTCTTTCTTTCTTTCGTGTATGTCCATATTCATATTATTAGTTTATCTAATAGTAGGGAGCGGAAGGGACATAGTTAATTGACTTACTGACATAATTGACATATCTTTTGGATAGTTAATTGACTCAGGCGTCACTGCGGAAATCTATACTACTTATATTTTTATTTTATTTTTGAATATATAAAGCTGAAGAGTTTGTTTGCTTGAACGCGCTAATCTCAGGAACTTCTGGTCCGATTTGAAAAATTCTTTCAGTATTAGATAGCCCATTTATTGAGGAAGGTAGAATGTTTCCAAATCGGAGGGTTTTTTTAGCGTTAGTCCAAAGTAATTATTCCACGCGGACAAAGTCGCGGGCAGAAGCTAGTCCATTATAAAACTCAACAACTCAATCGTCATCCTGAGGATGCCTCGTTGAGAGGTGAAACACGTGTCGATTTCTTTATCTATTTATTTCAGACAATTATTATAGTCCATAGTTTCTAGTTACTTATATACAACTAATTAAATTCAAAACAGATAAAAACCCAAAATAAAATTGTGATTAATAAAATTTAAATATGCACCAACTCAATAAAAATAATAATTAAGATTGAAAATTAAATGTCAACTTGTAAAATGTAAAAAAAATAAAAAGTCAAAATATAAAAATAAAAACAATATCAAACAATAAGGAATACAATAAATAAAATGTTAATTATTATGATATTCTTATCTTTATGACTCTATACGAACAGTTAAGTGGATTAGGTTACTAAATATACGTCGTATAGTGTATTTTACACCTTTAGGCTTATTCATAAACGTTGCTTAAAGTTAAGTAACGATTATATTATTTTATAAAGTGTGCTTAGCCAATATTTTGATGTGTAACATATTTCCTCTTGCTTTCCTGCAATCTAAATCTAAATAATCAAATTTCCCACAGATTTGATTATTTAGATTTCTAAAAATATATAAATAATCAAATCTGTGGGAGTGAAGTCGTGAAAAGGGACGGAAGTCTGTAACAGGAAGCCGGGGAAGCGCGCGCTATTTGATTCAGCCAATGAGCGCCCACGGTGCTAGAGATGGCCGTCAGAAACGACCTTGACGAGGCCATTACCAAGGTGAGATGTCCGATGTTACACATCATAATTATGTGACTACTATAAAAATCTCTCGTTTTTTTTTTTAAGTGAATACTTCTATAGGCGCGTTGAGCACTTTTTGGGTAAACAAAAATCATGGAATTCGCGTCATCGTCACCTAACACTCGAACAAAGACATCAACACTCGAATCAAAAAGTCACTTAACGAAAGACATCAACACTCGAATCAAAAAGTCACTTAATTAACGAAAGACATCAACACGAGAATCAAAAAGTTACTTAGTTTTCACTTCTATCGGCAGTCCCCAAAGATTGCCCGATTGTTTTTTAATAAACCTCCAGGCTTTAAGGAATGTCGATTGTTATTATAAATGACGTTTTTAGTACCTAGTTATTAATATACAGTATGTTAACTAACAGAGGGCGTTCCCATTAACCCGCAATAGTATAGCGTCCATACATGCTAGAAAAAATATTAAAACTTTTTTTATTTTTTTATCATAAAATATTCACAAAAAATATTAATTTCATACATAAAACAAACACTCTGTACACGCGCACTTGTCGCACTTGTCTTTCCACGTTGAAAGACAAGTGCGCGTGTACAGAGTGTTACATTAAAGTATCAATTTTAAAAAAATTGAGAAAATTTTAACCAAAAATATTTTAAAAAACTTTTTCTTTTTTCAATGTTAATATTTTTTCTAGCATGTATGAACGCTATACTATTGCTGGTTAACGGGAACGCCCTCTGTTAGTTAACATACTGTATATATACGGTTATTGTAAGCCTCCATTTGAGTCTAGAACGAGTTAGGCAAACCCAAAATAAATACGTAAACCTTAAAGATTAATATCTATTTTAGTAGATCGTAAAAAGGCAGTAAGTAAGGCGGTATTATTTTTTCCTCGAACTTGGATTACGTAGATTTTTGGAAGGTCGTGACCCACCAGTCTACAATCGTTAACAGTGAACTTGATTTAAACTATAGAACTACTTATACTTTAATACCAAGTTCTTCTGTTAACGATTTAAATAGAATTTCCTTGGATAGGTCAATATAAAACGAAACGAAAAGAAAATGAAATAATTAAAACCTTTTATTTTCAAGATACTGATAATGACGTAGTCTTCAACGATAATCTGACAATATTACTCCACATAACAATAACATTTAGAATTTGAGCCACCGTAAAAGAAAATAGTCTCCTATTAGTCGAAAAAAAATAGCCAAGAGCATGTTAGACCACGCACAATGAAAGGTTCCGTAGGTGAAATGAATTTATCCCAAGGACAAACTAAACATTGTTGTTGAAAAACATGTTTTCACATACATTCCCAACTGCAAATTTAAGTTAGTACGCACAATAATGAGACATTTACCATGTTATTTTAAGACCATAGACTTTTTATAGGTGAGTTTCGGAGATAAGGGGGAGGGAATGGTCAATTGTCAGCTATTTTCTTAAATATCGTTAAATGTATTTATTTTAAAATTATAAAATAAATAATACGTTCGAAACCCTCACAGTAAGCCCTTTCATTTGATATGTCACACGTACAGTTTGCAAAACATTTTTTATTTTTTTCTGACTCTCATAATATTTTTTTTTTTGTGACTCCCATAATATTAAAAATTCATTTATTTTCGTTACACGTCGGTCTTTGGGTCACTAAGGATTCCATGAGGCACAGAACCCTAAAAACGAGAAATAAGGCCTCTGCCTCGAGTCTTGCGGGCAGCGGGGCGGCGGCGGTGGCGGCGCGGGAGCGGCGCGGGCAACGCAGACGTTCTCGAAACCAGCGGGCAGATCGCGCGGCACTATAGCGGCGTAGTGTTGTGTCGTCGAGATATTGGTTTTTATTCGCAAACGAAATGTCTGAACAACGGCGGCAACATCTTTTTTTGATTAAAATTTATTCCTAACGCTCGATTTATTGTGGCTAATAAATTGCACAACACTGCAATGCAGACGCGCGGGCGGTCACCGCTTGACTGGAGTCCACCGCTCGTTGCCCGCTCCCGCGCCGCTGCCGCGCCGCTGGTTTCCAGGGCCGGTCAATTTGATTTTACGCATTTTATCCTGCCGCTCCCGCGCCGCCACCGCCGCCGCCCCGCTGCCCGCAAGATTCGAGGCAGAGGCCTAAGAATCGGCTAATTGGCTTCCATATCGTGAAACCCCCGTGAAACTATGCTCCGATTATAATATTATGACTCAACGAGTAATAGAAAAGTTATGTGTAGAGTGCCATCCCTGTCAGTCCTAACTGTATGACAGCGAAACGATCAATTGCAAGTAATATTGGCAATCTATCAATTTGCGCATCAATGTGTATCAATCATGTAAAAAGTGACAATTGCAATTGATTGTTTCGGGGACCCTTGTATCTGATTGTGTCATATTATCGCCTGGTACCGTAAAAATTTTCATTGCAGGAATAAAATTAGTTTGACATTCTCGTTCCACTTCTAACGCAAATAGTGTGCGAGAATGTTTCCACGTGTTCAAGTTATGTTCAGTGGCATTTCATTTCCTGTGTGTTCTAGTGTATACTGAATGATGCAATTTGTGTTAAAAAGTTAGTAGTAAGGGTGGAACATGGCAGCAGTGAGTTCTGATAGACTTTTTCTTTACTTTTTTGTTTCATTTTTGATACAATCAATGAAAAGTACTTCTGAAACATCTAGAAAATCAAATACCACGCAAGAGTAGGTTTGAACTAGCACTCAATATAGATAAGTGGAAGCTGCTGCTCAGATAAGAGAAATCCGTCGTAAATTGAAGAAGAACTGGCTATTGTACTTTCCGTTTCTACTCTGAAATTGAAGTAAAGCTAGCAATTTTGATACAAAACAAAGTCCTTTTTTTCACCCCTTAACTAACTACCCAAAGTCACACATAAATTGTGTCTACCCACCCACAACACGACATAAATAAAAATTAATATTTTCAGGCCGTAAACATAAGTAGGCTTTTACATAAAGATATGTCGTTTCACCCAGACTGGAATTTATTTTTGGACCTTCACCTTCGAACAGAGGATGACCTTGAATCGTAGAGCGGATGACCTTGAAGACGATTCTTTGATTGATTTAGGTCTGTTACGCTGGTGACAGATACAGATTTATATTTGGCTTGCTCGGTGCTGAAGTAAGAGGAATCGGATTTGAGAGCACATTTTTTAAGTGATGGTGATATTCCTATTTGTGTAGTCATGTTTTTTTTGTGTGCAAAAGTGCAAATCAGCAGCAATTTATTATTACACGTAATGAATACACTTAGGTACTTGTTCACGGTGTCTGGATTTTTTTTATACCCATGTATTCAAAAATCTCTGATACAATATGGGTTCACTAAATATTCACCCCTGGTTACAATACAGGCGGTATCTAGGTCTGAATCTGTTACCTAAGTAATTGTTGACAAAGGTTATCAGTACAAACCTGCTAGAGAAACTTTCGAGTGATCCACTACAAAGATTGGAAGTTAAATGGGATTTGAAGGCATTGAAAGCGATCGTGTTTCATACAGCGGTATCAATTGGGTAGCATCTGTGGCTACGGACCTTTGTAATTTCTGCAGCGTTGCAGGACAAAGGAAACATTGGATCTGGATCGCCAACATTTTTGTCTGAAATAAAAATTGGAGATTGAAAATAACACGGAATTTAAGACATTACTAAGGAAAACTTTCTCCGAAACATTGGAAGACTAAACGTGAAGCTTTCTCATTATTTTGTTATTAATAATTCTAGCTTTAATCCATCCATCTGTCATAATCCTTTTCCCATTCCTCACTTCTCAAAACAGTCTCTTCTCATAAACAATACAACAAAACTAGAACACAATATCCTTCCTAATCCTGTCCACTTCACACTGTATGAAGAAAATCCCTCACAATACAAAAAATATCCCTAACGTAATAACGAACAATCTCTCACAAACGCAGCACGTAGTTGACAGACAGACATAATTATTATAATATTATTAACGGTGGATGAACGTGACGTTACACGTATAGTGAGTTAGTTAGCCGCCAGGTTGGGACTTGTTGGATGATTAATTTTCGTGCTGAAATTAAATACCGGTTGAATATAGTTGTGAATTTTTAAATGCCCTGTCAAGTTTACTTTGCCTATATTTGCTTTTTATATCCTAATATTTTGATCTAACCACAATCCAAGTCTTGCATTAGTATAATGGAGCTATATTTTCCAGTTTAGTCTCTCGTGAGACAGAAAAGATTACAATATTTTCAAAAACCTTAACAGAAAGTAAGTGTATGCTAGATGTTATTAAAGCTAACATCTGGAATGAAATCTGGCTTAATATAATAATTAATAAATAATATATATTATCTCAGTTAGAAATCAGATAATGCCACAGAATTCACCGAAGTAAGACAGGGTCTAAAATATTTCCACTATGTAGTGTTGGTATATACTTGCTTTGACAGCTCCAAATATAGAAAGCTTGAAGATATACAAAAATAGTACCTTACGTCTCAGCTTCAAATAAAGGGTTGTGACAAATTGTGACAAGAGTAGGGACTAGCTGTTTCATTACCGACGTTTCTCGACGAATAAAGAATGAGTTATGTGACATATCTCTGAAGAGGACTTGTGAAATATTTATTTTTCCATGATACAGTGCTTTAGTAGTGGCGTGAATATTTGTGTGGTGTTTAAGAAGCCTTTTTGGCGCTGTGAAAGCGAATTTAGTTTGCTGAGATTTTACGACTTTTTTCTTTTTTGTCACACTATCTTTCAAATTACTTCTTTTATGAGTAACGTTATAACTTGAATGAATTTATGAGATATTGTTCGGTGAGGAGCTCGTGGCTAAGTAATAACAGCCGCATGGGTCGATCCAACAGGTTAAGCTACGCTTGACGGGGTTGGTCTGTTGATGGGTGACCATCTTTACATACCGAGACTTTTCCGTGCCTCGGAAAGCACGTTAAGGCGTTGGTCCCGGAGTCCCGGCTGTCATTCGTGGATCTGTGACAGTGGTTGCGGGTCCTCAGAAGCACGAAAGTCGTGGAGGTCAGATAGGCAGTCACTCCATGTATAATACTGGTATTCAGCTGCATCCGGTTAGACTGGAAGCCGACCCCAACATGTTGGGAAAAGGCTAGGCAGATTGATTGGTCGGAAAGGTAACACAGAAAGATTATGAGGAAGTCAGAGTACGGGACACCGGGAATCACTAGGAAACGCTAGGTAGATGACGCGACAATCTTGCCAGGGTAGCTGGTAACAGCTGGATAAAAAATACCAAGGATCAGAGTCTAATAGCGTGCGATTTAAGAGACTAGGAGCTAGGAGGAGAGATGACTAATAAACTTGAATAACTAAAAAAACAATGCATGATTGACTATGGATTATTCAAAGGTCTAATACCGAAATGATAGGTGGCCAGGTTAAGGCTAACGTGGGAACCTTTTCGTTAAACAACGATAAACACTGGCGTAACCCTTTCGTTAACGTCCTAATTTATTTAGGGCATTTATAATGCCGTTGGGTATTCGGTGATAAGTAGGGTGCAGCTTTTGTTTTGACACCTGTGCTTAACCGTATAGTTCGGAAGCGCCCCCAATTGGACCCGAACACGAAGACCTCCGCCGGCTCGGTAGCGGATCCAATTGGACCCCAAAGTGATGACATACGACATCCTAATTTAATAATGAAAATATTTGTTATGCTACCCATCAAATCATAAGAATGTGCGTTAATTAAGAGAGTTGAATAAAAAACTTATATGATAACGCCATTAAATCTTTCATATTTAAAGCGCAACTTATTTAATTTACCTTAATAAAATGTAAGCCCGTAAATGTAATAATCGCCATTTTGATGACAGTGGTAGTCGAGGCTAAAAAACATGAAAATTGGGGATTTCGAACATCCAAACTCCACCGCAGGGGCAGTGAATAATACATCATTTAATTATTTGACGAATTCATCCATTGGTCAAAGTAACTATGTACTGGTAATGAAGTTTTTTGATATCCAAAGTCGAAGTTTCGCGCCAATCGTGCGTGTTTACATTTTTACTTTTCACAAATATCACACATACACATGTAGATACGAATTAAAATGAGACAAATATTATTTAAAATATTATAAACAACTAGAAAATGTCCAGATCTTAACGTAATATACGAACACAGATCAAATATCACGTAATATTCATTACCACTACTCAATTTGTGTTCAAAATCTCCGATTAGTAATGTTTTTTTTATTGTAATGATGTGCGAAAGCGATTATGCCAAACGATTTTTTTCTATCGACTCGATTAATTATTATGTCGAATGTCAGAAATCGATACATGGATATTGAAATAAAATTGTTTTAAGCATTAAATACATAAAACATTGTTTATAATAATGATTTATACTGTTCTAATGTAATTTTAATCGTTTTTCGTACATTATAATATAATATAGAAACCGAGTCAACAGACAAGACTTATCTAGATGACCGGGATAGGTACGTCATTTATTTTATTTAATTTCGCGCCGAATTGTTTCTATATTTGAATTCAGAATGCGCTCGCTGCTCAAAATTATTTTAGTTTATTGGACAATTATTTATTGTGGATTTTATTTTTGATATTTTCTGATAGTTTGCTACAGAATGCCCAGGATACTTTTCTTAGGCTTAGCAAAATTTTGTTTGGGAATGATGATAAATTAATTCAAAAAATTGGGAAGGTATTCCGCAAACACTTTTAATTAATGACGTTAATATTTTTCGTTAATTGTATAAGCTCGTTAGTTTTTGTTTATAATAAGATACTCAATTATTAGAAATTGTTGTTTTTTGGGGTAGTGTCCCAACGAAATTTAAAAAACTGGTTTAGGGTATGTCGGACCACGCACAGTGAAGGGTTCTGCAGTTGGGATGAATATTTACTCATGCACATTGCACAGCATCAATTTTATCGACTGCAAAAATAAGTTTGTGTTTTCCGAAAAAGCTATGAAAAACAAAGTTATCTCTGCGGTCTGCGGTTGTATACGAATATAATCCGTATCACAGACCCGTGTTAAAACTATATTCCAAACTGCAGAGCGGCAGCTTGGGACCTAAACAGTGCCTACTTCGTCCCGCAATCCAGCCCTGCGTGAACGCCCTGCGAAAACGCCCGCGTTGTTCCACTGTAAGGAAGACTGGACTGTGCAAATTTATAAAATCTAAATTTAGACAGGACAGAGATACAGACCGACAAGCACATAGACAAGGAAATGACAAAATTGTAAGGAATCTTTTACGATTACGGAGACCCCAAAAACATCAATTCCGTTCAGATTTGACAGAGATGCTATATGAGATGAATTATTACAAACCTCCTCCTTTTTGAAGTTGTTTAAAAATAACGAAATAATACCACTATGAAATTATTAAAACAACGAACAAGAGCAAGTTGAACTCGCCTGGAGAGGGTTCCGTACGATGAATATGTTATTTATCATGTTTTTATACAAATAATTTATCCCAAGGACAAACTTAATATTTTAGTTCAAAAAAACATTTTACAAATAAAACAACCGACTTCCAAAAAAGACACTACAAAGTCAAAAATAACTTTAATTTCAGAAGTTGGTGGCAAAAAACGAAATTTCAAAACCAAGTACACCGGGTACCAGAACTAAAAAGTGAAAAATATTTTTTTTTACAAAAAATAAAATAAAACAACCGACTTGAATACTTCGAATACCACTACCTGCTATGTAAATAACAGTAACAGGAACTTATCATCATATCATCCACATAGGCTAAGTGGGAAAAATACGTATTAATAAAGCTAACTCAAAAACTATCTAAGCAAAGTTAATAAAAAAATTATGGGACCACCTCTGAAGTATGACCTACCAAACAAAAAAAGAATTATCAAAATCAATTAATAATTGACGGAGTAATCGCGTAACGACATACAAAAAAAAAAACAGTCGAATTGAGAACCTCCTCCTTTTTGAAGTCGGATAAAAACATGTTCTTCATACATTCCAGGAATCTATAACCAAGTAACAATTTCCGTATTTAAAAAAAAATTGGCTCAATGGATTGGGAGATATGTGGGGGGAATGGTCAATTTTTTTAAATTCATAAAAAAAACAAAACGTGTGCGGTCAGGTGACCCCATCAGGTACGAAATTTCTTCTCATGTATGATTTAAAACAAAAACAAAATTTTCTCATTTAAAATTTTGACCAAATCACACTTTCTCTCTCTCTCTCTCTATCAAATTAGAAGAAGACAGTCGCAAGTATGAACACTTTTTCGCGTGACTAGTTCTGCCAGTTTACTCCTACCGCAAGCCGCGTTAAAGAACTTCGTTCGAACAGGGCCGTAGGCAGGGAGGGGTTTTGGGGGTTCAAACCCCGCCCGAAATGTGAGAAACCAGAAACTCAATCCAGAAATCGACCCTCCTAGGGTTCCTCCGTACTGTAATACATCTGACAATTGTAATCTATTTCGCAGAGGAGTACTTTATAATCTACAAAAAAGCACTACGTCTTTATTTTTATCGAGTCTGACTTTGTATTGAATGAATTCATGCAAGTTCAGCATTCTCTGAGAGTCTAACCTAGCCAAAAAATTTCCTGTTCTCAAACTTTTCTACTAAACTTAAACTGAAGTAAGTTTAAGTTTATTTATTCCTGTACAAACGGTTAAAGGCAAAGAAAACCTAACTTATTCGAGTGGAATATCATGCTAAAAATTCGAGCTCGCTTCGCTCGCTCTTGCATCCTATATTCTCTAACTTTTCTACTTAACTTAATAAGTAGGTATACCAAATTTCAACTTAATCGGTCCAGTAGATTCGGATTAAAGTGGCTGTGACAGACCGACAAACCGACACACGAGTGATATTTTAGGGTTCCGTTTTTTCAGTCTTATGTACAGAACCCTAAAAACTTACCCCCTATACACATTGTACGTGATAAAATTATTAATATCAAAAATAAAATTGTTCATGGGAAATACACCAAAGAGTTTTTATTCAGTTTCTACCACTTTTTTCATGTTCGATTTTATTGCGAGTATCGATTAAGCTGAATGCAACTTTTGAATCGAAATAAGAAAATTGGGTAGACGGTCAGCACTAAGAAGTGTCACGTTGCAACATAATTTTTTGTATTTTTATCAAGTTTTGATCGTGTTTTTTATGTAGTTTATGTATGAAATGTGGTAAAAGTAAGAATGTAGAGAGAATGCTAATATATTTATTTTTCCTTTTTCATATTTTCAGCAAGAGAGAAAATTGTTTAGGTACATTATTTTCAGTGAATTTAAATAGTCTACCTTTTGGATAGGTATAGTAATACCTATTCTATACAACTTTCGCAGTGTACTGACGCGGTTTGACTGACCTCAACATATAATTAAAGATATTTGCCACAAACTTATGGTATAAAATAGGCGCGCTAACATATTTTTCTCAATAAAATCGAATGCTGAAAATTGATGTAAATTCCTGAATTTCATGACGTAATTCGCAACACCCCGTCGAGCCAGCTGATGTGTCACGTGTCAAAATCTTGTCGAGCAGAGAGGTTAATTTGATATTTCATAGGGATTAGGGATTTTAACGGTATTTGGGGTAAAGTGTGATTTAAGACACATAACTAATTAATAAAGATTCCAAACGTTTAGATTCGAGTGTAAAATGCACTTAGAAATGTGACGAACTGATTCTAGGGCCCGTATCACAGAACCTCACTCCAGACTCAAGCATTACTTTAATGTTTCAATCAATCAAGAGGCTTTAAACGAGATTTAAGTAATGCTTGATTTGAGTAAGGTTCTGTAATGCGGGCCTAAGAATTGCTCACCAAATACTGGCAACATTTCTCACATAAAAATGATTTTCATTTGGTTACCGAATAGTAAACTCAAATAAATTGGACAGTGTCAATCCGTCCAATTTAATTTAGTTTATTTCCTATTTCAGAGTCAAACATGCCCTAAATAAATTAGCACGTTAACGAAAGGGTTACCTTTCGTTAACGTGCTAATTTATTTAGGGCATTTATAATGCCGTTGGGTATTCGGTGATAAGTAGGGTGCAGCTTTTGTTTTGACACCTGTGCTTAATTTGATATTTCATAGGGATTAGGGATTTTAACGGTATTTGGGGTAGGTAAAGTGTGATTTAAGAAACATAACCAATTAATAAAGATTCCAAACGTTTAGATTCGAGTGTAAAATGCACTTAGAAATGTGACGAACTGATTCTAGGGCCCGTATCACAAAACCTCACTCAAGACTCAAGCATTACTTAAATGTTTCAACAAATCAAGAGGCTTTAAACGAGATTTAAGTAATGCTTGATTTGAGTAAGGTTCTGTAATGCGGGCCTAAGAATTGCTCACCAAATACTGGCAACATTTCTCACATAAAAATGATTTTCATTTGGTTACCGAATAGTAAACTCAAATAAATTGGACAATGTCAATCCGTCCAATTTAATTTAGTTTATTTCCTATTTCAGAGTCAAACATTGGTGTTAATTAATTGGTTTGAAATAAAACGTTAAAATTAAAGGTCAGTTGTTAAATGAGAGTATTTACAGATCCAGTACTATTGGCATGATATGACTGTTGATTGTAATGAATCAATTAATTTTAATGGCATTAGGGATCCATTTAATTCAAAATAGCATAAGTCTTCTGATTAAATTGATTATAGGTTATACCCAGTCAGTAGTCCAGAACACCTTGGATGTGATTATTTATTGATTGATTTACTTATTGTTCCAATTTACCCCAGTAGGTATCCTAACTAATATTATAAATGCGAAAGAAAGTTCGTTTGTTACGCTTTCACTCTAAAACGGCTGAATGGATTTGGAAGAAATTTGGCATATGGGTAGACCATTACCTGGGTTAGGACATAGGTTACTTGTAATCTCGATATTCCCACGGAATCAAGACTTATTTTTATTTTATTTTATTTATTTGGGAAGACAAACAATTGTACAGTGAGGATTTCCTAATTATAAAATTAAATTAAATCTAAGGATGGTTACAGTACAATCCACTACGTTTCCACGGATAAAACTATGGGGTGCTAACTTATGCGGGTGAAACTATGGGGCGCTAGCTAAACAGCTGTAAACCAATAATTATCCAATCTCATTCAGATGTTATAAACAATACAAATTGAAATCAAAAATTCTAGAGCTTGCACATGTTTTTCACACTTTCTTACACATAACTCAAAAACACTGATCACACCAACAACTCTAAACAATTCATTCATTATCACATGCAGAAAATCCGTTGCGTAATTGGCGTAACATGGACAAACAAAGTAATCTTGTAAATGTCAAACAGTCAGTAAAAGTCCCTTCTCTGTGTCCGCAGTGCGCACAGATAAACTTTTTAAAGTGAAAACTTCTTTAGCGGCACTGTGCACTTATTTTGGGATGGGTAAAAAATGTTAAACTCGCGTCAGGACACTTGACCTGATCGAAAATTCATAAGACGTTCAAGTTTTTGTTGACAGCGCACTCTGTTTTATGTTTTTGGATTTTTTTTAAATGGAACTACAGCTTTCGTTCTTGTACTGACAGCAAGCCACATAAATTCTTGACATTTTCGTTAGGTGGCGTTACTTAGTTTTCACTTCAATCGGCAGTCCCAGACTGCCTCATATTTTTTAAGCTAAGCGCATGCTGAGACGATGTTAACGCAGCACAGCACAGCATATTTTGCAGGATAGGGCAGGCGAAGCAGACATAGGCTGCAAGCGTATGCTGCGACTCAGGTAACGCAGCACAGCTGTCTACTGTGTGTACTAGCTAAGCCGCGAATGTGTGTCTTAACAAAAAAACTAGTGACGACCTGCACGCTTCTCGCAGAAATCTGTGCCGGCTCTACAACGAGACGCAGAGCAGTACAGACACATATCTGCGTTGCACGTTCATGCATTACAAAATCTGCTCTGCCCTGCGCTGCGTGGACCTGTGTCTTAGCATACGCTTAGCCTGAGTCTTGTGCTTTTTTGCGTGCGTCGATGGCAGCACAACGTACCTGTATCATAATTTTGTAGAATACATTTATTGTTCTTGTATTTTGTTTTGAAATAGTGTACTTTTTTTGAGTCTTTATACATTGCTCCGGCTGACGTCATAAACTCATCGCCGGCTGTCGCTGAAAACCAGCGCGGATGTAACGCATAATTATTTACCCCATTTATTTTTCTTTTAGAATTGTATTTGCGTCATAATAACGTAAACAATTTCTTTTTTTTTCTTTTTTTCTACATTGAGGCACTATATTGTGTTAAGTTAATTAGCTTTTGAGCTAAAAAAACCTTTTTATATATTTTATACTTTAGAATTTTTAATTTTGACCAGCTTCATTTGTACCTAATTATACCAGTACCAAAAAAAAATATTATAAACTTCATGTGTATAAGATTATAAACTTCAAAATATTCTAGACTTCATAGATGTCTTAATATCGTAAAGCGTTGCGTTTTGAACTTAAAAAAGAATATAAGCATAATGCGTGATTTGGTAAGTGGGGAAAGTTAAATTGCACCATAAATTCACATCAACTGCATCATTAACTTTTGAATTGAAACCTACGAAATTACCTTCGAACAAACAGTTGGTTTCTACTTCCCCAACGAACCCGAAACTTTAAAACCTAATTTTCAACTTTTAAGCCTCCTTTTAAAGCCATTTATAACGTCCAAACTAATTACACAACTAGAACTACGCCTTCGTGTGTCAGTGTATAAATTGGCTAAGATAAATGAGTTCTGCCGGCTCCCCTGGCTTAATGGCGTGATCTATCATCTATCACGGGTGTCGAGGAACTGTTGCTACTGTCCACTTAACGGTCTTAAGTTTTTGAGCGATTCTTCGGCGAAGGAAAGTGGTGCATCTGCATGCCTTTATATTGTGGAAAGTCGAGAGAAAATTAAAGTTTGCGTTTAGGTTTGAAGGATGCCGGTGTAATTATGGTCGAGAGACTCTTTGCTGGGTGACATTTCTGTGACTGTTTTAGGCGGGCAACGCATTGCGATGCCGGATTCTGTTTTAGGTGCAGTTCAATTTCACCATAAATAAATAAATAATCAATCAACTCCGTATTTTCAGTCTTTACTGGACAAAGATTTGCAAGAAAACATTCCAAAAAGGTAACAATTAGGACTTTCAGAAGTTATTTACTCTCTTTTGTGATACCTACCTACTAAAGATCCTTCTCAGTAGAAGGTATGAGCGAGAGTCACTTTATGTTTTCCTCCAGAGTATTTTCGAAGCTGAAAGGCTATTGATTGTCACATACTTATCATTAATTCCTATTACCACCGAAATGACCACGAAAAAATCAATAGTGCCGAAAATTGAGTTCCCCAGTTTCATGATGAAGAGCATTATGGTAATGTCTCGTCCCGGGATTTGACGGATCCCGGTCTCTCCCGGACAATTTATTGCTTATTGTTGTGCACACACAAAGCACCGGGAGTTTCTGGCGGATCAACGTGTATAATTGATGAGGTAATGTTTTTTAGAATCATCAAAAATCAGGTGGTTTGAAAGGAAATGTGGAGGGTTTATTTATTTGAAAAGGAAAATATAAAAATATCCTGATAATGTAAACAGGTGAAGATAATAAAACTGATCATACCTTATACGTACAGAACCTTGTTTGTATCTCAACATAATGCCGTGTAAGAACACATTACAGAATACCAAACAAAATACAGACTCTCTTAATTTGGTGAGTACACAACTGTGCTTAGCCAAAATTTAACGTAGAACTAAGATAAAAACTAAACTAAGCTGAAATAAGTACAGTCTGCAAATACAAACGCAGAACAACAAACAAACTGCCAAAAACAAGACGTGCTCCTTCTAAGTCCATTAAAACACGAACTCAGATAACAAAAACATTTTTCTGCTGACGACACAACAATTTAGATTTTCATCGCGAGAACATTCTAGAAACGCGTTATCACGTGAAATGCTAATAAGAAAGCTGTCATTGTGTCAGTCATGCCGTTGTCATGCGAGTGAACTTAATTAGAGCTTAATGGTGTCTAAAACGGGTGAGCAGGATTGGTAGTGTCAGTCATTATGGTGGAACCTGACATGGTGTTGACATTTCACAGTTCATTTTCAGTGTGATTGGAAACATTGTCTATTCAAGCCTAGAAGACGTGCAAGCTATTTTAAACTGTTTAATTAGACTTAACCTTTATATTCAAATGATAGACATTAAGATTAGTTGTAATAACCATTTAAGCTCATCGACTCTTGTTGGAGCTGATTATCAAGAGGACGACGCTATGAATATTAATCCGTACCTATTTGATAATCGTTGCAAATTGAGTCGCTGTAGCAAAGGAGACATTGTAGGTACATTTCCCCATAATGTTATAGGTACTTTACTTGTCTACACAATTACTGTTCCATCTAATTCTTCCATTCACAAAACACTTAAGGAACCAGCAATTAAAGCAGCGCTTAGCGGAAACTTAAGGATAATCTATCATCTCGATAACCACTCCTGATTTTTCTCGAATCAATCATTTTAAATTGACTTGGAGAATTATAAAAAAGATTGCGGATGAGTGCCTCAATCGACGTCCTTGAGCTTTGATTGATGAGTTCAATCCTGTGATCTGCGAGCTCTAAATGGGATTTGTTCATTTAGATGATCAACGTCGATGATTTTTTTTTGTCATGAACGCGTTTTGTTTCATGAAGATTCAAAAGAGATTTTTGTATTTCATTCAGTTTCTGTTCAAATCACTCATGAAAGCGTTTATTTATTTTTGTTTAAGGACAAAATTAATCTTTTATCGACACTATTGGCATTTTTATATCGAGAAAAAACGACCATTTGATCAACATGCAATATCCTTTCCAAGCGAAAGTTTCCCGGAGTTATTTATTTTAGATTATTATGTTGATCTACAAAATAATCATACTTTACAAGAAAAAATAGTTGAAAGCAAGCTGGCTCAGATAATAAATCGTGTCACCCATTACAGTATAAAAATCTTAAACTTTCCCCGCTTTGAATAATAACTCGATTTAGTAAAACATTAATCAAGTTTTTTCTATGTTGCAGATGCGACGCGTCAACTAGCACAAATGGACGCGACGGGCGCGCGGGAGAATGACGCTGACGGCTCATCGCTCGTCCCCGAGCACTGAAGCTACGATGAGCACTACTCTAGTGCCATACCACAACAACACACATTTCACAACGTACCTCTATCCCTCGAAAAGGCCGCCAGACGTTAGGAATGCAACCGTCAAGGTCGAAGTCAGAGACGCAAACACTAGCGGTGACTTTATGAGGCTAGTCGAAGACTTTAGTGATTATTTCTATGGTAACACGTCCCATGACTTTACTACCAACTCTAGTCTTGATTTGGCAGACGTGTACGGTTACACAAACTGTAGTTTTAATGGTACGTTCAATATATCATGTTTTAACAGACAAGTGGACGATGCTGATCAGAACCTGTGGGCGCTGCTGCTGCTGATCTTTCCTTTCTTCACGCTGTTCGGCAATGTGTTAGTGATAATGAGTGTAGTGCGGGAGAGGACGCTGCAGACTGTGACTAATTATTTTATAGTGAGTTTGGCTGTTGCTGATCTACTAGTGGCGGTCGTCGTGATGCCGTTTGGAGTTTATTATTTGGTGAGTTCTAAATTAATAAGTAGATTCCTGTCATTCACGATTATTTCTCTTATTATTCTGTCAATTATCCTTCAAAACTGTAAGAAGAGAACTTACGCTGAATTGGATGTTTCCTCGGTCAACTGCTTCATTTTGTTCATTTTCTATTTAAGAACCTTTTAACAAATAAACACAACATTTTCCTTCTGGGAGTAAATATATTTTTAACAACCTCCGATCCCCGAGCTCCACTTTTATACACGTGTGGCACGTGGAGGTGACAAGAAGCTCTCTCGTGTGAGTGTCAACAACTTTTATTATAAGGTAAACTATCGTTTTTTATAAAGATGGATTTTACTCGTGTATTTAAAAAAAAGAAGTAAACTGTTGTGATCGTCAACATTTACCGGAATATTCGAATGAATGGGTAAATGATTATTATTATTAGGCGTTACCGTATGACGGCTTTGAAACATAGAAAAACAACATTGGCCGCAATAAAGCTCCTTGTGGCAGTCCTTAATTTTTGTCCTTTTTTCAAAGATGAGCGAACTGTTGCTTTTCTCAAAATATTTGAATGAGTACAGAGAATAGGACTAAAGAATAAAGTAACAAGATTTTTAGTTAATGTTTAGGTACATCAAAAAATATTACCCAAAACAAAAGCTTCAACAAATGCCGTTGCTTATAACAACATCTGGTACGTAACATACACTGTAACTTTAAAACATTCACGAATGCAAGTAATGCAAAATATGTAGCTGTCTTGCATATAACGTAAACCGGTTTCAACACAAAGTAGCAAGTTGGAATCCTTTGGAATTCCAACGTGGGCAGTTGCTAGTTTCCAGAAAATTCCAGACAGGATAAACAAAAGGATTAAATGAAATTGTCATTAGTCGTTACGTTGCACTACCATTTGTTGCAGTCGAGTTTGAGTCTATGGAATTAATAAAGAAGTGTATTGAATTTTGAGATAGCAGTGTTGTTTCGTTTTTGTGTATAAGAAGAGCTTTGTTTTTGAAAAGCACTGTTTTGAGAACTTGTAGAATGGAGACTCAAATAACAAGACAATTTTGGGTGTTGATTTGTTTTCAACAGTAGATAAGTTATTTGGAAATATGCAAAATTTTTATGCACCATGTGCCAATTCATAAAGCTGATCATGTGCGAAATAATTTAATTTACGTATGCATCACTATGACGTATGAATCTATTTGAATAAAAATAATGACCAATAAAGATGACAATAATGATCTATTTGAATAACTTGTATGTGTGGTGCAAACTGTGAGTATAAGTTTTTTATTTAATAAATAAATAATAAAATAAAATACTACTCGTTATTCCTGCTCACCCCAAAACGCAACTAGAGCGTGAAGATAAACTAAATAACAGCTGAAAACATCCTAAATTCCACACTAAACTTCTTACTATAACTCTATCTAAGTCACATTGTCGATCCGAAATAAGACGTATACAATAAAAAGATAGTCCGCGATTTTACAGCTACCCTCGCGCATGATCCGTTTTATGTGATACACCCCCGATACAGACGGTAAGACGTAAAAATTTTAGGGTGCCACCATGAATTTCAGTTCGTCATAAAATATATAATAAAATTATATTTCGTGATATAGACGATTGAGTTTTTTTGTATGCCATTGGTATGTTCTTTGACTTGGAATGTTTTATTGAGGCTTAAGTAATAGAAATCTGAGGATTCTGAGGGAGGACTACATTTACAATCGAATTTTTTGTCACAAGTTGAATTGATATCGCATTGTATGGTCATACTCTTTCTTCTTTCTTCGCTCATACCGGTACGAACTAAGTATAACAAGAAAAACTCGTATCGTGGTACAATATTTGCTAGACAACAAGGTGGCAGTGAGCTTTACTGCTCAGGATGCAACAATCAGACGTCAGTCGAGTAATTTTTAATGCAATGATCTATTTTAACGGATGTAAAAATCCCTTTAACGAAGCTGAGAGTCACTTGTTCTTCCGCGTTATTACGATCGGCAGCCGGCCAGCCTTCACCGGTGAAGGGCCAATTGGAACGCCGAACGCGCTCGATGCGTTTGATCGAGAAGGTTAAATGAAACTCATGGTAGCCACACTGGGAACCTTCTGGTTACGGAGATATTGAAAGTAAAATTCCAACATTTATTTTTGGTGTTTTTTTACGAAAACACAAGTTTAAATGTTATAACTTCACTTTAAATATTCTCATGATCCCTGTACCGCATATACCCATAACCATAAATGTCTTGCGTGCGTTACGTAGAGCACTGTGAATTTTCACGCCAAAATGAAAGTCTTTTCTCAAAAATTATTTTTGCACAAAGTTACTTAATTAATTTGATGTACAGAATGCGTAGATGACAGCTTCGTGAAGGGTCTTGATGCACTCTATAAAGAAAGGTATTCTTATTATAGGAATGCAATGTAAATGCACAAAAGCACCATTTTTAAGCAGACTATGATCTCAATCGACACCTAATGATAAATTATTCCCAGTTTTCAAAATCAAAGGATCGGAGTAAAACGATTTCGTCAGACGTCGATTGGATTTACTTCATGTCAGTCAGTTTGCTGCGGTGTCGAACGTCGATTGACGTTATACGACTGCACGTGTTATGTCTTTTGTCGACGTCGATCACAGTCATGTAGATTGCAGCTTCCTAACAAGGATTATCTTGCGTTCATTCTTTATTGGACCTCATATTGATAGTATCAAAAAACAAAATCCCCTTTGCATTACGCAAAGGGGATTTTGTACTTTCTTATTTTACTATCTTACCAATTATCCTATTATAAAAATGTGCAGTTCAGTGTCAGGTTTTACCTTGATTAAAATATGATTTGCGATCGAATATGGCTTTACAGATTTATAATCATTAAATTTATATACACACAGCATAATCCTCAAATGTCATGATTTCATGAAATAGTCATTAAACGAATAACATGAACTTAAATTATATTGATAATTTTTTTGATTATAATTCTATAAATAAACATTTGATACGGTCGCAAATTATATTTTAATCAAGATAAATTCTGACATTTTTAACTGCAAATTAAAAAACGTAAGAAAATAATAATTTCGCAGGTTACCTTGGCGCATCCCCCTGTAACATACAACTGAAGTTAAGGCTAAAGCGTCAAGGTAGCCTGACGCTTTCGCCTTAACTTTAGTTGTATGGTTCATACATTTCCTACATCACTCTCCAAGACTAACATAAAAACACGACAGCATTAGCGAGTGTAATTCTCCCAAACTAGTTTTACCAAAAAACATTTGGTAGATTTAGGCCCGTGCTAGACGGGCCTAAATCTACCAAATCTTTTTTGGTAAAACTAGTTTCAAACAATTAAATAGTTTTAAAATAGTTTGAAGTAATTTTTGAGTATGGTTCTATAATAAGGGCTATAAGTAGTTGTAGCAATATCAAGAAATAATAGACATTGCAAATGTTAAAAGTTTTGTAGCACGTTTATCTGTAGGCCAAAAAACTGTACAGTTGAAACAGATCTTAAACAACAATAAATAAACAAGAAATCATATCCATAGTGCAATATCTTGTAAGTTCCCCTTCTGAATCTTCGGATCAAGAGTATTGACTCAGTAGAATCTCTCGCGACACCATATTATTATTGTTCGTTCGACTCGTGTATTCAGTATGTTTTATTTATACTCTGTTAGCCTCATAGGAGATATTTGTGGATCAATCAGTATAAATCTGCTGCTTATGTTCTTTAGGGATCGATTTTGTTACGTGTGACCTATTTTTGTGTACCTAATTGTATTTATTTACATGCTCAAAAGCGAGATATTTTACAAGATACACAAGATTATACAAGATTCATTCTTTTTTGTTCTCTAGATAATGTGGCAAAATAAAATGTATCCTCCTGTATTTCATTCATGTGAATAGTTTCAGAAATCGAAAGGATATAAAGGACTCTTTTTTTTTACTGCTCTTTTGGCATTTATAATGAATGTGTGAATAAGCAAGAAATCTATAATAATTGAACAACTGATCACGATAAGTGCTACAGGAAATATTAAAACGGAAGTACATTTCCGCCATTAACAAAGAAGGACTGATATAATTATTTCAATCTTTAATCGCGTAATAGTCGAAGCAACATTACTTTATTTGATGAGGGTTGTTTTGGGGTGAAAGTGACCTTGAACAAAAAGTTTTACTTGCCCCACCGTTTCCCAAAAGTGTTTAAAATTATGTTCAAATCAAAACTTTTAAGAAATAAATGGTTTTAGAAATATTTTACCAGAATCACGAAAAGATAATTTAGAAGATTTTGTACCTACCGAAGGGTCGCCTCATGTTCCGGAAAGTTTAGTTAGATGTCCGCTAAAGTTTTAGGTAAAATTATGAAATAAAACGAAGGGCGATTATTATTCACGAATAGTCTTATTAATTTGAATCTAAAATTCATTCATTCACTAAGACAACGCACAGCTTAAACAATTGGTTCTAGAAGATTGAAATTTTGCACAAAAGTTCCAAGAGTAAACATTTTTTTTAAACCCTTCTTGATTAAAAAAAAAATCGCCTTCTGGGGTAAAAACGGGTATGAAACGTTCTATGGAAGTTTGTAATTTTTGCCGATGAGAATGCCATCGGGCTTATTTTCATTTAAAATGTATCCCCTTTTTACCCCAAGAGGGGATGATTTTGAAAATTATTTCAATAACATAATCCTTTGCCAACTTTAGACTGCTTTAATACTGACTTATTAAACGCCTTGTTTTGACAAAGGTTTTGGCTATAAAACCCCACTCCTACGCTCTAACAGCGTTGAACATTTGCGGACAAAAATAGCCAAAAACGGTACTTATTGAGCAATTTCTGTGTAGGGGTCCCTAATGGCACTTTATTGGGACCGATTTGCTGTTGTAACAACCCGACGCAACGGCTTCCAAATGATTTCAACTTTGGCGCGGCTGATTTGAATGGCGGGTGGGGAGCCAATTCTGTTGTTTTTTTTTTTTAGTTGGTTTTAGGTTTAAACTTTTTGGTCCATTATTGCCTCGGTAGAGTGTTCCTAGTTTTGGCAAAGATATTTTACCTACTACCGCTAACCAATTTTACAATCTTACCTACTGGGTGAAATATAGCCATTGTCTACAATATTGAGATTATACAACATGTAAAGAAAACCCTGTTCGATCCGTGACGGTGTTGTTAGGTATATCTATACTGTACTGAGAGTCTATTTATGAGGCAATTTTCAGGAAAAAAGAAAAAAAATCGACAAATTTTGTTTTAATAGGGAGTACTACATGGGGCGCCGGCGGACGTCGCTTAGCGGGTGTCTAAAAATCATAACTTATGACCCCTGTTGAAAATTTGCTAATTTTTTATAGATTTACCGTAATTTTGGTACCAAAAATGTGAATTTTAAATAGCAATAACTTTTTTATTTTAAATAATAATAAGATTTATTATTACTTTTTGATAATGTTATTGCAGTACCTATGTGCCCCTTTCTGATTACATATTGTACAACTTCAATGGGTTTAATTTTTCCTGCTAAATTAGATAGTCCGAATTGATAGAAGATACAATAGCTACCTGCAATAATATTCGCCGTTTGAGCAAAACATGCTTGGCTACCATCGCATCAACAACATATTTTTCTTCCCGGATCAACTGCAAATTCCAACCATACAAAGAAAAATTCAAATAAGAAAAAATAAAGCAACATCTGTGAAATTCCCTTTGTATATTCATAATGGGATGAACATCGTACGAAAAGTTTTTCATTGTAAGTGAATAAGTAATGTGCGTTTACGTTTTCTAATTCATAATAAATATAATATTTTGTTCGACGCTTATTTTGGCCGGCATTGTGAATCTGAAAGGAAGGGTTCTCTGCATGTTGTGTGTTTCTACTTGTTTCAGATTCTTTTGTCTCGATTCTAGCAAATATGTTATCTTTCGCTACAATCTCATTGTTTTGGATTATATTTATCTTGTACCTTTTTAATCTTATGGATAAATCAACCACATAAGTACAGTTCTTGAATGAAATATATTATTATGTTACCTTTTTTAATTCAGCTAAAGGACCATGGGCAACTTTGTTTGGAGTCTGGTACCAACGCTCAACAGTGATGAGACTCATGCCATATGAAAGCTTTTGGGGTATTGTTTAATTCATTCTATGGCAGCTAAGTCGAAATCGAGCGCGAACATGGTGTTTTTGAACATTCAAAAAAAGTTAGGTTAGGTTAGGATAGGGATGAAACTCATGCCATATGAAAGCTTTTGGGGTATCATTTAATTTATACTATGGCAGCTAAGTCGAAATCGAGCGCGAACATGGTGATTTTGAACATTCAAAAAAAGTTAGGTTAGGTTAGGTTAGAGATAAAACTCATGCCATGTGTAAGCTTTTGGGGTATCATTTAATTTATACTATGGCAGCTAAGTCGAAATCGAGCGCGAACATGGTGATTTTGAACATTAAAAAAAAATTGGTTAGGTTAGGGATGAAACTCATGACATGTGAAAGCTTTTGGGGTATCATTTAATTTATACTATGGCAGCTAAGTCGAAATCGAGCGCAAACATGGTGTTTTTGAACATACAAAAAAAGTTAGGTTAGGTTAGGTTAGGGATAAAACTTATGCCATGTGAAAACTTTTGGGGTATCATTTAATTTATACTATGGCAGCTAAGTCGAAATCGAGCGCGAACATGGTGATTTTTAACATTCAAAAAAGTTAGGTTATGTTAGGTTAGAGATAAAACTCATGCCATATGTAAGCTTTTGGGGGATCATTTAATTTATACTATGGCAGCTAAGTCGAAATCGAGCGCGAACATGGTGATTTTGAGCATTCAAAAAAAGTTAGGTTAGGTTAGGGATGAAACTCATGCAATGTGAAAGCTTTTGGGGTATCATTTAATTTAGGTATACTATGGCAGCTAAGTGTTTTTGAACATTCAAAAAAGGTTAGGTTAAGTTAGGTGGGATGAGAGGGCGGAGCGCATTCATGAGAGGGCGGAGGACATCCACGGGTGGGCGGAGGACATCCATGAGGATTTTCAAGGTCGCAACAAAAAAGCATATCAAGGGATGAAACTCATGTCATGTGAAAGCTTTTGGGGTATCAATTAATTTATACTATGGCAGCTGAGTCGAAATCGAGTGCGAACATGGTGTTTTTGAACATTAAAAAAAAGTATAAAATGAAGGACAAATAAAACAGTAAGCATTGTATATATGAAAATAATAATAACATCTCTGAACGCTTAATTAAGTAATTAATTATTTTTGCTTAACATTAGAAAATACCTAATAACATTTAAGGTAACAAAAGTATCTTTGTTTTTAATGGTGATGTTAGAAGCCGGAAGGGAAGGGGCAGGGAAAGGCGGTAAGGTAGATTGCTACTTGCGTAACAGTATAATTAAGTAAATTGTAGCGGTTACACCGCCACATACTAACTACTCATCAAAGACATGACGTCACACAAATCCTGCATCGCGCTATTAGAGTTTACCGCGCGAACGACTTATATAAGAGTATCCGAAATCAACTTACGGGCATTTGCCCGCCAGACACCACACCCGTTCGATTTAGCTGTCATAGTATGAATGAAATAATACCCCAAAAGTATTAACTTGGCATAAGTATCATCACTGTTGACAGTCGCGTCCAAAATTACGCATGGGTATTGAATGCATTGGAGATGTCCAACGACACCGCCGACATCACCCTGCCCCGGGACTCCGCTTCCTCCGCACGGCACGGTAAACCTAACCTAACCTAACCAAAAAGGGTACCTTCCTACCTTACCTACCTACATACCTACCTACCCTATCTATCTACATACCACCTACCCTATCTACCTACATACCCTAACCTAACCTAAGTTTTATTTTTTTTCCGTGTTGGAAAATCCTCATTGAAGTCCCCGCCCTGGGGCGGGCGAAGGGATCTGTCAGAATCCTACTGACTAAAAACCACCCCATTGTTCCCTTCCCACACTTAGACCGAGAATCATGAGATCAACCTAACCTAACCTATCCTGACCAAACATAACCTAACCTTTTATAATGTTAAAAAACACCATGTTCGCGCTCGATTTCGACTTAGCTGCCATAGAATGAATTAAATAATACCCCAAAAGCTTTCACATGGCATGAGTTTCATCACTGTTGAGCGTTGGTACCAAAATGACGCATGGTCCTTAGGGTGCTTGTTATCCTCGGACGACCATAACTAAAATGTTGTAATGGGGATTGCAAATAATAGCTGAATTGGACTCTCCCGAACTCCTTGATCCTTGGGCTGTTGCCCAACAGTGGGATAACTTGTGATGTTAAAGATACCAGAATGTCCTGTTGGTCATGATGATCCATTGATAAAATCAAAAGCAGATTTACATGTTGTAATTCAAATAGCACTACAATATTTTATAACATGAGTACATTTTTAAATCTAGTGGCACTCGAGGCACTCCTTTACCCATCTTTTGACACACAACTTCACTCTGAATTATGACTCGAAGTTCTTAGCGCTAGTTAAAGTGCTTCACAGTCTACGCTAGACAAATCTACTGGATTTACACCTCATTTTCTGGAAAGTGAAACTTTTTGTTATTGAATATTATTTTAATCTGAAATGAGATGGGGAAATACAGTGCTAACGTGATTTATTCATTGTGCTTTTATTAAGATAGATGATTTTATATATGTGTGAACAAATTCAATGTCTGAGTTACCTAATTATATGAAAATGTTTAGTACCTTACCTACACTATCACTCATTTCGTTAAAAAATAAGGTTACTTTTTTTTTCCGGCAGATATTCATACCCAAAGCTCGATATTCTTAATAATCACCAATCCGTTCAGCGCTTAATGTATAATCCTACCATAAAATCCCATAAAAACAAATGGAGGGCTACAAGCCATGACCCGTGTCCATCGCAAATAAACGACGTCGCATTATCAAAGTCTGATGGATTACATGTGCTTAGCTGACGGTCCATTTAACATCAGGTGAGCAAAAAGTGACGTCATTAATCATTGGTGCAAACGATGCGTGGAAATAAAGGATACAGAGTACGAAACGAATTTGTTTGAAGGCAGAAGGTAGGGGTTTTAAAAATTAGGAAGCCATTTGATTTAAGTCCATCGTTTAAATAACAGACACTTTTAGTATCAAAAGCTTTAAAGGTAAAGATTACAGTTATGATCTAAATCACAATGGCACAGATTAAAACAGATGGTTCTCTCCGCAAAATCATTTGAATAGAAAACGACTCTTGCTACGACATAATAAAGTGCAATATAATATATTATAATTATTCACCTAGAAGTTGCCTCTCTTTCTATCGCGTAACTCTTAGGTCTTCTGACTACGTTAAGCTTTGTGCAGACCAGCGCGACTTGTCGCGTGACGCGATTTAAAAGAAATGTAATAAGCCACGCCAGCAATAGATGACAAAAACTGGGAAGACAACAAACAATATAGTCACGTTAACAATCATCGTTCTCCCACATTCCTTGCGTCCATTTGACGTGGCTGGATGTCAACAATGCGCATTCCGCGGTCGCGTCGCTGTCGGCCACGCGTGCTACATCACCGCAAACGTCATAAGCGTACAATTTAGTATCTTGTGTGATGTTTAGCTATGCGGTGGATGCTAATTGTTGATCTATGGCTTATCACTGACCTTAGATGTGGAATTGTTAATCGAATGCTGGGTGCGACCACATCCAATGCTATTGTTTTTCTTCAATCAGTAACACAACTTTAAAAATCACTACTGTTCACGTTAGTCTTATATAGCTTTTTGTTTAATCTATGATTATTCTCATTGATTCTTATGGAATCTATTTTTTTTTTTTTGAAATCTTGTCATTTTGTTTGAATGTTTGTTACACTAGATCAACCGCTACTTATTCACTATATACATGAAACTACATAGTTCAAAGTTACATTCATATAATATATGAATGTAACTTTGAACTATGTAGTATGACTGTAACCCTATCTGTTTTCGTACAAAGCTCCAATAAATCATAACATCACACATCAAAACTTTATAATGGTAAACTTTAACAGATAACATCTGCCATAATTTATAGCAAGAATCTAACATTTCACTAATTCACAAGTTCACTACGCAATAGTAATTATAAACTCCCGAATTTAACAAAGTAAACATGGAAATCAAATTCCAAATTATATACTGATTCACAGTTAACTAACATACAAACAGACATATCACGGTTTATGACAGAGAAAATTCAAAGTTATCTAAGGAAGCTTATTACTTCAATTTATATCCTATCCCCTAAATTCTAAAGTCTAATTTTAATTGGAAATTGTGGGAATGTGTTCAAACGTGCTCCTGAAATCTGAACTCTATTTCAAAAGGTGTGAAGTTTGAATTTCAGCGGCAGTGCTATGTCATTCCATAAATTGGGATCTGATTAGGAGAGACCGGATTTTCGGACGTGTGGTTTTCATGGTACAGTCCAATCTGAAATTGTTTATTGTTATGGTTAGCTTGTGGTCTATTAGGCCATTTCCTAGCGTGGGGAAACCTAACTTTATTGCTCTGGTATTCGGTATATTAGTCGAAGGAGAAATTGTAGGTTTAAATCTAGTTAAAATCTGGGAATATGGGCATCAGATACGGACGTCCACAAAATTATTAGTGAAAGCTATAAAATTGCAAGTGTACTTACGAAACTCTAAAAACTTAGAAGTCTTATGATAAGAAAATTATTTTGAAAATACAACGACATTCTTACAATAACGGTTTTCGTAACTTCAAGTTCACCGTTCAGTAGACTTATCTAAATCCTATTGCCAACTCGAAGTTGGAGGAAATTGTATTGAACAATCAGTAAAGGATTCAGTCGACAAAGTTTCTTGAACGCTCGCATTTTTCTTTTAGCAAGACAAACTGTTTTTTCAATGCCTGCTGATGTGAATTGTGAATCAAATACAGTCATTCATATAGCTTCTGAAAACAACAATATAAACAGTATCGGTAATCAAATTAGAAGTAAAAATGACATGAAACCTAAAACAATACAAATAACACTTACTATACAATTACAACAACACACTACTAATAGAGACATCAACACTAAAATAACCCAAAATTACATAAAATGAAAAGAAATTACAGCCAATTACATAGGGTCATGGAAGCATATGAAGCCCTGTAGTACTTAGTGACGTTCGAACTCTTTATCATTTGCTCGCTGGCTTTAATTTGATTACAATGTTAATGGAGTTCGGTCGACCCGATCCAATACCAATAAGCAATTCAAATAGTTGATGTATTGACTGTGAGATTTACTTTTAAATGACTTGACTAATGCTTTTGAAGATGCAGTATATTTAGCTGTGTTTAGATATTGATGTTATCTGTTTGAGTCGAGAGTTCCTCTTGAGTTCAAAGCCAGTTTGTAATTTAAACTAATAATATAATTCAATGATGTTATGACACAAACATATTATTATTAGTTGGTAAGTGTCTGTAAGCGTGTGTTCGTAACTACTTTCAAAAGTTTGACTGCAATAAAAAAATCTATAAGCGTCTACTCAGAACATGTCCCAAAAAATCTTCACGTTATTTAAACTGATTAATCAATTTCATTGAACAAGAAATTGGCGTGCAATCCAAGCGAAATGTCAAGGAGCACAGCCTTCTGCATAAGTGCCCGAAGCCACCCTTCTCCGTGCTCACAGGGAGGAATTATCGCTAATAATTATATTACAAGAGAATCAAAGTGCTCTTACATACTGTCGCTAGGTGTGATTTCTTCATTATTTAAATTCTAGTCGTTTATGAGGACAATAACTTTATTAAACGTTTTATTGGCGAATTCAAAATCGGAATATTTTGATTTGTATATAGTGAGTGAGTGAGTAGATTTCTTCAGTTCAGAAATAGAGGAATTATATTTTATCACAATTGACTAACATGTCAAAGGTTTTTACGACTTTTTAAGCTTACATGTAACAAACTAAGTATAGTTCGTGGGTTTCTAGCTTCAACTTCAATTTAACAATAATAACATCATCCAAATACATAATTATCACCCGGCGACCATTATGTTTGCCGAATGGTAATGTTCTTGGCCTCTTTTAAATTTATAGCCGGCCGGGAAACGTATCGATGCTCTAAATAATATACGGAATATCAAAATGTGCTATCTCGTAATATAACAAGTAAGTGGTATTTGATAAAACGTTTACATAAGGTCAACCTTGGTCAGCAAAATGACTAAATCACTATAATTAGGTCCCAATACAAACAATTTATTGTAGTATTAGGGTAGAGTATCGTAACTGAATTGATTTATGAAATTGGGTTTCAAATGGGAGTCAATATTCAATCATTTAGTTTGCTCGTGGAAAAAATAAAATGACGCATTAATTCATGCGAGTGGACTTTTATTATATTTTTCAACATTTGAAAACTTTTTCAAGAACAAATTCATTATTTATGAAGAAGAAGACGAACTAATATGCTTATGCTGTAACTAATGTTAGTATTTTATTGCTTATCTAAATGCTTATAAGTACTTCATTACCAAATCATCATCATCATCCTCTGGCCCTTATCCCTTATCGGAATCGATACAGCATGTCTTCTTCCATAGTCTCTATCAGACGTCATCAAAGTATTCACCCCTATTCTAACCATATCGTCTTTCACATAACTCATCTATCGTTTCGCTTTCCTCTATTCCTACACGGTATACTTACCATGTCACGGGGCTATAAAGCCTACTTTCATGCATTCATTACCCAACACACCGCGTAGCAGAGTAGCGACTTCCTCACTCCAAAGAGCATAGATAAAGCCTTTGATAGTATCCTAATTAGCATGCTTCTGGCCATCTTTTGCATCGTAGCACTCAATATTATGTTCATTAAAACAAGTTGCCTTCTCATTATTTTTCGCCGTTCGTGCCTGATAATTTAATTATGCGTCAGGCTCCCACTTTTTTAGCTTTTCTAGGATAATTTTTGTCGATTAAAAGTGAGATGGTAAATCTAAAAACTTTCTCCGTTGTTAAAATATTACCTCTTTTTCATTACTTTTTCTTTCAGATTTACAAAAAAAACTGATGTATGATTTCTAATAACCCAAGAATATTATCTAAAATCCAATTAAATCTGGGCATTCATGTCTCTAAAGTCTAAAATTCCGGAACAAATCCACCGTTTCACTGATTCTCAACCAGACTGTTTGAGTGAAGTTTTTAGTACTATTTAATTAACGTTTATCTTCACACGCTTTGCGAAAGCGAGACAGAACTATCGCAGTTTAAGTTCGTTTCACAAACAAGAAGTTCATACTTTATTAATTAGGACTTTGAGTTGCAGTCAGCAACTGAATACTGAATGTTGTTGAAGTTTTAACTTTTTATTCAGCAGCTGTATAATCCCAACATGTACCTTTTTCCCTTTAACACTCTTATTATTTTTTATGTGGTCATTAACGTCTACGCTTTTGACCTGTTATTTCGGTGATATTTTTCTTTCATTATTCCAGATTAAATTATACCAAAACCCAGGCATGAAACTATTCCACGATCCTAAAATAACTTTACGATAGAACACGAAAATGGACACGCAAAGGGCGCAAAAGCATTTTTGATATTATCAGGAGTCAGAAATATTAAAAATATTCTCGAAAAAAATTCTGATTGTCGTCTATCAATCATGCAAAGTTCAGTTATACATAGTAAATAGGTGCTCTTTGATCGAATATAAAGGAACGTAACAAAGGGTTAATCGAAAGAACTATTGAAGTAGAGAACCCAGAACTCTTTGATCTCTTAAAATAAATTTACTTATAGTTCATTGCTTCAATATGTCTGACTTATTACCAAGGTTAAACTATATAGTGTAGTAATTGCTTCAAGTGTTGGAGTAACAATTAGGTACTATTTATTTATTCATTAATTTTTGAGACTCTAAAACAGTCACTAAATGACGGATCTCGGTCCGGATGCGGACCGCAGACGTATTTTTTCACCTAAAGTAACACTAAACAATTCGAACTCGTTGGTGAACGTGACTAATACGCATGTTAATTAGTCTAATTATTTATTTAATTTTATTTATTAGGATTTATTTATCTAGTTTTTATTTATGTATTTATATAATGTAATAAGTGGTGGCTTATTTGGGGGAGGCCTATGTCCAGTAGTGGACGTCTTTGGGCTGAAATGATGATGATGATGATGATGACATTTATGAATATATTTAGTGGAATAGACGATGATTTATAACGAAAACGAGCGTGTTAAATTTCATGAAAAGACCTTTGGGCGTATAGATATTATGAAAAAACTACTGGATGTATTTACTCAAAATAAAATTATTTTAACTTTTTGATAAATTATCACACCCTGGGCCGTTTCTATTTATTTACGCCCAAATATGAGTTAAAATTAGTGTTGAAATATGGAAGTTTCGATGCTCATAACTTACAAATCAATATTTTATTTTTAGGTTTCTTTTCGTTTTATTTATTTATTTATATTTTATATCTCTTCAATATCAATCTTCGTTGTAATAATCGTCTACCAAACGGAACGCGATTGTTTATCAAAACGGACTCCCAATGAAACTAATTGACGATCCCTATTTTCAAAATATCTATGAAAGATTTTAATAAATTATGGCTGGGAAGAAAGTAACTGGATATGACGGCAGATAGGTACGGATAATTATTATAATAGTACAGCGCCAATTTTTTATAAACTGTAACAAGAGCAGGAGAAAGATAATTATAATGATGTACTGAAGTGAATAAAAATTAAGTAAATGAAATTTTCAAACTTGCGTTATCAAAAATGGATTAGCGTAAGATTCTTTGTATTTTACTTTGTGTACATAAATAATAAAATAAATATATAAATAAAAACAGAGAGCAGTGGTGGCCCAGTGGTTACGGCCCCGACTTACGAGGTTTAGGTCGGGTTCGAACCCAAGCAGGCGCTTTACTTTGTGTAAATAATTTCATCACCACTGCTCTCAAAAACGGTGAAGGAAAACATCGTGAGGAAACCGGCATGTATTAGAACCAAAAATTCGAAGACATGTGACATCTACCAACCCGCACTGGGCCCGCGTGGTAGATTACGGCCCACTCCCTCTCACAGAGAGGAGGTCTGTGTCCCAGCAGTGGGTACATTAATAGGCTGATGATGATGATGATAAATAAAAACAATTATGACTCATTCGCTAAAGTTATGACGTAACGAATAAAAACTAAACTAGTTGTCCGTCCGATCTAAAATTGATATAAAATATAGCATTCCGGTTCGTTATAATGTAACTGGATGTCCCTGAGCGGTCCCATTGAAATACGAGGCTTGAAGTTACGTATTGGACGTATTTATTGGCTTGCTTTCATATAATTATATCTGGTAACTGTTCGAAATAGCTCTATATTAATAGTTTGAAGTGTACAGTGGTAACTGTGAGTCATCAGAATTTAATGTAAGTAATATTAGTTTTGTTATAAATTGCCTATAAACAGGGGTCACTAAGTGGAAAAAAAAACTGAAGTTTATTGTTGAACGTTGTACGAAAGATGAAAATTTTCTATGATATCAAACAAAAATATAACAGTTCCCCTATTTTACCGCACCTTTAAAAAAACAAAACTAACTCAGTGAATGCCCTCCACCACCCACCTTGGTCTGTTTTAATTATTAGATACACGTGTCATAATAGTTAATGATAAACTATAGCATTACAGGATAGTTGATGAGGCTGATGACAATATTTATATCTATTATCAAAGTATAGTAATAGTAATATTTATTTTCACTTCAAAGACACAAAAATCTGTGTAGCCCTGGCTCTTGTACTAGGAGTACTTGTATCACAAGAGCCAATGTAAAACCTGGTAACGAAATTGTTAACCAAATTCACGACTAACTTTGTCCGTATATTCCGATCACAACTGTCATTCTTTGACAGGTATATAAAATGGCTAGAAAATGACACGACAATTTGCTTAAAAAATTAACTTCCCTGAATGTACCTACTTCCTTCTTGTAACGTTGTGCAACTGAATAGTCGAGTGTTGCTATAATGATATTTAGTAAGTTACTAATCACAACACTAAAACACATGTCACAACACTATCTATCTCCGTATAGCTCTGGGCTCTGTCATTTGACTTCCGTTCGCTGTACCGTTGACAGCTAACCTCTAAAGTGCTACTATGTGCCCCGAATCTAGGGTGAGTTCCTCATTATTATACTGTGTACTATAAACTACTATATAGTGTGCCATCTGCCGTGATCATTGTATCCTTCCTTCTGCTATCTGCTATGATCACGTTACCTTGTGTTTCACTTAACCTAACTTATCATCTGCGAATGTGCCACGCTGTCTCTGCACTATCTCTCTCTGCCTGTAAGCCGCTGCGATGTGTTAAGCTTCCGCCTACTCCGCTACCCATACCGTTCTTGGTCGCTAAATGGGGGATGAAGCTAACACACCGCATGCGGCCTGCTTCTACTCGCACTGCACCGCTAACATGCGCTTTCTCACGCGCCTTGCAGGGCTCACCGTACGGGCTGAGGGCAGGACCCCTTACCCATACCTGCATGCCTGCCTGCCACGGATGCGTAGTCAACTACGCACGCTACCGTGGCCTTACCTACCTGCGGCCTACCGCCGCAAGCCTGTGCTGACAGGCAGCCTCCACCATCTACCGACGCTCACCACCTGGCGTCCTACGAGGGCCGTCCGCCCTACTACTGCGGAGCCTGTGCTGACAGGCCCCCACGTCTACCACGTGCTGCCAAGGACGGTACCCTTCCTCTACCTATAAGTGCGAGAGCTCAGACACAGTGTTTAGGACCTACCCGCGACCTAGCCGTGTTACTTCTTCCTATCTATCTAAGTATCTAAATATATGTATTAACCTTCCTTGATGTTTCATTATCTTCTACCTAATCTACCTACCTATCTCTTGGCAGCCTGCACAGCCTACCCTGTGCAGCCCTAGCTGCTACATTCTAAAGTATTTTCTCCATCGAGGTATAATATTTTTCAGACCGGCATAAAAATTATTTCAACAAGTTCAAAAGGTCAGATCTTATGAACGAAACATGGCACGTCGTCTGCATCAGCAAAATGTCGTTAAAGCCTAAAAATATTAGTAATCCAAATCCGTTCACGGCTCATTTGGCTCTGTGTTTAGGTCTTTTGGTTGAAACGTTATCTAACCTAGGCTGAGTTGCGAATAAATTGATATATGTTCACATAAATCTCTGGATTCTTTGTTGAGTGACAGATGTCTCTGCGGTCGTTACAAAGGCAGTCTTTTTAGATAAAAATTTAAACGCTTTTGTTAGTTATTATGAGGCGCATTTGGGTGAGCCTTAAAAGTTCAATCTTTTTTCTGCCTTATCATACTTTTCTTTCACACAACACACTAACAAATTCTACTCTCCCTTCGTATTTTCGATCAGGTCACGTGTCCTGACGCGAGTTTAACATTTTTTACCCATCCCAAAAAGAGTGCACAATGCCACTAAAGAAGATGATATTAAATTGAAAACTAGCCACACACTAGAAGGCGTAATATTCAATTTAATGTGACGTCTAGCCTATATTAGCGGACGATATAGACGCTTCCAACGATAGGTACCTTTGTCAAATTATGATAATGAGTTTTGAAGTTATGAGGGAACAGATGAACATACAGATCCACTTAAACGCCGGTCAAAATCATAACCCTCACCGTAAAAAGAAAGGGTAATTTGTGATTTACAGTTGCGGCAAATAAGTCCAGTATATACCAATAGAAAGCACGTATATTCAATTTTATAATACTTGATTACAAAATGGCTTATCGTAGTGTATCCGAATTTTATTTACTTTACTAAATATTTTGCACAAAAACACAAATAATTAGACATATAAAACTTGATGTTACTTTCAATACGAATAATGGCTATAATTAATTTCTACCAAAAAACTAATGTATTAAAGTAACGAAAAAATCAGACTTAAGTTATTATGAGCATTAGCGTGACTGAATGTGTGTGATTTTCATAATGACTAGAATTTTGGTACAATATCTAGTTGAAAAGAGTTCAAGATTAATGTAGGTGCTCAAAGAACATAAGAAGCTGCTTTTGTAACATTGAGAGCCCTAGGCCAGGCTTGAAATAAATAAGATATCACCCACATCAACAACTAATTGTATAAAAATATAGCAATTTTTTTTCACAATACTTCCTTTTTAATCGTTTCATGGTGGCTAATGGCTATACCATCGGCATAAGTGGGAAAAGGTAGAGGCAGCCTTGGCCCTGCCCTTGGACATAACAAGCTGATAATAATACACCATTGCCAAAGCACTAGTTAAATATATAAAACACTAAATGCTAAGTAGAAATGCATCGAATCAAATTCAGCTCAAAAAGCACTCACCGTCCATGCCCGAACTTAATCTAAAACAGACAATACACAGACGATACTTCAAGACAGTAAGGTTCACGATTTTTCGATCACCTCGCAACGAAAATAGGCAAAGATATTTTTACTTTTACTATTTTACTGACCAACGGAGTAAAAAATTCGCTGGCCACATCCATTAAAACGTCTGACAACAATAATAATTTTAGTGACGTCGTAAAAACTCCATTTGGCCACGAGGTTAGGTGGAGCATTCACACGGAAAATGTTGTGGGACATGGTACGGGAGCGATGTGTAACGTGTTGCAAGTTACCTTGTCTATAGATGGCAACAATTTTTCGAATAATTAAAGGCAAAAATTTATTTTGAAACAGTTTTTGAGCATTGAGATATTGAGGTATTTTCTAATAGGACCTACCAATCCTGAAGAATCTTTAAGACAACTGAACAGTTTTATATTTTATGTAAAAAATATTTTCTTGGTTGCCCTTGAATAATTTCTGTCTTACCTAAGTTTCATTTCTGTCTTGACAGTTTGAAGTTGACATTGGTACAGGCTCAAGAATTTCAGAGAATTCAAATGAAGATTAGATTTAAAAATAAAATTACCTGCTGTACAAATTATTGTCAACGGCAATTTAAAAATAGATGGTTCAGTAGCTCGTTTTGCGAAAGTTACTAGAAAAATTGCTGTTTATTGTGCTCTTGTATCAGCTACACGTATTATTTTGATACCTAAACATGTGAAGTACCTTTCCAATTTTGTTGTCCTAACGTTTTGGTCCTGTCAACACACACAGACACAGCGTCACACGAGATTTCAATACCCAAGCCCGTATACCTGATAACATAAATCACACACGCCATAATCTTCACAATTTAACCCCAAAACATTTAACAAAGTTATCATAAAACATTTTTATCAACCGCTGAAATTCCTGAACGCACTCGCTTTCAATAAAAATTGATTTATATTACGCTTTGTTGTTTTATCTATACGCCGCGCCGACTCGGTCAGTGACGGAAGTGAATGGAACGATTAATTCAACTGTTGTTTTGTTATAGATATTCGAATATTATGAGGGTTTATTACCAACGAGCTTTCAGGAAAAAATACCGAGATTTATAGCGGGTATTAAACGCTCAACAATTGTTTTATTTGGGTAAAATTTAGTGGAATTGTGAGAGCTATCAACTCGGGTCCCGAACCTAAATCACCGGAAGCTGCTTATTAATTACAAGTCTTTAACACTGGAAGCTTATATAATGCTGTTTTCATAAACGAGCGCAAAGACTGAAGAATGAGAATATGCTGTGGAGCACAAATGGCACTACCAGTAAATAAATCATAAGTCGAAATAAGAGAGTTAGAAATATATGAATATAAACTGACTAGATGCATAAAGAGTCGGACCAATTAGTGAATTTGACCCATCAGGGATAACGAAATAGTCACATTGACGAATGGTCATTAGATCCATTCAAAAGTTAGTTAAAGTTCTGCCAGTAACTAAGCTCTAACTAAGACAAAAGTGTTTTTTTTTATTAACACTTTACATAGTTTTAAGTATTGGGAGGAGCTTGTGGCTTAGTAATAACAGCCGCAGGGGTCGATCCATCACGTTAAGCTACGCTTGCCGGGGTTGTTCCGTGGATGGGTGACCATCTTTACATGTAACCGAGACTCCTCAGTGCCTTGGAAAGCACGTTAAGCCGTTGGTCCCGGCTGCCATGTCATTCATGGATCTTTGAAAGTCAGTCCGGGTCGTCAGAAGCCCGAAATTCTGGCAACCAGTATTACTAAGGGGTATCGTATTACCTACCCAGTTACTGGGATGTGGAGGTCAGATAGGCAGTCCCATGTAAAATACTGGTATTCAGCTGCATCCAGTTATACTGGAAGCCGACCCCAACACAGTTGGGAAAGGGCTAGGCAGATTGATTGACATAGTTTTAAGTATTTATCTTATGACCTAGAGATATTCAAAATTCTAAGGATCAAACTGCACAATATTATCCTCTACAAACTATATTCCCGTTATACGGTTAACATCAAAGAGTCTCTTTACACTGCGCCGCTATGTCCCGACTCGTAGCTTAAACTTAGTGACACTTGCAAGCAAGCTAGCCCCTCACAAACGTTGAACGATTTGCAATGCAAAACTGTTTGCGTCTTGCGCAGCGATGCAGTTTACGTAAACCCTTCTTGTTGGTTATTTGAACACTAATTCTTTATCTACAAGATGTTAAATTTCCGGAAAAATGTTTTTAAAACAAGTAAAAAAATTACTACATTTTAAAACTCAATTCAATTCAATAATCATTTATTTTCTCTTCATAAAGCTGACTTAAATTTTGAGATTTGATTTGATTTGATTTTCGTACAAAAAATGTCTCGGCCGTATTCCACCTTTGTGAGAGACTGGTGCCTGATATAGATGAATTCGGTGTTTCTTTGAGAACAAACACCGCAACAAACTCAGAGGACACAGTCTCTGTTAAAGTCCAACATTATCTGGTCTAATTATATCTAGATCATACACAGATAAGTGTCTGAGATGGTTTTTTAAGGAAAGAACCACACAGCTTTGAGTGGACCAGCTATCTAATTACGCAACACATTTTCGTAAATGATTCCGACTAATCTGTTTCATTTTGTCAGTTCAACAATATTCGTTGCGTTATTTACGTTATTGAGCAGATTTTTTTTAACGAACTTATGATGCCATGGATTAGCAATCTATTTCAAAACTATTCAAATTCCGATTGATCGTGTATTACGTAATTAGGGTACAGGTCCAGTCAGAGCACGAGTAACCAACGGTTTAATTCTAAAAGCCTCATCGGTAAGAGTAAAGAATAAAGTAAGATTGGATTAGTCAAGTAGATTCTGGATTAGTCAAGTAGATTCTTATTGAACTTTTAAAATTAGTTTTTAATTATTGGTCTAAACGTAATTTTAAAAAATTGGGCTCGTCCGGGATTTGAACCCGGGACCTCTCGCACCCTAAGCGAAAATCATACCCCTAGACCAACGAGCCAGCTGATAGAGCTATCGAAATAAACGTGCAAATTATAAATCGTGATGTCTTTCACTGAACATGTTTTAATAGGTACTAGGTATCTCATATTTTTTATTTTTTATTACTTACATCGTAATGTAGGCAATTGTCTACATTACGATGTAAGTAATAAAAAGTTAAATAATATATTATTAATATAATATTATTAGATTATAACTTACTAACGTGGTATTTACATAGCCCGAAGAATTGCCAAACTTAATGGACAATGGACAGGACACATTGTTTGAAGAACAGATGGCCGATGGAGAAGAAAGGTTCTGGAGTAGCGACCGCGTACCGGAAGACGTAGCGTTGGAAGGCCTCTCACAAGATGGACCGATGACCTTGTGAAGGCCGCAGGAATCCGCTGGATGCGGGAAGCCTAGAACCGATCGAAGTAACGGTGCTTGGGGGGAGGCCTATGACCAGCAGTGGACGTCTTTCGACTGAAATGATGATGAACGTGGTATTTGTATTATATGACACAAATTGTGATTTCTGAAGCCCGATATTGTGCCCGAAACCTCAGAGTTACTCAACTCTTGGAAGGGCTCCTTTGATCATTTTTCTTCTACCACGTTGGCCTTCAAATAATCAGTATGTCATTAATCCCGTTGGATTGATGATCATGCCATAGTATATTACTACACGAGTAGTAACGTTGGCCCACACTAAGAATTTCTCCTGTATTGTGGTGGCGATTACAAACATTTAAACTCTCATACACAAACAGTCAGACCAGAGAATAACTACTTGTAGGTCATACAAATATTTATTCCGTGCGGGAATCGAACCCGTGACACAAAGCACGTCAATTGCATGTTCTCTTTCAAAACACCAACATTTTTTTACTCAAAACAGCATGGATTTTACATGACACACGTATTTGTAACATCAGGTGTCCACCCCTGCTCCTGTTCACACAAAAAGTACGGACATCGCAGTACACGATATTGCTTGTTGAGTACTACGTTTGTTTTAGGCGGGTTACAGACGATGCGACATTTGTCACGCTATTAGGTGGATTTATATCATCAGCGCAGCGAGCATGGCGTACTGTGAGATAGCTTGAGTCACACATTTTATCACAATTTGGGCGATAAAACAGTTTTGTCACAAATGCTAGCACGGCGGCGTGAGATAATCTCCTGACTTGTGACATAACTTCTTGACGTTTATTTGGGATTCAATATGTCTTATTTGCTACTATGGGCGCACCAATTTTGTCACTAATGCCACATATTGACTGTCCTCCGTACGTCAAAAATGAATTAGTGCACAACAAAATTAAAAAGTTGTAAAACTGTATGAACCTGCACTATAAAACCGTATTATTTTATTTGGTCGCATATTCAGACGATCATAGACATTTTAATTTTTTAAATTTACTGTGTCACACTATGAAGTTAGCAACTAGAAAGGCATGTCGTGCCTCAGATTTTATCACATGGTTGACCCGTGCTAGCATATAAGACAAATTGTAAGACATGATAAAATTTATCATGTCTTGTCACAAACGTCTTGAGTACGCCCTGTGCTAGCCCCGCTGGTTAATCAGAATAGAGAAAACTTCGTACTATGTAGGTGTGGAAAAATTGTGAGATATGATGAAGATATTGTGAGCCGTTACCGATATTAGAACCTTGTTTTTAATTTACTTATGATTTCTTTTTTGATAAGAAATTACCCAGATTTGATTAAATTATTAATAGGAGAATATTTTCAACCCTACAACGAATTTAATTAGAGGAGATCCCTATAATGTACAACTGACGTCAGACTGATGTAATAATATTCGAAACTAGCTGCCCGCCCCGGCTTTGCACGGGTGGCACTAAGTACTTATCTACTCAACGTTTAAACCTTCCCTGGACTACGACAAACATTTCAAAACCAAAATCAGCAAAATCGGTCCAGCCGTTCTCGAGTTTTAGCCAGACTAACGAACAGCAAATTATTTTTATATATCAGATTACTATTAAAGTGCAGTAATACGTTAATCTTTATTGCTTCATAATGTTGTCGGCGAAAGGCGTCGCAATCTTTACAGTGCACGTATATTTTGATAGTTATATCAGTCGGCTCGTTGGTCTAGGGGTATGATTTTCGCTTAGGGTGCGAGAGGTCCCGGGTTCAAATCCCGGACGAGCCCAATTTTTTAAGATACTTATCCTTTTTTTTTTTTTTCATTAACACTGCAATAGGTAAATATCTAACAACAATCTACTTGCAAATAATTTGACTTTGACAGTCGATGTCGACGTTTTAAAACACTATTTCCTATCTCTATTCAAAAACTTAACACAAAATAAACTATCCACTTAATCCCCATCGCGCGTTCGGATCCAATATCGTGTGTAAACCGCCTTATCCGCCATATTTGCTTTTCAAAGATACAGGGATCGCACATCGTCCCTCAATATTACAATATTTGTTTAGATTTAGCCCCACTATTGAATATTATTTGCACGTGAATGTGTTTCAAACTGTATTTGTACCAATAGTTTGTGTGTTTTGATGTAATTTAAGATGTTATTGGATTTCTTATTGTGATGCCCCAGGGTATAATGTAACTACGCTCAAAGACCTGACGTCACACAAATCCTGCATCGCGCAATTAGAGTTTACCGTGCGAACAACATAAAATATATAAGACTATCCGATATCAATCGTTGGGCAGTTGCCCGCCAGACACGACACCCGTCTGGTCGGAGGATCCTCTCTTTTCAATAGAGGATGTCTGAAATTTAGACCCTGTTCCTCATTTCTCTAAACATTAGGTTTGTATTTGACTTGTGTTATTATGTTGAGTAGCGGTGGCCCAGTGGCAATGACCGCGACTTATGAATGGGTTCGAACTCCAAGCAGGCACTTTACTTTGTGTAAATAATTTCATCACCACTGCTCTCAAAACGGTAAAGGAAATCATCGTAAGGAAACCGGCAAGTCTTAGAACCAAAAATTATAAAACATGTAACATCCCACACGGGCCCGCGTGGTGGATTACGGCACACTCCCTCTCACAGAGAGGAGGCCTGTGTCCCAGCAGTGGGAACATTATAGGCTAATTCTATAAACAATTGTAGATATACCAAAAACAAAATAATAAAAGTTACAAACTGACAATTAAACCTATTGATTATTTAGGTAGGTAAAGTTACGGAAATTAATTATTTAAGTATTGAATGGATACACTACAGCCACACATTATAGCCATTTCATACAACGTTAAAGAATGACAGTTGTGCCCCGCGACTTCTCAAGAATTGGGCTATTCAACGCAAAAAGAATTTTTCAAATCCAACTGGTAGTTTCGGAGATTACCCCCTACAAACGCAATTACAAACAAACAAATTTTACCTACAGACCTGGCAGACGTTGTCTTGTTCGAACAGCGTCACCTAACGGTACTAATTGTATTTTCAAACCATCCAGAGACCCACTTAAATATACACACAAAATTGCATCTTAATTATTATTGATCTAGCCGTTTAGGAGTTAGGTGACAAACACACGTACTGAATATATAAACGACGGGTTCCGGGCTAATTGTATTAAGCGACACTCTGAGCGATATAGACTTTTATACATATTTGGAATCAGCGAATTTTTCTGCGTCATATGAGCTGGGTTTGGTGACGATCGGAGCACTTTTTTGTCGCTTAATACAACCGCATTTTTGGGGCCCATTTTGGACTGCAATGTATGAAGCGACACAAAATAATGACAAATTTAGGAACTGTGTACTTAAGCTAACTACCAAATACCAGGCAGTCGTTTAAACTTTTTTTCCTGGAGCAACAATTTACAGGCAACGTACGTTAAAGCATTTAGCCTGGCTTTATAAATATATAGGAATGTGGCTTCATACAATTAGCCTCTTTGTTAAATTCTTATCCAGTGTCGTTTAATACAATTAGCTTTACCTTATAAATATACAAGAATGTCGTTTAATACATTTAGCCTCTTTGTTAAATTCATACCCAGTGTCGATCCATACATTTAGCTCTGTCCATGAAATGTTAGATGTTGTCACTTCAACCATTTAGTTTGCAGTAGATAATGATATGTCGGTCGCATGAACTTTTTAGGATTTCAACAGTAAACATTTAAAGATTATGGTTAAACCTATTTTTTTTATTCAATATTTGATTTGCAGTGTCGTTTCAGTAATAACAAAAGTATAGTTCTAGTACTTCAAACAGTTTATCTTAAACGGACTAAGAATAGTATACACATACAATCAACATTTTATATCGTCCGCGTAGCTGATTTATTAATACAAAGCCCATCAATGTGACACCCGACATTTGTATTGCTGAGTTCAACGATCAGCTAATTTATGTACAAATTAAAGAGGCGAGGTGAGGTTATTCCCCCCTGCCTCACCCCGCATTTCAATCGGTACTCCTCAGATAGTACCCCCGACCACTTTACATGGTTAGTCTGGTTTTGATACCAGTACCTGAGCAAAGATGTTACTGAACTGTCTACATCAGTTTCCCGGTACAGCTAATCCCATAGAATGTCATAAGACATCAGGTCAAATGTCTTCGATAAATCGAGGAAGCAAGCATTGACCGGTGTCTTCCTATCTGCATAGTACTGGACGGTCCGCTTGAGACACAAAATGGCAGTTTCTGTCGATAGACCGGGCCTAAAGCCAAATTGTGCGTCATGCAATTTTATGGGACTGGCCATATGTGTATCAAACAGACAGTCCAGCACCTTAGCTGTAATAGTAGCCAGGGAAATTGGCCTATAATTCGACAGATCTGCCACATTCCCCGTTTTATTCTTCACTATCGGGACAACTATGGTTTTCATAAGATCATTCGGTAGGTAGGAGTGTTTTAAGCACAACGAATTAAACATTATTATGTCACCCGATACACACAGCCGCCTAATAAGGCGGCTGTGTGTATCGGGTGACATAATAGCTTTGCAAGAAACTTGGTTGATGCCTCACGACTTGGCATTTCTTGGCAGTATACATGACGATTTTGCTTTCACCGGGACCTCTGCGGTAGATACATCGGTTGGTGTACTTCGAGGGAGACCTTACGGAGGAGTAGCACTGCTGTGGAGGAAAAGTTTATTTTCATCGGTATCTGTTGTACCTTGCAATAGTGTTCGTCTTACAGCTATAACAGTGCCATTGTGTGAACAAGAAATACTAGTATTTTCGGTTTATATGCCTACTGACTGTAATGATAACTTAATTGAATTTACGGACTGCTTAAGTGAAATGAATGCAATTACCTATAGAAGATAGGAATATCCAATCTGTGTTTATGTTAGGAGACTACAATGCACATAGTAATGAATTGTTTAGCCATGAGTTGTTAAAATTTTGTAATTAACAATATTGGACTTGCGCGGATATTGAACTCCTACCGCTAGATTCGTTTACTTTTGTAAGTGAAGCGCACGGGTGCAAACGGTGGCTCGACCATTACGTCGTGACACTCGTGACTGAAGCCGCGCGTCGCACAATATTGCATGATAGTTTTTGGTCTGATCATTTGCCTTTACAAATGGACTGTGATTTAAAAATAATTGAACCTAATATTGTACTGTACTACCGAATGCGAGTGTAAACAATGTTTTATGGGGGGAAAAGGACTTAAACCAAATAAAATTGTATGAAGAGTTATGTCACTTCGCTTTGCGTAAAATAGATTTTCCCCCGGAATTATGTAGCTGTGCGGAATCAACCTGTGGGGACCTAAATCACAGATCTATTTTAGATGATATGTACAGGAACATAATTAGTATATTGACAATGTCTGCTAAACGAAGTTGTATATTTATTAAGAAAAATAAGTACAAACCTTTGACAGGGTGGAATAAACATGTTAAATCCGCTCACAGCGAGGCTCGGCTCGCGTTTTAAATGTGGTGTTTATGTGGGAATCCGATTTCAGGGAAAGTCTTTGATAAAATGCGGGAAACTCGAAAAGTTTTTAAATCTAAAATAAAATGGTGTCGTAATAATCAAATGCAAATCAAGATGGACATAATAGCCGAACATCATAAGAAAAAGGATTTCAGCAAATTTTGGAAAAATACTAATAATATGAACCCCAAGCAGGGCCTCCCTGTGAGCGTGGCAGGTAATTGCAACCCCTTGTCTATAGCGAACATGTTCATGAATCACTACCAAGTTGATCCGCCACGGAACCTAAGTTCTTCTGTGTCACCGTGTGTGTCCAGCGCTGAGAGGACTTCCCCATTACTGTTCTCTGGCAGAGAAGTTGCAAATGTCATCAAAAACATGGTAAGGGGTAAGTCTCCGGGACATGATCACCTCAGCGTTGAACACCTACGGTATGCGGGTGTTCACTTGCCGAGGGTGTTGGCTATGTTTAATTCGTTGTGTTTAAAACACTCCTACCTACCGAATGATCTTATGAAAACCCGATAGTGAAGAATAAAACGGGGAATGTGGCAGATCTGTCGAATTATAGGCCAATTTCCCTGGCTACTATTACAGCTAAGGTGCTGGACTGTCTGTTTGATACACATATGGCCAGTCCCATAAAATTGCATGACGCACAATTTGGCTTTAGGCCCGGTCTATCGACAGAAACTGCCATTTTGTGTCTCAAGCGGACCGTCCAGTACTATGCAGATAGGAAGACACCGGTCAATGCTTGCTTCCTCGATTTATCGAAGACATTTGACCTGGTGTCTTATGACATTCTATGGGATAAGCTGTACCGGGAAACTGATGTAGACAGTGCAGTAACATCTTTGCTCAGGTACTGGTATCAAAACCAGACTAACCATGTAAAGTGGTCGGGGGTACTATCTGAGGAGAACCGATTGAAATGCGGGGTGAGGCAGGGGGGAATAACCTCACCTCGCCTCTTTAATTCGTACATAAATCAGCTGATCGTTGAACTCAGCAACACAAATGTCGGGTGTCACATTGATGGGCTTTGTATTAATAATATCAGCTACGCGGACGATATGATGTTGCTGAGTCCTTCGATCAGTGCTCTCAGGTGCCTTCTGCGAATTTGTGAGAGTTATGTGGTGGCTCAAGGACTCAGGTATAATGCTGAAAAGAGCGAGTTACTTGTGTTTTTAAAAGCACCTGGCAAGATAGGTAGGTACACCCTATGTATGTACCTTTTAATTTATCAATGTTCAAACTTCATTATTCAAGTATGATTACAAACAATTTATTTAAAAAAAAATCAGTCGCATAAACTAATTAGCCTTAGATTAATAAGTTTAAGATATGGTATTTAAATCAATTAGCTTAGGTTTGAAATATGACCAACTCTTTGATTAAAGCACTTAGCTTACAGCCATTATTTGCATGCCTAGGCGGTTAAGTCATTTAGCTTGGAACAAGAAATAATAAACCTAGGCGGTTAAGTCAATTAGCTTGGAACAAGAAATAATAAACCTAGGCGGTTTAGTCATTTAGCCTGGAATAAGAAACAATAATCATAGGGGGTTAAGTCATTTAGCCTGGAACGAAAAAAAGTAAAATATGGGTCATTTTGTATTAAGCGACATTTATCTTCGTTAAAAATAGGAATATTAGAAAAAAAAAAAAAACTGATTATGGGGAATATGTTATAAAAACAATAATATCCTTCTTTTTAAAAAAATAATGCGATTTGCTAAAGTTATTATTTTTTTTCTAAAAATCGAAACTTTAAACTGCTCTGGTGTAAAGTTTCAAAAATGTCGGTTAATACAAATAGCCCGGAACCCGTCGTAAAGATAATATATATAAAGATAAGTATAGATATTCTAGCAACTGTTTTAGCTCTTAATCGATCTAACAGGTTCGCCTAATAGCGGCCCAACAGCAAGCTGGAACAAAACTAAGCCGGTTGTTGTATCGAATCTCCTAACATCAGCTAAGCCTCCGAAATCCGAAATTACGACCGTAGGTATCTAAGGATATTTGGAAACCGGAATCGTAACTTGGTGTTCTGCCCTAGATAGAACGTCTATGAAATATGTCATAGCATTCACCTGTATTGCGCTTTGAAAATATCAAACCTTGCCTCGATTTTAACTGTAAGTAGAAAATGACAAAAAAATCAGTATTTGAAAAAAAGTGTTCTAGTTTATTTTGAAAACAAGTGATGAAACACATTTTGGAAATGAAAAGAAAACCAATTTTCATGGAAAATTAATTATTGTCTACTAACAAAATCGTTGCGTAGTTGCTGGCATTTGTTTCCTTGTCATGTAAAATGGTTTTTCCAATTTCAAAGTAGTCTTTTCTTTAAAATGGTATTTCATAAAACTTTTGAAACTCTGTGTGAACTACATCTTACAGACGTTCAAAGGAGGCGATACATACACAAATATTAGCTTCCATATCTCGATATGTTCTATGATACAGCATATTGGGAGTATTCCATGTTGAGATATTTACTCTTGCAGCACTATTTCATATTTGTCGAATTTTGCACCCGTATGAACGCTGTTTGGAATTCATGTTATTATTTGGTGAATATTTTATCTATAAAATAGATATTTTACATTTATTTTGTTTGCGTTTTCAGTCTTTTGATCTTCCATAGAAAAAGTGTTGTCTAGTAAAGCCCTATAATTTTACTAAAATATGTTACAAAAAATGGACTTTTGCGGCCTATTGCATAGTTTGTATAAATCTTAGTTGCATACCCCGGGAATTCAAGCCGTCGTCGTGTATCCAAATTAACAAAAGATTTGGGCTCGTCCGGGATTTGAACCCGGGACCTCTCGCACCCTAAGCGAAAATCATACCCCTAGACCAACGAGCCAACTGATTATTAAGTTGAATTTTAACGCCACAAGATCATTCACTAACAAGACTGTTTAAATTTATTGTAGCTGTGACGTAATTGTCATGTAGAAAGTCACGTAATGTCTGTATGTGTGTTTCTTAAAGATATTGCTTATGTGTCTTACGTGGTAAGCAGATTTATAGGCTACTACGTGATGATAAACGATGTGAATCAATCAGAACAGAACTGAAGTACAGAACCTTAACATTATCAAAAATCTATGTTTCTAATAGGGTAGGTACTTGTAGAAACCTTTTGATCCCGTATTTAAGCTGATTATATCACTGCACTGGCTCATCACCACACCGAGCCTTTCGTGCAAGCACGGCCTCACTTTCAACTGCTTCCCGCCATTCGTGGTGAAGGTGAACTGACAGTTGACATAGTGACAGCGACCTCACTCTTGATGTGCATGAGTTAGTGTTTACATAATTATCTATTATATAGATCATACACTACAGTACTTAACTTAGAATTGTACGTACCTACGTAAGGTACGTACAATTCTATAAATAAATTGTGACACTGATTAGAAGAAGTAATATAAAAAAGTAAGCTGATTAGCATAGAGTTCGTTTGCAAAAAGTCCAACTGCAAAAAGTATGGGCATTATTTCTATGCAAGAAGTATACAGGAACTCTTTAAAATTCTAGGGTAAAAACTTGGGCTCGTCCGGGATTTGAACCCGGGACCTCTCGCACCCTAAGCGAAAATCATACCCCTAGACCAACGAGCCATCTGACTAACTTGCTGAAACACAAGACAACAACCAACGTGTACCTATCAGATGCCTTTCACTAAAAGAATTACAGAATTTAAATCATATCATTATGTATATACAAGGTGGAGACGACAATACAACAAAAAATTAAATGACTGGTCCATAATGACGTTCCCATTCTGTATAAAAAAATTCAATTGAATATATTCAATAGTTTAGTCATTATAGCTCGGCAAAATCCATAGTCGGCTCGGGCTATTCCGTTTATCCACCCCAAAAATCCACCCTAAGGTGGATATTCTGAAATATATGCCCGAGAATTCACCCAAGGCCTAGTTGGATAAACGGAATTTATAGGCTTAGGGTGGATCCAATCATACATTACATTTAATTTGTTTGAAAAACTATTTTTTTTATTTCGAAGCTAGGATTTATTTGACAGTTCCAAAATACTCTTATGCATTAGTAGTGCCAGTATTTTAATTTTTTGTTGTATGGTAGTCTCCACATTGTATAGATATGTATATAACATCACACAATAATCTATAGAGGAAAGTAGTTAATACCTCATTTAAGAAGCCATTTGCTAGATAAAGGATCCCCAAAGGGAACAAGAAAAAAAGTTTTTTTCTAAATTCAAGTTATATTTTTGGGTGGTTGAGAAAATAATATAGAATCATCATTCATTTCAGACTTAAGACGTCAACTGCTAGACATAGGTCTTCCCCAAGCGTCGCCGCATCGAGCGGTGTTGTGCTTCTCGGGTCTAGTGGATTCTTGTGGCCTTCACAAGGTGATCGGTTCACCCTCTGGGAGGCCTTCCAACGCTTGCCGGTACGCGGAGGTGGACAAAAAAAAAATGTGACATCGATGTAATACCTACCTTATCCTGTTTTTCATTCATTTTCCCCATAATACTATAGTTGATTTTGTAATGGGGACAGGAAATAAAAGACAAATCTAGTTGGGATTTATAAAGGTGTCCCGGAAGAGGACACTAAAAAGGAACTGACCCAACAGGATGTGCCATAAAAAGGTCAATCAGATGCGTATACTGCGAATTACTTGCTACAAAAGGGTATTGGGGGAATCCAAGGATTATTATCATGTAGACCGATTCTTTTGAATACAAATGAAATGAAATATCCTATTTACAGAATAAACATTCTGTAAATAGGATACTTATCGTAATCACTTTTACACGTCATATTAAAAAAAATAAAAAAATAATGCGAGTTGAGGTAACAGTAGATACCTACTTAATATAGATTTCGGACAAAAAACATTTTTTTTAATAATGTTTCCTAATAATTGTTGCAGAAATATTGTAGTGATTATAATTACCTACATAATATCCACCCAAAATTAAAACTATTTGACGACCAGCTATTCGTATTGATGATTATGTGGTTTAAGTAGATTCATTCCTCGAGGACCAAGGAGGTTCTGTATCATGCCTTTGTCTGAATGTCTTCCACAAAAAGATTGGGCTCGTCCGGGATTTGAACCCGGGACCTCTCGCACCCTAAGCGAAAATCATACCCCTAGACCAACGAGCCGCTTGTATTTATATTTGAAATTGGCTGTCAGAAGGCTATTGGCTATCGATGTCTTAACACCTCGTTGAGAATAGTATACATAACATTTTAACATGTTGATACTTTCTATATTAAAACAAGTTTCGTGACGTCTCGGTCTTCACGGTTGCGGAATGCGTAAACGCATGTATGTAGGGTACCTTTCACTACGTGGGTTCGATAGTAATCACCAATTTCGACTAAATTGTCAGCTGGCTCGTTGGTCTAGGGGTATGATTTTCGCTTAGGGTGCGAGAGGTCCCGGGTTCAAATCCCGGACGAGCCCAAATCTTTTTGCGATAAAAAAAATAAAAAAGTAGGTATTTATACCGACGTTTAGGTACTAAAAAACAATGCATTGTATTGAGGTTGTTCAAACCATTATTTTTTTGGTATGTTTCGTGTGTGTTAAACTTATGCGTTATTTTATCAGAAGATAATATCACAGTTATAAAGATTATTGAACAAATAAATACCTATCCAGTAAATCATAGCTACCATAATACTCTCAATAAAGATTAGTTGTATTGATAAAAGATGCAATAAATTAAACTGATAAATATCTACGATAACAACCGTTTATTGCTTGCTAATTTATTTACAACTAAAAAACCGAATTCCAATTCAGCTGTTTAATACTGTTCAGTTGTTTAGTAATTCGAAGTTCTAAAACGAATCGTATTATAATATCAAAAAGTTTTATGAAGTTTTGAAAAGATTTTTCTGAAGACGATTATACTTCATAACTTTTCTACTTTTAACCTCTATGGGTTAAAATATAAAACTGTTTGATATTGCTGAAAAGTAAGTAAATCTTGCCTTAAAACTCTCTTGTTTTAAGGCAAGATTTACAATAAAATCTCATACGAATACTTATAAACTTTATTTGTATAATATTAATGTCGGTACCTACATCGTATGACACGCTTACTCACATTCGATTATACGAATATGAAAACATTGTATGCATTAAAGAAGGTTAAAAAGGACTGCAGAATATTATGAATCAGTCATGGAATGAAATGGATCATAAAATTTCTCATTCCGAGACCAAAGTGTTGAGGGCGCAGAACGAGGCATTGGAAATATTTAGAAAAGGCTTAGGTAATTCCAGCATTATCAGCCTATAATGTTTCCACTGCTGGGACACAGGCCTCCTGTCTGTGAGAGGGCGGCCAATATGCGGGCCCAGTGCGGGTTGGTGGATGTCACATGTCTTCGAATTTTGATTCTAGGATATGCCGGTTTCCCCACGATGTTTTCCTTTACCGTTTTATGAACAGTGTTGATGAAATAATTTACACAAAGTAATGTGCACGCTTGGGATCGAATCCACGACGTAAGACGCGGCAAATACCAGTTAAGTCCATCAGTGGGCTCCAATAAGCTTATTTGATTAATAGAAGCTTCAAATTATCATATTTATTGAAGTAACAAACCAAATTAGTAGCAGATCAAGCTGATTGTTTACACTGATGACCTCAATTGATTCATCCGAACACTACTTGAGCCTATTTACATTACCAGCGTTGTTAGCTTTAAGTGGCTGAATATGGCTGAATTCAGATGGATAGATACTTGAAAAACAGTAATGGTTAGTTTATAACTAAACTGGATAATCTGTCTGAGTATTCAAGCTGATTTAAGGTTAAATTAACAATAAAATTGGTCGATGTTAATTCTTGTGAAATAAAATAGATGGATACTTACTAAGTTTTTGATTTACAAAAGATATCAGTTTTTATAGTACTGGGAACGAGGATTAATTCATAATGGTTCCTTAGATGTTCAGGCTCTTAATAACACAAATGCAGCAATGTACTTCAAATACCTACTAACAGACATGCACTGCATAATTATCAATCAAAATACGAAAATGAGTTTCCCTATAAATTCAAAATTTAAAAAAATCAATGGTCTTTTATTCAACCTAGGCTAAGAATCAGCACTTTTCGAACGTCAAAATTACACAAGACAGTCCCCCAAAACGCCCGTCCTTCACCACTTCCTAGTGCTTTAGCTGGGAAGAAGTGGAGTAACAAACTCTTCAGTAGCACGGCTGTCTGTTCAGTTAGAATACATATATAATATAAGTACTAAAATCTACATAGCACAATAACAGTAAACAAACACATGCTGTAATTGTAAATTTATTCACATTACGCGTTCATTATTAATAATTCCTCACAGCTTCGGGTTCAGCATGCTAAAACAGAAATGGTGTTAATGTGAAAATTTGATTTCAAATCGGCTGCACTACCATCGCTGCTCGCTAGAGAACCTAAAGCCTAAGGCTCATCGTCTACGATGCTCCTCAAAATTAACCAGTTTCCTACAAGCTCAAGTCGCCAATGAGTATCCAGAATCTCAACTCAACATTCAAATATCCACAATGTACAGCAGAAGTATTTCAATGGCGATGGCGGTCTGTACACGACACAATTCATCACTAACTAGTTAAAGGCGAAAACGCCAGGGTAGGCCGCGAAATTAAAATTTTCTTAAGTTTTTTGGTATTAACAGGTCAATGTCAGGTTGTATGTTGATCAAAATATGATTCGTAACCGTAACAAATATGTGCTTACAGAATTATAATTATTGAAATCACCAACTTTCGCGGGAAGCCTTGATTGAGCCATTATTAATACTGCTGTAAGCATCACGTGACGCGCTTGGAAGTACAAAATTTATATTACCAAGCTTGTTACGTGTCGCTTTCTTTCTTTGACGAACAATATTATTAGGTAAATATTAATTTAATTTAATTTGAGTTTTAATTTTTATTCGAATTGATTGTAATTTTATTTTAGTCTTAATTTTTATTTTATTTGTATGTTTTTATGAGTCTATGTTACTTGAATTAAATGGTTTGAATTTGAATCAATACAACTCTCTAAAAAACCTAAGAAAAATTGAATTTCTGCTACCCTGTGCTGTGATTAGTCGCGTCGTGTAAGGACCGTTTTTTAAATTAAAGTGCTGTGACATTGTGACTACTCATTGGTGACTTGAGTTTGAACCACGTTACTTTTAAATAGCGTCGTGGACGACAGGCCTAACATTAATTTGTGACGAAGTGAAAGGTAACACGGTCAGATATGATTATTTATACGATATTGAATTTTAATACATTACTCAGTTGGCTCGTTGGTCTAGGGGTATGATTTTCGCTTAGGGTGCGAGAGGTCCCGGGTTCAAATCCCGGACGAGCCCATTTTTTTTAAATGCATTTTTTTTTTTTTATAATATATTTGTGAATTAACTTTGTTTTACTACTCTTTGTCTTGCTCATAATCATAGTAATCAACACCGTTAAAGTACCATTAAAAAGCTGTTTAAAATCATAGTTGGTATTATTGTCATTACCTATTTACTAGGCATAAAAATAATGAGTGATTTAAATTGCTTAGCTGCATCTGACTCTCATAGGAAGTGACGTCATGACGTGTTCGATGTCAGCACTTTAGAATCTGATTGAGGGCGACCTAGATTGTAGGCACGATAATTTTATTTGTTCTATACTTCCTTATTACCGTTGTAGCGAAATTGTGCATGAACATTGTAGATGATAAGTAGACCATCCGTCTTTACACATCAGTACCGGAGCGACCGAGCTCTGCTCAGGTGAGAAAACGAATTTTCACAGATATGTTTGATTTTTCGCCTCCGTAAACCCCTAGATTGCATCTTTCATCGAAATCGTTAGAGCCGTTTTCGAGAACGAGATTACAAATAATATACAAAGAAATATTGCTCATTTTATAGTCAAGTCTAGAATACAAATACATAAATTCACGCCTTCTTCCCATGGGGGTAAGCAGAAACTATAGAACGCCACCTGCAGCTATACGTTTCTTACATACTCCTCTTCCTTTTTAGGGTTCCGTAGCCAAATGACAAAAAACGGAACCCTTATGGATTCGTCATGTCTGTCTGTCTGTCCGTCCGTATTTCACAGCCGCTTTTTCCGAAACTATAGGAACTGAACTATACTGTTGAAACTTGGTAAGTAGATGTATTCTGTGAACCGCATTAAAATTTTCACACAAAAATAGAAAAAAAACAATAAATTTTGGGGGTTCCCCATACTTAGAACTAAAACTATGGATAGGTCTTCAAAAATTATATTGAGGTTTCTAAAATCATTTTTTTCTAAACTGAATAGTTTGCGCGAGAGACACTTCCAAAGTGGTAAAATGTGTCCCGCCCCTGTAACTGCTGTAACTACAAGAACTTTTATATTATGTTATTTGCTGCATTGCTATGGAACCCTTCATGGGCGAGTCCGACTCGCACTTGGCCCCTTTTTTACTTACCTTAGTGGTAATTTAATTGTTTTCAATTTCGTTTTTCCATCAGGAATTGCTCAATAGCAGCCCGGAGTCTGGACTAGTGTCCGGTTGATGGCAATAGGCTCGCCCCCTATTACATGAGACTTAAACGTAACTTGCGGAATGTGGGTGTACTATAGGTACACCTCTGCCTGACCCTTCGGGGAATACAAGCGTGATGTTATGTTATGTTTAGGTAGGTTGTAATAACCTTGTAATTTAAATATTTGAATATACGTACATACCTACTAGGTACGTATATTAAAATATTTAAATTACAAGGTTAACCGACAGAAAAATCAATTTTGCCATCGGCTGGGTCGTTGGTATGATTTTCTCGGTGCAAGAGGTCTCGGGTTGAAATCCAGCATGAGCCCAAACTTATGCTCGTTGCTTTTTAACGAGTTTAAAAGGTCAGACGAATGGAGTTTATTGAAATAAATGTTGCCTTTATTTGCCCTTTATCGATCTGTGACTTCGAATTAATTTAGGTACGTTCTTGTGTATGTAACAATTTGAGTTGAATTGTTTAAATTTTGTATCCACAACACCTACGGGTACCTAATAATATGCGTACCTCAATTAGTCTTCTTGGTTCTCTATCTATCTATCTACCTCCTTGTCTTTTTATTTAGTACATTTTCAGGAATAAAGTACCTAGGTAAGAGAAAAAAGAAAGAAAATTCATTTATTTAGCATGACTATAGACTAAAAAGCACACAATATATTCTGTAAATAAAAAGTGCAAAGTACGTTGTAAGAGCTGGAATGTATCTAGAGAAATAGGTTATACTAACCTATTTAAAAAAGGGCATTCTATGTTCATTAAGGAATTTTAAAATCTTTAAACATGGGTAGCAATATTATTCGCAATGTTCAAGATAAAACGTCCCAGTTGTTTCTTCTAAATTCAACATAAACTATTTATTTTTCTAGAAGTCAATCCGAAGCAATTTGTCATAACCTTCGCTTTGATACCTAATTATATCTCATTAGTCATCAGCTCTGCTAATTAGTTAATGTAAATTAGCTTATAATTACTCATTCACCTGACCTGATTGATGTTAAGTGGCAATCTTAGCTTAAGACAATATTGTCATACCTCGTAGGGTCATCTTGGATAACCCCTAAAGTGTAATTGCATTACGTTTGTCACTTGATTCTATTCATAAAGGTATGATTCTAAACAACGCTGCACGTCATTACTGGCCCCCATACGTTTTCTATAGGTTTATATTAGACTATCTACGCCCCGCGGTTGCACCTGCATAAATCTCGATCCCGTGGGAATATCGGGATAAATAGTATCCTATATCCTAATCAAGGTCATGGTCTACCCATGTGCCAAGTTTTATCCAAATCCGTTCAACCGTTTTAGCGTGAAAACGTAACAAACAACCAAACTCACTTTCGCATTTATAATAATAAATAAAAATAACTTGACTTAGCACACGAGGTTGTCGACATGTGGGACGTGGGCTCTGCAATCATTGTACCGATAATCGTTACGGTTAATGGCCTAATAGCGGAGAGCCTCGACCAACACCTCAGGAGGCTCTCATTGCGCGGCTGGGTCAAGGGCTTGATTCAGAAAGCAGTACTCCTAGAGAAGGCACGCATAGTGAGGAGGTTCCTCTCTCTAGAGCCCTGACCACCGGCATCCTGGACCGTGTTCCTGATGCCGATGGGACACAATTTTTTATATTATTAAATGTTTTTTATGTCTTTTTTTTAAGAAATATTTAAAAATGTAATATATATGTATTTAAATGAAATAAAAGAATACAATAATAATAAATAAATAAAATTATTCACAGAAAACATAAACTTTGACAATAAGTACTTATACAGAATGGTGTTAAACAAAGGTAAGTAATGAGGTCAAAAGTCCAATAAGAGTAGGTACCCTGCCCCCCAAACTAGGAAAATCCTGTATCTTGGGCGGCAGTGTCTTCGCAGTACATTAAAATCGAGCGGTAAATATGAGCATACAGATACAAGTAAATTTAGATTGAGATATTGTCAAAGATAAGGTTATGTACTAGTGAAAAGAAAAAGAAAACGTTGTGTAGGTAAGTGTAAGTACAGATGTGTTATGTTAGTGTATTTTGGTGGTTCGTGATGTATGTGTTTATGTATGTTGTGTGTGTATTGTGGGGTGTCATGGCGTGTTATGTGCATAATTATGAGGGAAGTATTGAGTATGCATGTGTGCGTGGAGATGAGAGGAGGGTGGAACCGTCGGGAAGACGGGAAAATAATATTAGTTACGACTACATTCCGAGCCCGACAGCAATACTGCGCGACATTGCTGCGACGGCACTGCTGCCAGGCAGTGTCGCTCTGCCGCCGGGGCAGACCAGTAGGTAGTGAGTCGTTCGTCACAGCGATAATGTTGAAAACTGTTGAGAAGTAAACCACGAACAGCAGGCACGCAAAGCGGTGCTTGGAATCACGCGGCAGGCAGCAGTGACGCGCAGCTCTGACGTGAGCAGCGTTTTTTGGAATCCTACCTAGTGGCAAACCAGCTAATCACACCTGATGGAAAGTGGTCGTCACCGTCGGAATATTAAATCATATCACCTCTACTAACAAATTATTTTATTTTAAAAAGCAAAGGACGATGCGTTAAAACGTCCCCCCAAACCTTACACCGACCAACAGATTTAAAATGTATCTCAGTCCAACCATCTTGGTAAGGTGATCAATTTTTACTATGACGACATCTGTCAAAAATATGGGATATCCCAGAAAAATCATGTTTTAATGTTATTATTTTTGGCACAAAATAACATGTTGTAAACCATATCTTTGATTTTTAATCACTATTTTTACTGCTAAATAATGGCTAGTATCGTCTGTGAGCTGTTTCACTCTATGGCCTGACGGATGTTCTCGTCAATTGTTAGGTTAGGTTAGGTTAGCCTAACCTAACCTGCTGTTTTCTTTAATATTTTGTACAATTACGCAATCACAAGGATACGGTGATGCTGTTCATCTTTGAGTAGTTCCATGTAGCTACCTTGAAAATCCAAGATCAGTAAGTTGATCACTGTACTGTACTGTCACTAACCTAACCTAGGTTAGGTTAGCTTAGGTTAGGTTAGGTTTTGGCGAAAAGGCGTGTCACCTACAGGGGACGTGACGGCGGGTGTTGGCACGATATATCATGTCGTGCGGTATTCCACAGTGCTCGGTCCTGGGCCCACTTCTGTGGAACATCAATTGTCAAAACGTCCCCCCAAACCTTACACCGACCAACAGATTTAAAATGTATCTCAGTCCAACCATCTTGGTAAGGTGATCAATTTTTACTATGACGACATCTGTCAAAAATATGGGATATCCCAGAAAAATCATGTTTTAATGTTATTATTTTTGGCACAAAATAACATGTTGTAAACCATATCTTTGATTTTTAATCACTATTTTTACTGCTAAATAATGGCTAGTATCGTCTGTGAGCTGTTTCACTCTATGGCCTGACGGATATTCTCGTCAATTCTTAGGTTAGGTTAGGTTAGCCTAACCTAACTCACTTTTTTCTTTTAATCTTTTGTACAATTACCCAATCACAAGAATACACAAATGCTGTTCATTATTCAGGAGTGCCATGTGACCTTCAAAATTCAAGATCAGTTTATCACTGTTAGGTTAGGTTAGGTTATGTTCACTGCGTCCATTGTCGGGAGGACACGGCGCGCCATACATTGGCAGAGTGTGCCGCGTGGGAGGAGCCGCGCCGTGCCCTCGTTCCAGAAGTTGGAGCCGACTTGTCACTGCCGGCCGTCGTTCGTTCGATGGTCGGAAGTGCCGAGTCGTGGGACGCGGTGGTTTCCTTCTGCGAGACAGTCATCTCGCAGAAGGAGGCTGCGGAAAGGGAGAGGGAGATCTCGTCCACTCACCCGGTCCGCAGCAGGCGCACCGGGCGTCGGCGGAGGGCGGATAACGCCCTCTTCCAGCCCCCCTAAATGGGTCCAGGGGCGACGGATTCGGGGACATCCGTCGCCCCCCATCACACAGGACCCGAGATGGCGGCGCGTAGTGTTCCACGCGCGCCACTCTAAGACGTAACGGGGGGAGTTTGCACACCTCACTCCCCCTACGGGACGGGGCCCGCAGAGTGCGGGCCGTCACCAGTCGTATCTACGTCGTAGTCGTAGTACGTATCGTGTTTCGTTACTCGTTGAGATTAGTCGCGTCGATCGCGTGTTCTTAAATGCAAAGTGCAGACGCAGCAAACCAACCGCGCCGGCCGGACCGCGCTCGCCGCGATGACACACACAATTACGTAAGAATTGACCTACATTTCAATTATAATTATTAAGTGATATTTATTAACTCGCCAATAACATGGCTGAGACCACCAAAATTAAGGTGAAAACCGAAAATGAACAACTGCTGTACAAATACTACAGTGCAGAAAGAGCAGATAATGAACAGCTGCGTAATGTTATCTCTGATATGGAAAAACAAATAGAAAGCCTCCAACAGCAAGTGAGGTATTTACAGCATAAAGCACAACAAAATACAGCTACAACTAGTAAGCCAGCTGAGCCAACAAAGAGTCCAACACAGTGTCCTGAATACTGCACGGACGAGGAGGAGCTAGCCAGGGAAACTCAGTGGATCAGGCAAAAGAGCAGGAAAAAACGAAAATTAAACACATCGCCCACTCACACTGCCACCATTGAACACCTAGAGACTGTTCAAACAGAGAAAGCGAAAACCAAAAAGATCCCGCCACCTCCGCCAGTAGTAGTAGATGGCGTCGAAAACTACCAGGCATTGTTTGACTTATTGTCGAAGTCTGAGCCTGGTGATAATTTCACTACTAAAATGTTGAATGGGAAGTGCGTTAAAATAAATGCAGTTAACGAAGACATATATAAATCTATAACAAAGTTATTAACTGACAATAACTTTCTCTGGCACTCCTACGAAAACAAGCAGGAAAGGCCAATTAGAGTCATGGTGAAAAACCTTCATTTCACATGCAAGCCTGACAGAATAATTGCGGACCTACAGAGTAAAGGTTTCCAAATTGAAGATGCAGCAAACAAATTGAGGTGGAAAAATAAGGAGCCTCTGAACATGTTTATGCTGACTTTCAGAAATGAGGAAGACATAAATAAAATCTATAGCATTAAGTCAATATTAGGATGTAAAGTAGAAGTACATCCTCTCCATACTTCGAGGCTAGTACCTCAATGCAAGAGATGCCAGGCGTACGGACATACGCACAAATACTGTTCTAAGGAACCTAGATGTGTCAAATGTACAGGCAAACATCTGACTGCTGACTGCAAAAAACCGGCAGACGAGAAGCCAAAATGCATCCACTGTGGGCAACCGCATCCAGCAAATTATAGAGGATGTATAGTAGCCCGGGAAATGCAAGGCATAAAAAATAAAACTATGAAGAAATCGGCAATAAAAAGCCAGCGCAAAATCAGCGAAATAGTGCAAACTAGCTCACAAACGCAAAATCATTACGTGACACAAAACCCTCACAAGAAAACTTACGCGCATATTGCAGCTAAAACTGTCAACCTTGCGAATATTCGTGAGAATGCTAATGCCGATAAAGGTATGGAAGGAAAGTTGGACGAAATTCTTAAATTGATGTCCTCGTTTAACGCTCGTTTGGAAAGGCTAGAAAATAGCGCTACGAATGCTATTCCCAGACCGAAAAAATGAATCCATTAAAAATAATGGCATGGAACTCAAACGGGCTACTTAAACATCAACAAGAATTAGAAGCAGTCCTGATCACAGAAAACATCGATGTTTGCCTTATATCTGAAACTCACTTTACTAAGCAATCATACATTAAGTTCCGAGGATATAAAGTGTACCATGCACTGCACCCTGACAATTCTGCCCGAGGTGGTAGCGCGGTTGTGGTCAAAGAGAATCTCTGTCATCATGAAGAAATTATGTATGAATGCCATGAAATTCAAGCTGTGGCAATTTGTATACAATCTCAACTGTATCCAGTCACCGTAGCGGCCATCTACTCGCCTCCGAGATATAACATAAAAAAAGACCATTATGTAAGGTTCTTACAGAAACTTGGACAAAGATTTATCTTAGGTGGCGACTTCAACGCAAAAAATACACATTGGGGTTCAAGACTAACCACCACTAAAGGAAAGGAACTCATGAGTGCCATGAAAGAACTAAAGTGTGAAGCTATATCTACCGGAAAACCAACTTATTGGCCAAGCTATCCTCGCAAAGTACCAGACCTAATAGACTTTTTTATTACTAAAAATATATCTAGTAATTATTTAAGTATAGATGAATGCTTTGACATGAATTCGGACCATTCTCCCATAATTTTATCACTATGGCATCAGATCCTACGCGTAGAGAGCAATCCTACACTTGTAAATACATATACCGACTGGGAAAGTTTCAGAATAGACTTGGATAATACAATAGAATTAAGAGTTCCATTAAAAACTCCGGAACAGCTGGATTTGGAACTAAGTCTATTTACAACTAGTATACAGCAAGCTGCCTGGAAAAACACACCGGAAAAAACACACCGGGTCAATGCAACCGCCTACCCTGCAGGAATTAGGTGTCTTATAACCGAAAAGCGGAAACAAAGAAATAGGTGGCATCAGACCAGATGTCCACAAGATAAAAGACTGCTGAACAAGCTTACTAAGCGTCTTACAAAAGAAATTCAGCTCCACAACGACACCTTAACAAACAACTACCTAAGCCAATTGACGAGTGATACCCAAACAGGCTACTCGCTATGGAAGGCTACGAAGTACATGAAACGCCCGATCATACAAATTCCTCCTATTAAGGAAGAAAATGGAAAATGGGCAGTGACGGACCAACAAAAGGCCTTAAGATTCGCTGAGCATTTAGAACAAATATTCAAACCAAACGAAGCCCAGACTCACAATGCGAGGGTAATCCAGAGTGTACAAATTAGTTCAGATATTAAGTTGGTTACCCCAAAAGAAGTATCAAGAGAAATTAAGAGTAATTTTAATCGGAGAAAATCCCCTGGTTATGACTTAATTACAGGGGAAGTTTTGCAAAATCTCCCACGCAAAGCCATAGTCAAGCTTACCACGCTCATTAATGCTGCATTTCGATTAAAGCACGTTCCTGACCTATGGAAAGTAGCTGAAGTTATAATGATAGCTAAGCCTGGGAAGCCACCTCATGAAACAACATCTTACAGACCTATCTCACTTTTGCCCGTGTTGTCAAAGCTATTTGAGAAACTGTTTCTAAAGAGATTGAAGCCTCTAATCGAAAGTGAAAATCTAATCCCCGATTACCAGTTTGGATTTAGAGAACAACACTCCACGCTCGACCAAGTACACAGAATTACCAATATCATTGAAAGAACACTAGAGGAGAAGAAAGTGTGCTCCACGGTTTTCCTTGATGTAGCCCAGGCTTTTGATAAAGTATGGCATGAAGGCCTCATATATAAACTAAGAACGATGCTGCCTCAACAATTTTCAGACATCCTAGAGTCGTATATAACAAACAGATTGTTTAGGATAAGACAAAGAAACGCCTATTCAGACCTTAGGCAGATAAAAGCTGGAGTACCACAAGGAAGTGTACTCGGTCCGGTCCTGTACCTACTATACACCTGCGATATTCCTGAGCTAGAAAATAATTTCATTGCAACCTTTGCTGACGACACAGCTATCATGGCTGTTGGAAATAGTCACGAGGAAGCTGTAGAAAAAGTTCAAAATTCCATCAATCGTATCTATGAGTGGACTACAACATGGCGTATCAAACTGAACGAAAGCAAGTCTATCCATATTGACTTCACGAATAAAAAGCCAAAATACTTCCCAGTATTCATCAATAACCAACAAATACCATACGCGAATACTGCTAAGTATCTCGGCATTACCCTAGATGCAAAACTGCGCTGGAAAGAGCATGTCAAAAAGAAAAGAGCAGAATTAGATATTCGGTACAAAAAAATGTATTGGCTACTTGGTAGACAGTCGTCATTGTCAATACCTAACAAACTGTTGTTATATAAACAAGTTTTAAAGCCTGTATGGACCTATGGTATTCAGCTATGGGGCTGCACCAGCCCAAGCAATCGTCAAAACATACAACGTTTTCAAAACAAAGTACTAAGGGATATAGTCAACGCGCCCTGGTACATTAGAAACAGTGACCTCCACCGGGACCTCAAAATGGATGTCGTAAACACAGTTATACAAAAACATGCAGAAGCTCATGAACACAGACTTCATCATCACGTGAATGTTGAGGCGATCCAACTCCTTGACACCACTGAATTAGTGCGAAGACTAAAAAGGGTAAAACCTTTTGAGTTAGTTTAGTGCAGTGTAAGTGAACTTAACCTGTAGTGCAAGTGCTGACTTTTTATAGAACACATGAATCAAGTGTCTTCCCCTTAATTAACTTATAGTGAATAAGAAAGACGTTATTGGACGATTTCTTAATTTTATAGTTACTTAGCAGTTTAAGTTATATTTAAATTACTTATTAGCTAATAGGCTAGATTGTAATGTGAATAAAGTATCACCAATTGTGAAACTTTATAAAGGAAAAAAAAAAAAAAAAAAAATTATTCAGGAGTGCCATGTGACCTTCAAAATTCAAGATCAGTTTATCACTGTTAGGTTAGGTTAGGTTATGTTCACTGCGTCCATTGTCGGGAGGACACGGCGCGCCATACATTGGCAGAGTGTGCCGCGTGGGAGGAGCCGCGCCGTGCCCTCGTTCCAGAAGTTGGAGCCGACTTGTCACTGCCGGCCGTCGTTCGTTCGATGGTCGGAAGTGCCGAGTCGTGGGACGCGGTGGTTTCCTTCTGCGAGACAGTCATCTCGCAGAAGGAGGCTGCGGAAAGGGAGAGGGAGATCTCGTCCACTCACCCGGTCCGCAGCAGGCGCACCGGGCGTCGGCGGAGGGCGGATAACGCCCTCTTCCAGCCCCCCTAAATGGGTCCAGGGGCGACGGATTCGGGGACATCCGTCGCCCCCCATCACACAGGACCCGAGATGGCGGCGCGTAGTGTTCCACGCGCGCCACTCTAAGACGTAACGGGGGGAGTTTGCACACCTCACTCCCCCTACGGGACGGGGCCCGCAGAGTGCGGGCCGTCACCAGTCCGGGGCAGCGGAAGTCGCAATTTGCTCCCGCAGCCCCCCGACGCAAGTGTGCGAGGGAACACCGGGGTGGTTTTAGTCAGTAAGAGTCTGACAGACCCCTTCGCCCACCCCAGGGCGGAGGACATCCATGAGGATCTCCACCCCGAGAAAAAAAAAAAAAAAGGTAAGGATGGGTAAGGTTAGGTTAGCCAACCAAAATGTTTTTTGTTATTACAAAAAATCCCATTGATTTTGCAATTGAACAAGACAGTAAGTTTTTTTCTGGGTCCTTATAAACATATTGGCATGTATCACATGGCTGTTGGAGGGGGGGGACGGGGTCCGACCCACAATGCGGGCCACCACATGCCCGTGAGTCTCGCACCTCACTCCTGCTGCGACGTCAAAAAGGGGCGCGCTTGGAACACTACGTGCCGCCACTACGGGTCCTTCTGGAATGGAGGCGGTGGACCTCCCCGAGTCCGCTGTCCCTATAGACCTGTTTACGGGGGCTGGTAGAGGGCGAGGTTAGGTTAGCCTAACCTAACCCACTTTTTTCTTTTAATCTTTTGTACAATTACCCAATCACAAGAATACACAAATGCTGTTCATCATTCAGGAGTGCCATGTGACCTTCAAAATTCAAGATCAGTTTATCACTGTTAGGTTAGGTTAGGTTAGGTTATGTTAGGTTAGGTTAGGTAAGGATGGGTAAGGTTAGGTTAGGTTAGGTTAGCCAACCAAAATGTTTTTTGTTATTACAAAAAAATCCCATTGATTTTGCAAATGAACAAGACAGTAAGTCTTTTTCTGGATCCTTATAAACATATTGGCATGTATCACATGGCTGTTGGAGGGGGGGGACGGGGTCCATACAAAATTGGTCATGGTCCTTTGGCTTCCTCATTTCTTTTCGTTGCACAAAAATGTTGTCTGTTGCTTAGTGGCATATTTGTAACACAGCACCTTTTTTGAATAAATTCTCTCTCAATGAGCTCTACTGCTAATATTATATTTTATAAGTAATAAAAATTCTATAGAATATAATGTCGATATTTTATCCTTCTATTTTTATATTCCTTTGCGAACGTGAATATCAAATACAAATTAATTAGAAAGAGTTGTTTATTTAAACAAAGAAAGCTCACGATTGCTGAAAAAATGCTTTATCTAATATTAACTGTTACTGTAAAAACTTTTCCACATTTTTCTCAACATAAGTTTAATGAACATAACTATAAATAAACTATTCGTTAGCGAGAACTGGGAAATGTCAATTAGAAACCGAAAATAATTAGCGCATACGTTCCCATCGAGCGATGACCGCGTAATTATCCGAAAACTTGATTAAAATCGAATTGGGAAACGGTAGCAGGAACAGAGCTAACATCAGACACTAATTAACGGGAGTAATTAAACAGATTTAGAGGCAATTGTCGGGATGTAGGATTGTAGGATGAGTCGGACGGATCTGTGAGGCTGTCAACTACTGTTTGTGTCAATTATGTAGCCCAGAATACGATTGTTTTTCGATTTGACTTCAGAAAATTGATAATTTACCATGGTTTAAATGTGAATTAAGTGTACTTATCCAAAATTCACAGATAGGTTATTTTCATTGCATACAGGTAATAGATATCATAGTTTTCTAAGTCCGAAAGTTGTAAGATGGATTAAGTAAGTAAGTAATAAGTTTTGTGTTAACACTGCATTCATTAAATCGATTTATCAGCATTAAACAATAACTTACAGTTAGTGGCTACTTCCGCTATCGCGAAATAGCAATTTCTCAACTAGCATAATTATTTTATAATTATAACATCACGCCTTGTTTCCCCGTAGGATTGGGCAGAGGTGTGCCCGCTTTTGTCGTCTAGTGGTAAAATTACCTGTCTCAGATCCAGATGGGTTAGATTGCGAAAGGAGGCAAAATTTTCTGTTCGGTTTGGTTGGTGGTAGGGTTTGTTCTAAGTCTGCCGTGCTAGCTACCACCATCTTAATTATCTAAGTCTGTCGCCATAACAACATTATATTAACGAAATAACAATGCTCAGAGACTTAGAGGAACTGGCTATCTTACCTCTTACTGCCGATAAACAACAATGTTACGGCAGTAGGTAGAGGTAAGATAGCCAGTTCCTCTTTGGAAGAAGCTTGCTTCCACCCTCGGCCTGATCATCACTTACCATCAGGTGAGATGAAGGCCAAGAGATACTAGGGTAGGTTAAAAAAAAGGATGTTATAAAGCATAATGTAAAGTCTGCCGCAAACTAACCAATACAGACTTCCTGCACAAAAATTAGCCATCATACAATGTAAACATCTTGGCTCCTGAACTAAATAGCTACATCGTTGGCACCTGTATATGTAGAAATAAAATCTGTGCATACAACAGGAATATTAGCTAAAACATTTTTTTTTGCCCGTCAGGTAGGTTATTTAAAAATATTGGACACGATTTTTTTTTTCTTTTTTTACGTAATCAAAAGATTACGGCAATACATTGCGTTAAAATGTGGCATGACGTCATTCCCTGGTAGATTTTATACTGACTTATGCCGTAGTGAGCCACACCCCAACTTTAATGCGTTTTCTAAACCATTTTTAAAGTAAAAAATAACTGTGTTAATTTTTTTTTTTATTATCTTGCTGAGGGACAATTTTTTTTTTTGCCAGTCAACATCCCTATTGTTTAAAATACGGGTTGGCACTGCCAACTAATAAATACTTTCCTCTTTTGTTGACTGTACGTGTTAACAAAAATTAATTTTTCTTACTCAGGATTTACAACACGATGTATAAATAAAACAAAACACAACAGACACAAGTAAAACAAATACTTCATTAATTAATGTGAACACAAAAATACACAAATTGCGTGTTATTCTGGGACACGAGAATAACACACAATCGTGCCAAAAAAACAAACACATTGAACCATTTTTACTTCGATCGAACAACGCTTAAGGGTGGTTCTTTGATCTAGAATATCGTTTTACAATGCTTCACAATGTTAAAACAAATTACATGAGTCAATTTGCTGAAACAAATCAATGTTTAAATTGAATTTCAGTAGGTTCTTTTATATTTTATTTGAGAAATTATTGTGAAATCCTTAAATGCGAGTCATATTACTAATCACCTAAAACACTGTTTAGTTCTGGTCTTTAGAAACCTTGCAAAAAGATCAATTACGTTACTATCTCCAGCCAGTCTTTATTGTTCTCAGAATTCTAAGGTCCATCGCCCACGACGCTATTCAAAACGAACCAGTTACAAATTCAAATGAGCCAGAATGTCTCAGCACTAATTTCAATGACGCTCCGTACGCCCGGCAACCAATCAAGCACTCATGGAGCGATTTTCACCCGCGCCTGCCGCGGTAGCGGGACCGCAAACACTCGTACGAACACGTAGTAAATGGAACTGTAGATAGTAAACGACACGACACGACGCGGTTTATGCCCGCGGCTTGCGCAATAGTTTGCAGGTCCCGCTACACCCGCTACCGCTGCGGGCGTGGCTGAAAACAGCTTCGTCAGTTCTTAGCTTTAAGGTACGCGCAGACAGGCGCGACGCGACACGATGCACGGTGTGACGAGATTCTGGTAAAACAATTTCTATGACATGAAATCTTTATGGAATTTGTTCTACCAGAATCGCGTCACAACGTCACGTCGCGCCTATCTTCGTGAGCCTTTAGTTGTGTCTTGTACTGAGTTGTCGTTTTGAGTAGCGTCGCGGACTTTGTCCATAAATCTTCACGCCAGCACGTTTCCAAGGTCCGTCAAGTTGAACTTAGTACTTCTATAGAAATGACAAAATATCACACAATGTTTCTAGGTTAGTAGTCTTGGTTTTATCATGATTCATACGTAACTTTGTCTATTCACAATTTGCAACAGTTGCTGTAAAACCTGATTTACACATGCCTTTTAATTCCCTGTGCGATAAGGTAAATGTACCAATACTCGTCGGGTTTTGAAATTCACTGACTTTAAAGAACTGCTGTGTGAAAAGTATTTCATTTAGAATTAAACTTTTTGCATAACTAAATAGGAAATTTATCTGTTATTTTAATTAACTAGTTAATTTTTATAACTTTGAGTGATAATAAATACTTATTAAGGCAAATGTAAAAAAAGGGTGATTTGTACCAGTAGCCGTCAGATTTGTACTATTACTCATCAAAAGGACCCAGTAATCGTCATTTTTTGATGCTAATATGAACTCTCAGGACTTGAACTTAAAGTTCAAGATAAGTACCCATTAAAACAAATTGTGATTGTCTTTGATACGAGTGGCAAGTCTAAAAAACAAAAGGTAGAAGACCAAATCCCAAGAAATAGGAATGTTGAATGGGAAAAAAAATACAATTTAGTCCGTCAGTCGGATAATAAAAAAAAATTAGACACGTATGTTCTGCTTTATCATATTAATAAAAAAAATATTTATATACTTAAAACCATAGATATCCGTGCTTAAAACGCATTTAAGTTAGGGAGCAGGGGTTCGCTACGTCACAACTCAATATAAAATCTACCGGAGAGTGACGTCATGCTACATTTTCACTCAATTTAATGCCGTAAACTTTAGGTAAGTAAAAAAAAAAATACGTATTCATTATATTTTAATAATCTATCTATAGAAAAAACACAAATTATGTCAACATCCCTATCACTGAAGGTAGTTAGCTATTAGCAGAGCAAGTAGGCAATAAAAACAGCAAGATAAATTAAATTCTAATATATTTTGCTAAAAAAAATAAGAGAACAGGCAAAATCACAAAATCTGTTTTTATTAGAATAAATTTTGACGTAAAAACGTGTTTTCGCTCAGTGTACTTGGTGTACTTGGACACGAGTGAGGCTTAGCGAATTACGACAAAGCTCCTACCAGTCGGGGCTCCAGTCTTTTTAACTCCGTCATCCAAGAAGGTACCACGCCTGAGGCGAGAAGCAGAGATGCGGGGTTCTGTTCTTCAAAAAAGGTGACAAATCCTTGCTGAAGAACTATAGACCCATCTCACTTCTTAGCCACGTATACAAGCTGTTCTTGAGGGTCGTCATGAACCATTTCGCCAGGAGACTGGACGAGTTCCACCCACCAGAAAAAGCTTCAGCTTCTTCGTGTATGGCATTTGTGGACAACGAGAAAGTCTTTGACTCCATCGAAATATGGGGCAGTTCTGGCAACTCTGCAGCGATGTCGAATTGACTGGCGCTACATCGCAGTTTTAAGGTGTTTGTATAACACTGCAACGATGACTGTCCAGATCCAGGATAAGGAAGCCAGCCCCATCAAACTGCTTAGGGGGCTGAAACAGGGGGATGTGATATCCTCCAAATTGTTCACCAATGCGATGGAGGACGCCTTTAAGACGCTGGACTGCACTGGACAGGGTATCAACGTAAACAGCGAGTACATCTCACACCTTCGTTTTACCGATGACATCGTCAGGAACGCTGGAACAGTTAGACTAGATGCTGCACAGCCTAAATAGAGTCTCTCGGCGAGTTGACCTCGGCATGAATTTGGACAAGACTAAAGTCATATAATATTCGCATGTCGTGCCAATCCACATCGAAGGGGCTCTCTTCGAAGTTGTGAAGGAGTACATCTACCTAGTGTAAGTCATCCAGCTTGGTAGACACAACTTTGAGAAAGAAGCCGACAGAAGGTCCAGTCAAGTTGGACAGCGTTTGGAAAACTTCACCAAGTGTTCTAGTCGTCAATCCCGCAGTGTTTGAAGGCTAAGAAGGATCTTCAACCAATGCGTCCTACCCGCTAGGACATACGGTGCCAAAACGTGGACATTGATAGTCGGGCTAGTCCATAAATTCAAGGTCGGATTCGGATTTTTTTGAAGGCTAAGATCAGAAATTAAGTTACCCGGAAAATAACCAGAGTTATCGACATATCCTGCAGCGTAAGCAAGTTGAAGTGGCATTAGGTAGGCCATGTTTGTCGAAGGACTGATGGCCGGTGGAGCAGACGAGTCCTAGAGTGGACACCACGTATTGGCAAGCGCAGTGTGAGATGCGCCCCAGCTAGATGTGCCGACGACCTTAAAAAGTTGTCTGGGAGGACAGGGTATTGTGGCGCAGCCTGGGAGAGGCCTATGTTTAGCAGTGGACTGCAATAGGCTGAGTTGATTGAGCCGGCGAGCTCTATCACAACAAAATCGCAAGCACAGTTTTGTACCGAGCCTGGGAACTGAGCCCAATGACGCCACGGCTGAGCAAAGCGCTTATTCAGACGTTGAGCGAGCGAAGCAAAAACAGTACCTTAATTACGTAATACACGATCAATCAGAATTTGAATCGTTCTGAAACAGATTGTTAATCCATTGCTTCATCAGTTCGAAAAAAAGTCTGCTCAACAACGTAAATAACCCAATGAATATTGTTGAACCGTCAAAATGAAACAGATTAGTCGGAATCGTTTACGATAATGTGTTGCGTAATTAGATAGCAGGTAAGAGTCAGTAAGATCCCAGTTTTATCGTCAAATGTAGTACAAACCATATAATTGTTTGTACAAGAGAGTTAACATCTATGAAACTATAAAACGGTCCCGATAATAGTTATTATTCGTATTTTGTGGCATAAAACATAAAAATATCTACAACATGACGAGTTTAGAGGCTGCTATAAAGCATGTCCCAATTATCGTCACAAAAGTACATAAAATGACGAGTTCTAGGTCTAGTAGGAATTTTTAGGTACCAATAAATGTCACACTCGATAAATAATACTTTTACATTAAAAGGGTTCCAAATTTCAAGTTAAATCGTTAGTTAATTAACTTAACTAATTCATCAAACAATCAGACTTACCGTAGACCCCACTGAAGCTTCATAAATCAAATCACAAAACTACTTGCTGAGTTCCATATTTAGCAGCTAAACTTGCGAAAAAATTAAAAAATTGTGAGACAAACTTTTCAAGTCTAATATTTCAGACGCCGTTACAGTTAAAACTCTGTGTTGTTATTTTAATTATGCAATATATTACCAAAAATATGTTGCCATAAAAATCGGCTAGTTTAATGTTTAGTAGAAAAAGATATTGATGTTTTTATATAATATGACGATTTCTGGGTCACTGTCGACTTCACCCGCGTTTACCTTACCATAAAAACTGAACTGAAAAACTGCACCGTCTTAACTGTGAAATACGATGCAAGTAATTTGTTGCTTCAATTTTAATGTATGCCACTGGCAAGTATAATAGACTTTAATCAAACTGCACACGTACACAATAATTTAATTATAAATTTATTTTCTAGTCTCAAATATAACCACACTATTAATAACAATTCTGGAGATGTTACTCGCATTGTATGACAACCACAGAACATATATACTCTACGAGATGACAACTGTCACCCCACCACTGCTCCGGATCTTCGCAACGAAACAATAATGGCGCAACACCAGTGCTGCCAACCTAAATATTAATCAGATATATTATCTTTAATTTTAAATAGTTAAACGTATTTAATTTAGGAGGCCCTTAAAAAGGTAATTAATTAAATATGTTTTTAACAAATAAATCAATTAATAATTAAATAATAAATCAAAATAGAGCAGTGGTGGCCCAATCAGGCGCTTTACTTTGTGTAAATAATTTCATCCCCATTGTTCTGAAAACGGTGAACGAAAACATCGTGAGGACACCGCCATGTCTTAGATTCAAAAATTCGAAGACATAGTGACATCTACCAACCCGCACTGGGCCCGCGTGGTAGATTACGGCCCACTCCCTCTCACAGAGAAAAGGTCTGTCCCAGCAGTGGGAACATTAATAGGCTGATTATGAAATCAAAATAACTTTTTTTTACATAATATGTAAATATGTATGTTTTTCTTCGAAGCGACAGCACAAGAAACGAATTTCTGATCTATGTCATGAAAAATTATTACTGCATACCTCCCTTTCCATTACAGTTCAAATACCTGTACGATACATTATAGCACTTTGAGTCTTGTTTTCCTTTGCGTGATAAACAAACATACGTTGTACCAATCGACTGTCTATTCCGATGATTGACGTTCAATGTTGCCACGCCGATGGCGAATGCATCAGACATTCCATTTATATGAACACGAACGAACGATTTGTCTTCTACTTATAGCACGAGTTATGCCATCTCTAGACGTTAAAGGTAACTTATATTTCTGTAAAACATACATACGAGTAGTTTCAGTAGATCAAAAGAAAAATAAAATAGTAAGGGCCTATTTCATGATGTCCGAGTAGACACTACTTACCGAATAAATTAAAAAATGGAACAGAATTTGTATGAAACTATCTGCCAAGTAAAGTTAATAGGAACTTAATCGTAGGTGGTGAAACAGGCCCTAAGTCAAAGATAAAAATTGTAATACCTAACTTATTTTGTTATTACGAGGTCGGGCAAAGTGTTATTGGATTTTCCACCAGGAAATTCTAAGTAGCAGCCCGGAGTCTGGATTTGTGCCCGGTTGATGGGACTAGGCTTGCCCCCTATTACATGGGACTTAAACTTATCTGGCGAAACGTGGATGTACTATAAGCACACCTCTGCCTAACCTAAATAAAAGCGTGATGTTATGTTATGTTATTTTGTTATTAATCATCAATTGAACGACTCGCCCGACTGGATTGTGGAGGTCAGATAGGCAGACGCTCCATGTAAAATACTGGTGTTCAGCTGCATCCGGTTAGGCTGGAAGCCGACCCCAACATAGTTGGGAAAAGACTAGGCAGATTGAATGATTGAACGACTCGCCAGGTCCCTGTGACCGGGCGAGTCGTTCGGAACTATTTTTTAAGAACTGTACTGAGTGTTTACTAATTAATATAATTTCGGGAGTAGTGGGTCACGTGGCTTGGATTTAAAGTCTTATTGAAAATTGATGTAATTTGTTTTTGATAGAGTTCTATCAATGTTAATGTTATGTATAATGTAAAGTTATTATATACAGGTACAATTAAACAACATGTCTATGGTAACAATTTGACAGTGACAGCGCAGTAACAGTGAGAGCAATAAAGGCGATAATAGTTGAAAAATTGAAAACTGCTAATATTTTTGTTAATTCAAATACAATAGACGACGTATATTTAGTAACCTAATCCGCTTAAAGCTGTTTTCAGACCAGCGCGATTTGTCTCCGGTTATTGTTATACCGTGAAGTTTTGTATTGTTAGTGTAGCGTCGCGCGACAAATCGCGCTGGTCTGAAAACAGCTTAACTGTTCTTAAAGAGTCATAAAGAACCCTGTAAGAAATCGACACATGTTTCACCTCTCAACGAGGCATCCTCGGGATGACGGTTGACTTGCTGCGAACCCGGACACGACGTATCGATTTCTTATAGGGTTCTTTATGACTCTTTAAGAACAGTTAAGCGGATTTTTGTATTTTTTATTGGATATCCGCAAAAATCTATTCCCGCTTAATCAATGAACAATATTTTTATTATTTAATACTTCAAGCACAGAAATATACAAAGCCGGACTTAATGCCATAGGCATTTTCTACCAATCAACCAATTGACTGGTAGAAAATGCCTATGGCGAAATCTAACGATTAACGATTGGCTAACCATAAATTTTTGCCGTTTTACCGTCTCTTAACTTTAATCATCGTTTATGAATAAACCCCTAAAGGCACAATTCAACAGCATGTCTAGTCTATGGTAACATCTTGACAGTGACAGCACAGTAGCAGGAAGAGTACTTTGGTCGATAATAAATAATAATATATTTTAATATGTAATACTTACATAAAATATTTTTCACAATTGTTTGGCTGATCGCTCTCTGAAGGTAGCATCGTAAAAGAAGTTTTTTGTTTTTTCAATTCAGTTTCAAAGTTTGAGAAGCAATTTAGCAGATAAGTCTAAGATAAGATTTAGAAGTCACATAAAAATAAACAATTCTACTCGTGAAAATGACCACTACGTTATCGTATTTCTTCCCGTTATACCTACCTATATACGCCCTGCAATGAGCAAGAAAACATTTTAATTGAAAAACTTGGGCGCCCTCATTAGCGACGCTCATAATTAATTATTTATTGTGCCTCTGTTGGATTGCCAGATCCGTGTTTTTTCGCACAGACTATACAGAAAAAGATTTTGAAAAAATTATTGAAGAATCTTCTTTCTTACTTATTAATATTCTTATTTCTCTAGATTTTCCTTATTTTGTTGGAATCCAAAAACCCAGCGGAAGGAAAAGCGCAAAATGCGTATTTCTCACACCTGCTACCTGGTACCTAATTGAAAGAAACAGTTGGATGAATGTCTGACCCAACCCTCCATTCTCTCTAAACAGAATTCTCCATGTTATCTACTAAAACAAAGAAGAACTCACCAAGGTAGCTTGTCGATTAGGATATCCTGAAGAAATTACAAAAAAAAAAGTGCAAATGTGCAGACATAATGTAAATATTATACACAAAAATCCTAAGTCAACACAGTCATGCATAATATTATCACAGCAAAATTCTCGTGAACTGCAGCAAAAATATTGCCCTGAAACCCGGCTTCATAAAATATTTTCCTCTTGCTAGTAAAATAACACTTCCCGCTGAATATGCTGACTCGCAGGTTTTAATAGGTGTAAACTTCACACGAGTGGATATTATACAGGGTGCGCCAAGTTGCCGGCAAGCTTGGCAAAGCTCTCTCATTGTACTGCCATGTGCATTGGACAGATTTTCTTTTTTATGTTCAGGTAACATTGAAGCGATATTGTGGAGGTGTTGTTAAAAGGCTTGATTTTTTTCTATAGCATATTATTTTGTTTGTAAAATGCTTTTTCATAATTTATGTGGGTTTCAATACTAACCTGCGTTACAGCTTGCTATTTTATTTAAAGCTTCCTTTTTGCAGTTGATGATAAATCAAGATCGTTCATATCTGATAATGCACGTGTATAACGTGCATTATCATTAGCAAGGAACTCGTGGGCGCCATTGATAATTCTATAATTACAGCTAGCAAAGATCGGGGCTAACAAAGTTTAGATTACCATCGACTAATCAAAATTTATCATTGTTTGTCGAGTACAGATTTTAAAAGCTACATAGAACCTTTTCTAGCATGCTACTGTTCCAAATAATCCCTCCAAATAACCAAAAAATATTATGTAAAAGCTACTAATTCAAAACACTATAAACTTAGAAACTAAGCCACAAGAGGTTATTAGCCCCAGCGGGACGTGCCAAGTCTCTACAAACTTGACACTAGCCACTAATTGTGACGCATTGTCAAGGTAAAACTTGGGGGACAGCGGTACAGGGGGATAGGGGGATAGGGGGATTACTTACTAACTTAGGGGTAAAAAAGATGCCGAGGTCATTCCTCTGTTTGATTATGCAAGAATCAACTCTAACTGCCTCGTCTTGGTCTTGGTGTTGTGGTCGCAAGCGCTACTGCTGGACATAAGGTTCTTGGTTCGATTCCCGGGTCGGGCAAAGGTTATTGTTTTTTTTCCATCTAGAATTTCTCAGTAGCAGCCTGGAGTCTGGATTTGTGCCCGGTTGCTGGCAATTGACTAGCCCCGTAAATAAAATAAAATGAATAAAAATAAAACAATACAGCCTTTATTCTACTACTTTAAAATTTCAACATAAATTATAATATAATAATTATGTTTATTAGTATGTGTCTCCCGCCTATAAGCAGTAGTCGCCTCTTTGGCGTAGGCCTCCCCCATTTCCTTCCACTGATTCCTGTTCCTAGCTTTAGTCATCCATCCTGGTCCTCCCTTCTCCAAAAATATATCTTCCCACCTTTTCCTTGGCCGGCCTCTACTTCTGCTTTGGTCTCTTGGTATACATTCAGTTACTTTTTTGGTCCTTCAACTGTTTTCCAACCTGCAGACATGGCCAGCCCAGTTCCACTTGAGTAACTTGATTCTTTTGACGACGTCAACTAATTTTGTCCTTTGTCTAATAGTTTTATTATTAATACTTTCTTTCAGCATGATTTTTTCCATTTTTCTTTGGAAAATTACTGTTTGCTTTCATCTTCTTTCTTTAAACCCCGTTTTCGCCCCGGATAGATGGAACTTAAACATAGCTGTCGAACACCTCTGCCTAACCGTTCAGGGAATACTGGCGTAATGTTATGTTATGTTTCATTAAACCCAAAGAATTAATCACTGAAATTCAACGTTCCATATTTGCCAACCATGAAAATGTCGTAGTAAATAGTAATTTTAAAATTTATTATTTACAAAAATCACTTAAATTAAAGTGATTGTATATTTGATCGATAGCCGATCACCGAGCTCATTTGGTAAAGCTATTAATTTATTGGATAAACTACGTTAATCACGTATTAATTTTATATTAACTCTGATTGAACTGGATTAAATAGTTTCAGCTTATCTTCAGGTGCGAATGAATTACTAATTATGTGAAGAGGAATTTATATAAATTATAGAGGAGTAGGTACCTAATTTTGCACTGAAAATATTTATCTTTCAGAATATTATTACTTCCCTAGAGATAACCTTAACTTGAATGTGAAAATGGAGTACTGGTGAAAATGGAGATCTTGGTGAAAATTAAACTAGGTATTATTTATGATAGGATAGATAAGTATAGTACATGACTGTCGCGGTCTACCACAGGGCCATTGATGGAAGAAGGTGAAAATGTGGGCCGAGGCAAAGCCGAGAAACACATACGTGAGTCCATCAATGCCTGGTTGCGGCCAAGGCTTGTATAGTACCTTTCTCAAATAATACGCGGAAATTGATACTAAGTAAGTTAATTGTAATTAAGCTATTGCATAGCTTCTATCGCGGGCCTTGAGCGTGGAGACCTAATCCAGAAATTTCGTAACGAAAATACTACCTAAGAAAAGAGTGTTTTGTATTGAAAATTATGTTTAACTGCTTGACAACAAAGTTCAAATTTACTTACACGAATGATACGAGAGTGTTGTATTGAAAATTATGTTTAACTGCTTGACAACAAAGTTCAAATTTACTTAAACGAATGATACGAGAGTGTTGTATTGAAAATTATGTTTAACTGTTTGACAATAAAGTTCAAATTTACTTAGACGAATGATCCTTGACTATTAATAGTTAAATTAAAACCTTTTTATTAGTTTGATGTTCCCGGCCATTACGTTGTGTCAAGTTTTAAAAATTATAAATGTGAATAACAGTTCCTGTCAATGTCATCATTGCTATTTCTTGTATTCGGGTTAATATTTTACAATTGCGTAAGTTGATAAAGAATGCTATGCAATAGCTTCGCCGGGGCAGTCCCCGAGTGCCACACGTCTTTTTTTTTTTTGTTGATAAGTTTACCTCCTTGGTTTCCATGTGTCACGACAGATTATGAATTTCATTTTATTTACTTGGCCGCTAAACACGACAGATAATATGGATTCGGCTGCCTAGTCGCATGTATTTCACCAGTACAGCATTTTCGATTTATCTCGAAGAAGGTTGTCAATGTAGCTCGAATTTCCAAGGATGTTTGAGAAATATAATTTATTTGATGCAACAAAAGATGTTATTACTTACATTTTTTTTGTTGCTTCTCACCTAGCAAGACAAAACAATACAAGTTAAGTAGAACAAGGATCAACAGGAACAACGAAGGAGCTTTATAAAGTAGAACAGAAACGCTATGACAGAAATTATTAGAAATGCCCTAATATCCTATCTTCTATAAAATGTGAAATGCCGCTGGGTGTTCAAAACCGGAAAAATAACATCGTTTTTAATTCAAGGAACATCTATCTTTTGATAGATGTTCCTTGAATTAAAAACGATGAGAAACAAATCTCTGAAAAAAACCCACTTTTTATTTATTTATTTAAACTTCTCGCACACATTGAGGTACAAAGGCGGACTTTTATCACTTTTATACTCGTAGAACGTGCCTACCTGATACCACCTAACGCATATTCCCAAGTCACAAGGCCACGAAACAATAATTACCCACCTCCAAATGACCTTGACCCAACCCTTGTTACCCTTATCTATAAAAGCAAAACGATAAATCTGAAAGCATTTTAATATCGATCCTGTACCCATAAATTTAGTGGACCACGAAGGCTAGGAGGAACTTCCTCGCATAAATCTGTCAGGAGCACTGGTGTTGATTGCACGGGTGTACTTGACCGCTGACATTGGCCTTTTATTGTACACTGGTGCACGCAAGTTTTGCATTAAATGGGTTGATGGTAATTATATGGTGTAGACCGGTGGTGAGTTTGAAGTGGTTTATTTAATACAAGCGCTTTGCTCGCGACTTCGTTCGTGTGGATTTTGGATTTTTTCATACAAACTTCAACGACCTATTTCATGCCCTTTCATGGTTGGTGTTTTCTTTAATTGATGCCTTTATTTTTGGGTGATATCATCAAATAACTTCTCCCGCTCTGTGCGGAGCGGCAGGGCGTGTCAGACTCTTACTGACTAAAACCCACCCATGTTCCTTCAGTTGCCTGTACGTGGCCACGGTAACCCTTTAGGACTTTCCCGCAACCCCGACAGTTTAATTGATGCCTAAGTAGGTATTTCCTTTCCCAGGTCACCAGCTGAACCTTAATTTTCAGCATTTTAACCTTGAGAATGTAACAGACAGACAATTTCTCAAAAATATTTACGGATTGAAAGTATTAGGTTGACCTTGGCGTGGTGTATTACCTATATCCTGTATTTGCCGTGTTATAGCTATTTCATACAACTTTCAAAGAATGACCTGCCGTGATTTCAATATACAGAAAAGTTAAATTGGTAGTCACTTTGCTTAAAAATCATTTCCCAGACCTTACAAACATCTATAACTAACTATAGAATCACCATCACAAAATGTTTAATCGATAAATTAAAACGATCCACGCAAACGATACTGTCATCCTAAACCTGATTTACATAAACCCATTAACAACAGCATTAGGTATACCTTCATAGCTCTCGTAACATTATATTAATTTGCAATTAATAGATTCTGTATACGAAGTTATTTATCAATAGTTACAGGCATGTAACTAAATGATTATATCTCTTCTATTAATTTTATTGATGGGTACGATTCCACAAACGTATCCGATGGCTTATATTGAGTCAATCTATCGAGTAATAATGTATTCAGTAATTTCATATTAAATTTCTTCATATAGACCGTGGTTGTAAAGTTTTCAAATTAAGGAGGAAGTTTGAATGTTTGTTTTAGTTTGTAAGACTAAGAATAGATTATCTAAAATCTTACGATATGGTTAACTAAGTAACTTCTTGTTTCTGCACGAGATTAACGTAAATAGATAATTTTGATAGACAGTCAGCAAAAGAAATAACCAGCAAATGTTCTCACTGCTGCTGGGATCAGGTATTCTCCGTATAAGAGGGAGATAGACGAATCAATCAAGGTATAGAGCAGGCGGATGCGACAAAAACGTGTAAATTTTAAGTTTAATTTTCTTAAGAAAGAATTTATGTTTAATTGACACATGTCATAAGTCAACAGATTATATTTAAAAACGAAACAAATAAAAAAAACTTAATTTAAAAAAAAGATAGGTACGTTGTTACACTACCGGATCCGACACAAATCTCACATCAGGCAAAAACACCTAGACCCGGTGAAACTATTTGTTGTATAATTTTACTATACCTTTTATACTGAAGGCATATTCTCCTAGAGGACATGTAACTAGCAACACACCGGTTACCCAAGTACAAATACAACCATTAAGAACCACAACATGTTTCACACCAACCAATAAACTAGTTTACAGCACTTTCCTATTCTAATTAATTTTCTTGCGGACCCCGCCGCGGTCCCAAGACTAATGCAACTGAATCCCGACCAATGCTATTGTTTCACAATTTCCATCGATTTCGCGTTAATCCTTGTGCTGGCAATTAAAATAGGATTTCAATTTCAACGGTTTTGTTTTGTTGTGTTGATGGGAATGACACGGATTTGGGAATCGGTAATTTTGGTTATTTGCATCGGTAATTGAATTTTAATGGCCTGGAGGTTCAATAATTTAAACCACTAGGATTAAAATCTTTAGATACTGAGGTGTCTCAAGTGGTTTATGTACTTCCTTTGTAGGTATTTGTTGTATGCTCTTCATTTCCTCTACACAAATAACTTGCGATGAAAATGACATCGACGTCACATTTTGGAGCAAAAAATAATAATCAAATCGACATATAGCAGTGCAGAGATATAGACCTCTCCCAATAGACATCACAGAACTCGGAGAACCACGTACTGTGGTGCAAATTAAGAGGTTTTCCGCAACCAGTCTATATAATATATTCTATCTCTCCGTATATTTGAGGTGGTCGGTCCATCTAGCTGTCAATCTTGTCTAAAATCACCAACTCAAATTGAGCAAGTGCGTTGATCAATTTAAGTAGAATAATTTCAAGCCGATCCATATATCAGTTGGCCTATATTTAGCAGTAGATAAACTGCGATAGGCAGTAGATTGCCGGGCGAACCCGCCGGCAGATGCTAGTACATAATAATTGTTTGTTCGCGAATCGGGCCCTGTTTAATTTGCCCTCGACGAAGCTCGATACTGTGTGCAGAGCTCTGCGTATACGATTTTGTTTAATTTATTTCTTCGCTGTATTTGATATATTTTGCAAGTGGATTTTTAAATGGATTTGGTATTGGCAGGTTAATACGCATAGATTTTTAGCTACGTATATTTTTGGTTTGTAATAGAAGCTTCTTCTTGTTAGACGAAGAAAAAATTCTAATTGAATCCAAGAGTTTATTTGCATAGTTAGTTGGTCAGTTTCAGTACCTAGTGTAAATAGTTCATTGTTTAATAATTTATTATTGTTTAAGTTTAAACATTAATAAAAGCAGACTTTGAATGAAGACATTATGAGGACACCTGAACTTAATTGTCTAAGAGCAATCCTTCTCTTGTTTGTTTGGGAAGACGCCAGCAGTGCGACAATAATTAAAACTAGATTTTACATTAGCTTACGTGCGTGTATAGCATACCTTTCGCACTTAGCCGTTCCATATCGCTTCACTCTAGATCACAAACTTTCTTTGGCAGGTGGCCAGGGTTCATAAATTGTAAACTTTGCCTATAAGCCTAAATTCAGCCCTTTTATATTATATCGCTTTATTTCAGGTTTGATTTTCGACACCCCCGGGACACAGAGGGTGTAAATTGATTACATGACTGTTCTTTTGTTTCATTAAACGAGGATTGTAAAGTATATTTTCGGGTAAAATTGGAATTTATTCGGGTCAGTAACTTTGTTTTGAATAAAATGATTATAAACATAACTAATACTTACTCAGTTTACTCTGAAATATTGACCTTTCTAGGCAACAATTTACTGCTTAATTTGAACAACCTATTTTAGTTGTAAATACCAATAAGAGAGAATTCTAACCGAGCTAAAAGCTTGTTTGGTACAGGATTAGTGCCTAGATGTAACACTTTCGAGACAAGGTCGTGACAATTTCGAAGTGGTGGCATTCCTTGAAAGCAGTATTACAAGAAGTGGAGGAAATAGTGAGAGAAATTTTGTCAGAAAATTCCTTAGAATCTGGCAGAATTACAAGATGTGGGCTTTAGAGAATGGTATTTTCAGAATTAGGAACTTTTAAACGTTTCTGTTACTTCAATACTCATACCTAAGATCCGGGTGGATATATAGAAACACGTTCTAGGAAGAAGAGGAAGTTTAACAAGCTAAACAAAATCTCAACAACACAAAGCCTTTTATTTCCTCAACACCTACAACTCCACAGCCAATAACATTCCATTAAACTGTCCAAAACTTGGCGGCCTTGATCCAACATCTTAAGGACAAACACAAGGTGTCAAAGTTGTAGCATAAAATCAATTTGGCCTCGACCACATGTTGCAATAACGTGGGCCTGTAATAGTGCTCTTATGGCCAAACTTGACAGATTTGGGCTCCTGCTAGCAAATTGTTAGGAGGCAGTTTCGCATGTTATCGTTTAATTATGTTATTGTTGAGGTTAGCGGGCCGTACTGTTTTTGTTTCATAGTTTGAATAGATGTCATAATTACGTAGCCAAAAAGGGAGGTCTAAATAATATTTTCCTTGTAACAGTTTCTGTTTCTGTGTTTTTTATCTGCTGTTTATAACATTGTGTGCCTTTTAGTCTGCGCGAAATTAACGTATTTTCTTTCTTTTCTTTGTGGACTGAATTTAGGATTCGAGTTGGTTTTTTAGAGGTATGAGGAACAGGGTGTAAAACTCATTTGTCCTCCATAGAAAAGGAAGGATTTCAGTGACGAAAGACGCGTGACTTCAGTGTGATGCATAGTTCGCAAGTGACGATGTAGATACCGCCAGAGTTTGTGGATCAAAACATCTGCATTTACCTAGAACTCGCTAGGTAAAGTTGACTGTATTAAATTACATTTGTACAAGGGAAACACTTGGAGGAAGGACGTCTGGAACCGGGAAGAATGGCAAATAGGAAAGGAGGTAGTTTTAGGTATACCCAGTCAGCTATGGGTAATTGTAAACTGAATTGGTAATGATTTTAGTATATTTTGTGAAAAAATCAAAAAATCTGTAAAGCCAAATTGGGGACAGCGCTCCTTAATGGGCGAGTCCTATTACTGGCTGGACGTACGACGCGTTGCGTGAGCTCAGTACAGAACACGCAAGCTAACCATTCAAGGTCACTGTCATAATATCTGCGTCTTGATCAGTTTATTAAAAGACGGTGTTACATCTTATTTTATGTAGGTACCTACAATCTATGCAAAATTGTACTTTACTTGACTTAGAAATAAAGCTAACCTGCCATCAAAACTATTTCATACGCTCAGTTATATATTTTTCTTCCTCGAGTGTTATCCAGAAAGTTTTTACGGACATGAGACACAAGGAAGACATTTTGTGTCTGTCAGATCCAGACACGTCGTTGTAATTAATGGATGGCACATAGGTGTTTTGGACATTCCCGCCTGTCTAGATTAGTGAAGGAGTCTTGAGAGAAATAATGTTCTTGTCCTCTTACTTGGTGACTGAGTCTTACTAATAGGTACTTCTCAGAGGTATTGCTGGATTAGTAAATCTAACATCCTATTATAACTTTATGAATGCGATAGTGAGTTTGTTTTTTTGCTTGTTACGCTTTCACGCTAAAACGACTGTACGGATTTGGATAAAATTTGACACATGGGTAGTCCATGACCTGGATTGAGACATAGAATACTTTTTATCCCGACATTCCCATGGGATCGAGATTTATGCGGGTGAAACCGCGGAGCACAGCTATTGCGATCTTTTAAGGAGGTGCGAATTGTGATCACATCAGTAGGCTAGTGATTAAAGAAGAGGCAAATTCAAAACTCATTAGTGTTCTATTTACCATACCATAATCAGCCTATTAATGTTCCCACTGCTGGGACACAGGCCTCCTCTTTGTGAGAGGGAGTGGGCCATAATCCACCACGCGGGCCCAGTGCGGGTTGGTAGATGTCACTGTTTGTCTTCGAATTTTTGGTACTAAGACATGCCGGTATCTTCACGATGTTTTCCTTCACCGTTTTGAGAGCAGTGGTGATGAAAATATTTACACAAAGTAAAACGCCTGATTGCGTTCGAACCCACGATCTACAAGTCTACAACTCGTAAGTGGGGCATAATTTTTTGAATTCTAATTTAATTGAAAACGCTTTTAGAAATCGACGGTAGGTTATATAAAGCCACCTATAAGTCACAAGGCTGTAGTATTAAAATAATTTCCTTTGCTAAACTATGATCAAATTCACATTAAAATACCAGGTTGACATGAGCGTGCAGGAGGTTGCGTTTAGTAAAGTTAACAAGAAACTTCATTACGGCGCGGGGATCCAGTGATTAACGTTAACATTATCGTACACCGACCGACGCTCTTGTGCTAGCTCCGATAGAGCTGGCTGCGTTTTATCGATAATCTTATAGTAAAATTGTTGAAAGTAAAACATAATTTTCATAAAAATCTACGAATAAATCAAGCTGAGGAAAAAAGAAAAGGTTCTCTAGTAGCTAATTAAATATCAATGTCAAAGTCAAAATTCAAATAATTTGTTTCAACTTTATGTGCCTAATTGGATCGTAAGTATCTATTCTATTATTAGTGTCTTTATATTTTAATGGTTCTACAGTTGCGATGATAGTTGTTTACTATGACAAATAAAGGAATAGAATGATAATAATTTGTTTACTCATAATGCCACAAATAATTAGCGTCCTTTTTTCTTTAAAGGTACCAACAGTACCTACATTGTCATAATTATAGTCTATTTATTCACTTTTAATTGTATATTTAAAACGTAAAGGCAAACTTAAATGTAGCAACGTTGATGCTAATTTAATCGAATATAGAATAAGGTATTTGAAAATTCTACACAGAAAATTCTGCGCAATTTAATTTTACCCCTATAATTTGAAACAAATTCTATCGACACTGGCCCACCTCTAGCGCCTGTATTCGCAATCTAGTGTAACGATCTGCTATTAAGAGGTAGGTAAAAGTGGGTAAGACGTGTTATACGTAACGAACGAACGCTCCTAGATGTTACACGTACCCGTATTACCATTGAATGCCTGTACTAAGCTATAATGCAAGTACCGCCTACCTATAGCGGTTAATGTAATTGACGCAGAGTTTTTGACGCGGTGATTAGTCTCGGCAGAAATTTTCAAACCTGGTTTAAAATTGACATTAGTGTAACAGCGCTACATCCAAGTTGGTTGCAGTTACTTAGCTATTTAGTATTTTTAGGACCCCAAAATAGGAATTATTAGAGGTCCACAAAAAGAGGTGCAATCATTATATCAGAGAGTTGAATAATATTTTTAGGAGAGCAAAATGGGAATTATTTGAGTTTCGATTTAAAACATGCCGAAAGTTAACTCTGAAAAACACTGAACTTGCAGGTCCTTGCAAAAATACCCTATTTATTTTAATAACTCCCATTCTCAAAGTACATAACTTGAAACTGAACATCTAATGCCCAAACTGCCAAGCCCATTACCCCAGCCTTTTATACGAACAGTTCTGGTCTCGTTAGGATAGGGGTTTCATAATACCTCAGAGTAGATAGGAGAAGAATGCCAGCTCTATAAAACGAACGAAAACAGGCGCAAGCACAGAGACTTCTTGTTCGAATGGCGATCTGAAACTATTTATTTATTTATATATACTTTATTGTACACAAGAAAATACAGAGCATAAAATAAATTTAATACTACAATGGGCGGCCTTATCGCTTTCTGCGATCTCTTTCAGTCAACCTACCACCGATCTTGCTTGAGAACTATGTCATGGGGATACTCACAATCAAACTTGTTTCGCGTAGATGGCGCTTAGTGTTTGTTACTTTTATCCAGCTACCAATGGAGTTTCTTGCTGAAAACTTAGATAGCGCTAAGTATTTTGACTTCTGGCTGATTGGTCGCATTTTGTTCAAGATGATTTTGACAAAGAGATAAACAATCAGCGATTTGTCCCAGTAAAACTTCCAGCAAGAAACTCCACTGTGGCTGCATTTGCTGAACATAAAAGGTTTGTCTGTGTGTGCTTGCATTATCGCTCGTTGTATGGACCTTCTGTAGCTATATTTTATACTGTGGTACCCCGTACTAACCCTAACGAGCAATTTAACAACTCACATCGCTATTAAAAATGAATCAGGGTGCAGGTATTACCCCAATTTATTTTAGAGGTAGTTTGCAAGACTATTTTTATGTGGGAGTGTGTGAAGTTGAGATATGCTATGGGTATGGTTTCAAGGGATTATTTGAGGAAATGTGGTGGAAATTATGTTGATGTTTGTGGTGCACTAAAAGGGCTTTTTTGAAGCACATGCCATTATGCTTATCAGTTAAGTTTTCCTATTACTGGTGCAATCTGTTGCAAAGGTTTAATTTGGTACTTATTCAGATGAATATTTCAGAGATTTTCTGGAAAAAATCTGATATGAAAAAACGTTAGTCTCTCAACAAACAAAGTTCTTAAAGATGTTTTACAGCCTATAAAAGTGCAATAAAAAACAATAACATCTACACATACATAGAATGGAGGGGATAGTTTGTTTTTGTCGTAAATAAGTTTGAATCGGAGATCGACCGAGGGTGGTTACGATCAACTTACTAGTTAGTTTGTGTGTGAGATGGGGATGCACCGAGGGCATAGATCATTTTACTGTCATCAGGCATTTAAAAATAATTTAGGGCTTGCTAGCTGTTTCCCGCGATTTCGTCTGCGATTCAAGATGAAAAGTAGCCTATGTCCAGGACCAAGGGTATCTATCTGTAAAATTTCGATGGGTTCAGTAGTTGAGGCGTGAAAAAGTCACAGACAGACTGCACGACAGACTGAGTTACTTTGGCATTTTTAATAATTATTAATTATAATAATAGAGTGTAATATGGATAGACACAGAATAAAAACTCATGCTTGCACAAAATTTAAATGAAAAAAATTATTATATTGAACTGATAAAAAAAAAGAAGGAAGTTATTATGTATTTGTCGAGCATTTTTTTTCTCTAAATTCGTAATGTTATTGCTATAATAATAATTATTTATTATTTGTGTAAAGTTTTCCATTCTTGAATAAAATTATCAGTTATCTAATACTTACAGTTCATTTATAGTCAACCCAATTAATTAAAACAAATGATTCTAGATAATATGAAATAATTACTATTCATAACGTCCTAATGAACAAAATATATTAGTTCGCCATAATTGAATAACAATAATTTTGTTACATGTAAATTAATGGAATGTTAAATTAATTGTAAATTATTTGATTATCTTGTGCTTAACAGAATAAACATTTAGCTAATTTATCAAGGCATACTCGCTAATCTAATCTCTACTAATATTATAAAGAGGTAAAGTTTGTGAGGTTGTAGGGGGTAAGCTCTGGATCTACTGAACCGATTTTGAAATTTTTATACAAATAGAAAGCCACGTTATTTGTGAGTGTCATGTATGGTGTAGTGGCTATAATATTTATGTGTACCGCCCAACGAAGTAAGCAGGGGACAGCTAGTTTAAAATGATTTTACTACACGAAAACTAATAAATAGATAATAACTTGATTTGGTGCCACGAGGCACTTTTTAGTCACAGAATTAGAAGGACTTTTTGTAGACGTAGGCGTTGTTGGAAATTACTAGATAATATATACTGAAATACCATAAATTATTTATGTTTTAGGTAGTACTTAGTTCTTTAATAGCCGGTACAGCTACTTACAAAAAGAGGTACCAAACTGAATATCTTATAAACCCATTGTTATGCATCATTTCAAACTTGTGAGGGCCAATTTTCCAGTTGACTTACATCTCAAAATTCCTTCATTTCGCAACTTCACCATTTACGATCTCGTGAAAGGCAGACCCCGGTGCGTTCCGAACCTATTGATAAAATTGGGGAGTCGCGTGTGCAAGTAGGTCAATCTTCTGTTAACTACGGATCTGTTTAGAGCCTCCGAATTTTGGCAGTCGCTTCTGTTGTTACAAATTGTATTATCAATCATTTTGAGAGAAGTAGCTAAAGTAGGTACTACTTGTTATTGTTTCAACATTCGATAATATACATTTATGTTTGGCAGTAGGTAGTTATATTGATCATGAAGTACATGTAGATGAAGAAGAAGTAATTTCTTTAGTCGAAATTGCATTTTCTCTTACAAAACGTTTTAGTAAATTAATGATCTACATTTTCAGAGGACCTTAACAAAGTGACATTCTATCATGGATAACGAAGAATGGAAAAGTTAAAAATATATTGTAATTGATATTGGTAAGTTTTTCGGTAGCTTATGACAATCCAAAACATTTGTGTTGAAAGTTATTGAAGAAATAAGAAAGGCTTTGAAAGCGATTGCCAATAGTTAAGACCTTCCAATGGGTAAAAAAATCATCTAAATAGCACACCATCTAGGGAAGCATACCAGAGTATAGACCTATAACTCGTGATGTAACTAGTCGTCAAAAAAGAAAATCCAGATACAAACGATCCAATTTCAAACTACCACACGAGACGTTTCAGTCGACGATGCAACAAGATTCCTAGAACACATAAAATTAAACTAACTCGTCTCGAACCCGACCTCAGTGCGTTTATGTCCAAATCTGTTCGTCTCTGAACTGGGTCACTTGGCGGTAACGGTACTGGAGTCTGTGCATATACAGACGTGCCACTACCAGAGCGACAAAAATGTGGACGAGGCTCAACATTCTCTGGTTTTTTTTCTCTGTTGACGCATGAGTCGAACATACTAGTAGCATTGTACTACCAATGCTTATTATACTACGCAGCAATGTCACTGACTACTACGACGAACAGGAGAGAACTGCCTCTCTGCTTGCTGACCAGCCGAAGTGCAGTATGTACTACAGCTTGCAGTCGCGGCCTATGTGTTTTCTAGTCATATCGATGACATCACGACATCTTCACCACGACAATGCAGTTTGGGCTTGCTTATGCAGCTGCAGTAGGCATTCGTTCCATGTAAAATACTGGTATTCAGCTGCATCTGGTTAGACTGGCACCCCACCACAACATAGTTGGAAAAAGGTTAGGCAGATGATGTTGACTTCAAACGGCTGCAGTGTCAACACCATCAACCACCCAGCGACATTTTTGATTGTCGATGTCGCACGTCTGTACTCGTCTTATGGTGCTATACGACTCTTTACGGTGCTAAAGTAAAGCAGGGTGCATACTTATGTGTTTACGACGCTATGGGGGACTGTATCTGTTGTTTATGGGGGACAGGTATAAACTTGATGTCGCAACGAATTGGATTGGTTTATGAGGTTTAATGGAAGGGAAATAGCGTGGCATGGGAATGGTGTTATTGTTACGTTGTTACGGGTTAAGTTAAAACAAACAGTAGATGGTCTATTTTAGTTTACCTCCAAAACTGCTTTACCGTTTGGTAATGTTTGATTCGATTATCGTAATTGTAGGAATGTCGTTAGTAATTTAATAGTTACTTTTATCTGCATTGATCCAAACTATAAATTATATAAGATAGATATGAAAAATTCGTCTGATAATGACAACGTTAACTTATCCTGGGATTAGATTTTATCTTTGAAGTTAATTTATTGCTGCCAATTAAATAATTTAAGTTGTTAATATAATTATGTCAGTCGCAAATTGAGCATACTTACCAGTTGGCTCGTTGGTCTAGGGGTATGATTTTCGCTTAGGGTGCGAGAGGTCCCGGGTTCAAATCCCGGACGAGCCCAATCTTTTTGTAAAATTAATTCCTCAAAATTCTCGGCAAAATGATTAAACGAAACGAAATGAATATATTCCACGGTCTATTATTATAGCTCCGGGTCTGATATTTGAAGCGTGGTATTTTAATGATGAAAATTATTTAATTGGACGATTATATAGAAGAAAAAAAAATTAAATTCTTCGGCGTCGGGTGCTCATTAAAAACCACTCTATGTTCTTCTGTGTTTTTTTGTCAGAATTTCCCTGTTATTCTCGAAAAAATAAAGCACACTGTGTTTTCCTGTGGGTGGTAATAGAGAGCTACTAAGGGATAACGTCAAGAGGATTCTCTACTCCAATCTGTGTGATCAATCCATCTGCCAAGTAGAGTTATTTTGGGCAATCCTTGAATTTCATGGAGGGGTTTATATTTTGCAGTAGACCATGCATGGTTTGAGACTGCATAAGCATAATCAGTCTATAATGTTCCCACTTCTGGGACACAGGCCTCCTCTCAGTGAGAGCGACCGTATTCAACCACGCGAGCCCAGTGCGGGTTGGTAGATGTCACATGTCTTCGAATTTTTGGTTCTAGGACATGCCGGTTTCCTCACGATCTTTTCCTTCACAGTTTTCGGAGCAGTGGTGATGAATTTACACAAAATAAAGCGCCTGTCTGGGTTCGAACCTACCACTGACTGCGACTCGCAAGTCGTGGCCGTTACTACTGGGCCACCACTGCTCTTCTGAGACTACATGATTTCTATGTATTTGTATGAAAAAGACGTGTCGCTAGCTATAGAAGGTATTTCATAGAAATCATAGAAACTAGTCGTGTCGTGTCGCGTTGAGTTGCCGCCTGCGGTTGGCTACACAAAGGTATACCTTTACATTTGCCTAGATCAACCTCAAAAAAAACTAGATACATTCTACGTCTGTCATGCTTATCTCGGTTGACATGCATCAACCATAATCTAGCACCTTTATCTACATCTCCATACACACCTTCGTTGAAAATTTTTGGAGCAAAATTAACGTTCCCTACTCAAACCAACCAAAATTAAATTTAGCATCCTATCTAGTTCTCCAAACCCCCGTAGACGGCGCCACTTTACATAACGCTTCTCTATTACCCAAAATAAACATGATATTAGAGTCAATGAACCCCGGAGCTGGTATAATCAGGCAAATTGCGGCGCGCAGCGGTGACAATGTTGTTATACCGTCCTTCCCTCCACCCCCCTTCCCTCCTGTAGACTCTGTCCCCTCAGGCTCAAGGCACCGTGTGAGTACACAAAATAAAATTAAACGCCAGCGTTTTTATATGACATGCTGTTGTGAGGTATGTAGCGGGGTGGTGGCGAGAGATAATAAATTGAAAATGGTTCATGTTTTTCAAAGTACTATGTAGCTAGCTGTTGATAAAGCAATAAAATAAAAATAAAAATTTTTGGTACTGTAATTATTTGATTGCGAGTATAAATATTTACTATTTCGCTTGGCTCTAAACGGTTCCCAGAATCGAATGATATTCTTTGCACCAATAAATTAACTGTTGACACATCTATATTGCAAGTCGATAATTGATTAATCGCTATTAACTGATATTTTCCCTAGAGCCGTCAATATAATAATAGGTTCAATATTTACAAAAGGGTTAAATTGCCCAGATATTATTGATACTATCGATGTAGGCTGTATTTCCGGTTCTTATTAGGTCAGTCCAATAATACTTCCCGAGAGATTTACTTTCGTAATTAACTATTTAAATAACGCGTACAAACAGCCACATTCATCTATCTATCCTAATAGAACAATATTGGTTAACCGATATCAATATTTTTGCATTATCAAAAAACTATTGGACTTATGTTATATTCACCCTTTCTAATTACCACCATAACCACTGAAAAGGGTCTCTAGTTTAACAGAATTAAAAATGAGAATAGTTAAAACGAATTTAAATTATTCTTAATTAGAAAAATTGCGTCAAAATATATAAACCTGCACCCAATAACATACCACACGGCAACCCAGAGTTTGTGTGAAAATTGAATTGTTTTGTTTAACGGTACCGGAAGGGGGAAGCACATGCGGAACCCCTTCGAGAAGGCCATACATTTATGTATCACGTATTAATTTGTGGAGCCATTTCAATTGCTGATCGAGAAGTGAGAGGAAATAAAGTAGGTGTCAGTTTGCCGTCTCTAAATAACGTTTTTAACTTTATTTTATCTACTAACTGATTCTTTTCCTGTGGAAATTGTCATGAATTCGTACGCCCCATCAAGCCAGCACCAATTCCTTCTCACAGAGATTGCCGTGACATGCACATGGAGACCCGCATAGGGCCCAGGGTTGGCGGATGTCACATGTCTTTGAATTTTCGGTTCTAGGACAGACATGCTGGTTTCCACAAGATGTTTTTTTTCACCGTTTTGATAGCAGTGTTGAGGAAATAATTTACACAAAGTGCGCGTTTGCGTTTGAACTTACGACCTACAACTCGTAAGTCGCGGTCGTTTCCACGGGGTCACCACTGTTCTCTGATGAGATCACTAAACTTGACGTTTAACAGACTTTGGAAACATCACATCCCACCTAGCTAATACCAACAATAATATCAATGAGCTTCAAATGACGAAGGCTTCTTTGGATGCATGTCGATATAAAAAGTGACTGATAAATGAAGACAATTAACTAGTCTAAGATCTTTTCTTTGGCTATTTCCGAAAAACGTTTTAAATGAACGCCATTTATCCTAAATAATATTAAAAATGGGGAAGTGAGTATTTTTGTTTGTTTGTAACGCGTTCACACTTAAACGGCTGAACAGATTTGGATGAAGAAATTTGGCAAGTGGATAGACCTTGACTTGGAAAAGGACAGGCTACTTTTTATCCTGGATCACAGACGAAATTGCGGGTAACAGCTAGTTTCTTATATTCTCCCAAACTATACCAAAAACCATGCACCCAACCGCTCCACTATGTGGTAAACGCTAACGCGTCAGTAATAAACTTGAATATCACGTGCGCTGTTTGATCATGATTGTTTGAGCACGAAACTAAATGTCGCAAGTCTCAATTCTTATTTCGTTTATTGAAGTGGACTGTATATTTTATTTGTAGGGACCTTTCTAATAAAAGACTTATTTGCTTCAAGACTTCTTCTATTTTCTTGTTCCTTGTTGAGATGTTTCTTGTTCGAGCGCTGAGATCCGACTGTAACGTTCCACTCGACCCGCACGTCTTTTATAGAGCGATTTCGGTACCTTATAGAGACCGCTGATTTTGAGACCATTTTAATGTTCAAATTTCTTACAAGATTCCCATTTGAACCCCTGTTTCAATTAGTTCCCGTGGTCGGATCGTTACAGTTTTTACATATTTTTCAGCTTACATGTGCTCCAATTAAATGACATAATTACTTTTACCATAACTTAATAAACAAAAAAGTTTCTAGAACATTGACTACTAAAAATTAAGGTTTGCTACATTTTGATTACTTTACACGCTCATATCTTCGGAACCTGTGGTCCGATCTTAAAAATCTAAACGGAATACAACGTTTCTAATTAAACCCTGTCGTTTGACACTAATTTGGTGACGATATCACCATAAACAAAAAACCTCAATTTCAACTTACGTAATTTCTTACTTTCGACAAATACGTAACTTATTTCACTTTTAACATTCTTATTAGATTCTAATTACAAAACTATCTTTAAAAACATACAAATTGGAACCTAATCTAACTTAATTAACCTAATTAGAATAAAATAGAATAAAATAAACATCAAATTTCCGCTGAGGTCCCGCCGCTAGTTGCGCCTACGTAAGAGTTGACCTCAGGGCAACATACACATTATTTGACTTTGCTATTTTCTTAATTTCTACCTTATTTCTAACCTATTTACATACATGTTATGTTTTTCATGGTGCTGTGCTCGGCGTCCTTTACATTTCTCCCCCCGGCGCAGCTCGCGTAGCCTCTTCTTTCTTCATCACGACGACGAGCTTGCTCACGGGGCGTCGGAAGGTGCCGGTCCTGGTGCGCACCTCGACGATCCTGATGCCGCCGTCTGGTCCGCAGTGTGTCCGCTCGACGACTCCCATCGGCCAGGTGTTCCTGGGCAGCGTGTTGTCGACCACGAGGACCACGTCGCCAGCTTGCATCGGTCGCACGTCGTTCTGTGGCTCGCCGCGAGGTACCAAAGTGGGAAGGTACTCGCGTAGCCACCGTCGCCAGAAGTGATCAGCGAGCGCTTGACTCGCTCGCCAGGTTCTTCTGTCCGTTTCGTCGCAGGGTCCCGTCGTTGGCAGCCCATCTGATGACCCCAACAGGAAGTGGTTGGGGGTCAGGGCCTCGGGATTGCTGGGGTTCACGCTGACGTGGGTCAGCGGTCTTGCGTTGATGGAGAACTCGGCTTCTGTCAGTAGAGTTCTCAGGACTTCCTCTGCCGGCGCCTTCTCCCGCAGTGTCACGCTGAGAGCAGTTTTCACTGAGCGCACCATCCGCTCCCACGCGCCGCCTTGGTTGGGCGCGCCAGGAGGTATGAAGCGCCACTCCATTCGATGCAGTAGCCCCTCGTCGTTCAGGGCAGGCAGCCACTCGGTGTAGGCGTTGCGAAGCTCTTGATCAGCCCCGCGGAAGTTGGTCCCGTTGTCGGAGTACATAAGTCTTGGCCAGCCTCTGCGCGCAGCCATACGTCTCAGCGCCATGATGGCTGAGTCGGTGGAGAGTGATGCGACGAGCTCGATGTGCACGGCGCGGGAAGTGAGGCACGTAAAGAGTGCGCCCCACCTCTTCTCTCGGCGGCGCCCCACCTTGACCATCATCGGCCCAAAGTAATCCACCCCGCAGTTGGTAAACGGGCGGTGGAACGGGTCAAGGCGGGCGTGTGGCAGGTCCCCTGTAGCTGGCGGCTGCGGCGTCGCTCGGCGTCTTCGGCAGAAGGCGCAGTTCTTCTCTACGGCGCGTACCGTGGGTCGCAAGTGGATGACCCAGTACCGCTGCCGTAGGTCGTTCGTCACGCGCTCCCTGTTGGCGTGACCCGCAGCGCAGTGCTCCCGCAGAACTAGGAGCTTGGTCAGCCGATGGCGGCCGTCCAGTATGACTGGCCGCTTCGTCTCGGTTGGCGCGGAGGAGGCCTCGATCCGGCCCCGCACCCTCAGGATACCGTCTTCCAGCACTGGATCCAGTCGATACAACCGACTCGTCTTCATGATTGGACGAGCAGACCGGATCTTCTTCAAATCTTCCCCGAAGCTGTCTTCTTGCGCCTGCTTTATCAGCTCAGCCTCGGCGCGCTGTAGATGGCGATGTTCCATCGTCGTTGCTTTCTTCCTGCAGATGTCGGTGAAGGCGATGGCTCTGGCAATAGCCCTCACCAAAATCTCGTACTTGGAGAAGCGGGCTGGGTTCGGCAGCCAGCTGTCTTGTTCTGTCTTCTCTGCAATGTGGAGAACCTCTTCGTCCTCTTGCTCGTTCGTCGTCGCCATGGGCCACTGCTCTTCCGGTAGGTACAGGAAATCCGGCCCCTGGAACCACCGATTCAGCTCGGCGATCTCTCCCAGGCGATGCGCGACGAACGGCGTGTAGCGTCGCATGTCGTGGTGAATCCAGTGCACCACCGTTGTGGAGTCAGTCCAGTAAGTCGTCTGACTGACCTCGATGCGATGCTCCTTTCTTATGGTGTCGGCCAGTCTTGCTCCGATGACGGCCGCTTGTAGTTCCAGACGAGGTATGGTCTGGATCCGACGAGGCGCTACCTTGGCCTTGGCGGCCACCAGCACGACGTCCACGCTCCCATCGGTGTTCTTCACCCTCCAGTAGGCGACGGTTGCGTATGCTTGCTCGCTGGCGTCGCACAGGATGTGTAGGTCGATGCGCTCGTACTTCTTCCTCACGTAGCATCTCGGCAATCGAAGATGGGTGAGCTCGTTCAGGCGGGCGAGCCAGGTTGCGAACAGCTCGTTCTCTTCTTCTGGCACCTGCTCGTCCCACGTAATCTGAAGTCTCCATAAACTCTGCAAAATAATCTTCGATCGTATAGTGTAGTGGCTCAGCAGTCCTAGCGGGTCGTATATAGACATCACAGCGCTGAGTGCTTCACGCTTTGTCGGCGCGCGGGTTCTTGCTCGTACTTCGGCTGGAACTCTGTTCATCGACGTGTTGAATCCCAGCTCATCTCGTTCCGCGTTCCAGTACAGCCCCAAGATCTTGCTCTCGGGCTGTTCTCCCCCCAGTTGTGTGGGAGAGGTGGCGTGTAGCTCCGGAGGCACGTCGCGTAGCACCGTCCTATCGTTGGAGCTCCATCCTCGTAGCGTGAATCCCGCGTGCGCGTGTACAGCTCTCGTCTCTTCGACCGCCTTCCATGCTTCTTCGGTGTCCTTGTAGCTGGCCACTAAGTCATCCATGTAATGACTCCTCTTGATGGCTTCTAGGGCGCGTGGACACTCCTGCCCGTACACGTCGGCGTTATAGTTGCGGACGTGGTGGGCCATGTACGGGGAGCTCGCGGCGCCGAAGATCATACTTGTCATCTTGAATTTCTTCGGAGGCCCCTCTCGTTGGTCGCCTCTCCACAGGAACTGCTGCGCTGGTTGATCTTCCGGCCGTATCTTGATCCTCAGGAACATCTCTTGCACGTCCGCTGTGATCGCCACTGCCTGTTCCCGGAATCGAAAGAGGATTCCTGGCAGTGATAGCAGTAGATCGGGTCCCTCCAGCAGCTCGTCGTTCAGGCACACGCCGTTGCTCTTCGCCGCTGCGTCGAACACCAGCCTGTGTTTGCCGGGCTTGTTCGGGTTCTGTACCGCGAAGTGTGGCAGGTACCAGCAGATGGCGCTCTTCTCCTCAGATCCGTCGCACGGCGTCGCGTATCCTTTCTCCAACAGGTTATTTATCTGCTTGGAGTACTCACCGGCGAAGTCTGCATCAGCATCCATCTTCTGTTCAATCTTCCGAAGTCTCCGGAACGCTTGCCCGTAGCTCGGTGGCATGGTGACGTCGTCTCGTCGCCACGGCAGTCCCACCTCGTACCCGGTGTCAATCTTCTTTGTTGTACTCCCGACGATCTTGATGGCCCGTAGATCTTCGTCCTTGATCCTCGGCTTCCCTTGTATGCCGAGTGCGTCGATCCTGAAGTGGCCCTCGACCAAGTCGTGGAGTTCCTGGCTGCTCGTGCCCGTCGTTCGGTCGGGCTCGTAGACGTGCAGCACATTCCCTTCTTGACAGATGGCATGACGTGGCGCTGTTCCGTGCACCACCCATCCTAGTTGTGTCCTTGATGCGGCCGGCTGATTCGGCCCGCCGACTCGTAGCTCGCGGGACACGATGCACTCCCAGTGGTCTGTTCCCACTAGAAGCCCGGGGCGCGCCTTTTCATAGCACACCTCCTCCGGTGTCAGGTCCTTCAGGTGCTCGTAGTGTAGCAGCGTATCTGGGATGGACTGCTGATGCAGGCGAAGGTTCTTCATTGTCCTCGCTCTGACCTTGTAGCTGCCGTCGTTCTTCAGTCCTCTGACTTGGACGTTGACCAGTTGACTCTCCATCTCTTGCTGCGACATGTTGACCCCGTTCAGATGAAGTGGCTGCGATGGTCCTTCTGCTCCGATGCTCTCCGCCAGGTCCTTGTCGACGAGGGTGATGGTGGCTCCTTCATCCAGGAGGGCGTATGTCCTCGCCTCCCCCCGTGGTCCAGACACGACGATAGGGCACATCTTCAGCAGGACTGACCTTGATCCAGCAGCTTTGGTTGCTACCGACAGGACCGCTTCTTCCTTGGCTGGTTCCGCAGGCTTCGGATCTTCCTTCTTCATCTCTTGATGGAGGCTCGCATGATGTGGTCGGCTGCACTGGTTTACTCCGCACGGCTTCGCTCTGCAACTCATGCGCCTGTGTTGCTTGTGGGCGCACTTGAAGCATATCCCCTTCTCCTTCAGGAACTTCCACCGGTCTTTTATCGCAAGTGCCTTATACTTGGGGCACTGCGCCAACATGTGAGCTTGTTCACATTTGGGACACCTATCCCGTTGCTCTTCCGCACCTGCAGTCGTGTTGAATACGCTTGCCTTCTTCTTCAGCATTATCGTCGGTCGAGTCTCCTTCTTCTGACTGGCGGCGCACGTAGTTGGGGCGTACGTGTACCTCAGGGCTCGGTCCGCTTCGCGCATCAGGAAGCGAGACATGACGACAATCTCCGGGTCCGATGTTCCTTCTTGATCGTATGCGTAGTCGCACCATCGGGATCGTAGATGCGGGCTCAGCTTCTCCAACACTTCTCTTGTCATCAGGGGGTTGAACAGGTATCCTCTTCGGTCGATCGTCTTCAGCACGCAGATGATGTTCTGCAGCTTGATCACGAAGCTGTTGAGTTCGGCCGCTGATGTCCCAGGTTTCGGCAGCTTCTTCAGGTCTTCCAGCGCCTTGTCGATGATGACTTCCGGTCTTCCGAAGCACTGCTCGAGGGTCTTCATCACGATGTCTGGATCGGTGGCCGTATGCAGAAGGGCGGCCACAGCATCTCTTGCATCTCCCTTGAGGCAGCTCCTCAACCGCTGGATGTTCTCTGCTGCAGAAATTTGGTACATACCGGTCGTATCTCTGTAGGCTGCCTTGAACGGCAACCACTCGTTGGCCGCTCCTGAGAAAGTCGGCAGGTCCGTGTGTCGAGGCCTGGGCCTGGCCATCTTCTCTAATGTGGCTGCCAGGTGCTCGATGCTGTTCCTGTTCCTCGTTGGAGTCGGCGATCTTCCACGTTGAACTTCGAATCGCAGCTGCTTCTGTTCTTCGCGGGTTCCTTCTTCTGCCCACGCTTCCTCCCCCCGTGTACTGAGGGGGTTGGTCCTCAGCCATTCGTCCACCTTCTGATGTGGTTCCTCACGGGGAGGGGCGGGTCCTTCTTCGTGGATGCTATCTTCATCGTTGATAACTGAAATTTCTACGGCTAGTCGCTTCTTGACCAGGTCCGCTTCCAGTTCCAGCTCCCTCTTCCTGATGGCAGCTAGCTTCTCTGCTGCCTCCAGTTCCACCAATCGTAGCCTCGTAGTGATGCTCGTTGTTGACCGCTGTGACCTCACCGATCTTGTTGGTGATCCTAACCTTCGCTGTACTGCTGTTGCTGTCGTTTGGATTCCCGATGGTCCCGCTGTGCTGGTGTCTGCTGGCTTGGAGAATGGTGACGCTGGTGGGTCCAACGAGAGTCTTCTCTGACGCTCTCGCTCGATCAGCTCCGCTTCCCTTTGTCGCGCCTCTTGCTGCAACTGGATGCGTCGCTGTTCCTCCATGTCCGCTGCATCCCCTTGGCTCCTTGTGACCACCATCTTCTAAGTCCTGGGCACCTTTTCTTCGGAAATCTTCTTGATCGCAGGTGTCTTCGGATCTCGATCGATCTTCAAATTTTGCGTTTTTCTCAGGTTCGGGTCGGCACGTTCGGTTCGGCACGTTCGGTTCGGGTCGGCACGTTCGGTACCGCACCTCTTCGGTTCAGCTACGGCTCGGCAACTCTTCGGCTTGGCTTCCGGTCGTCGACTTTCCGGCTCGGCGCGTCGATCCCCTTCGGTTCGGGTCGGCACGGCTTGGCACGGCTTCGGTTCGGCAACGCTTCGGCTTCAGCTCCTATTCTTCGGCTCGGCTTCCGGGTCGGCGACTTTCCGGCTCGGCGCGTCGATCCTCTTCGTTCGGGTCGGCACGGCTCGGCACGGCTTCGGTTCGGCAACTCGTCGGCACGGCTTCGGTGACGTCGGTTCGGCTTCCGGGTCGGCAACTTTCCGGCTCGGCGCGTCGATCCTCTTCGGTTCGGGTCGGCAACTTTCCGGCTCGGCGCGTCGATCCTCTTCGGTTCGGGTCGGCACGGCTCGGCACGGCTTCGGTTCGGCAACTCGTCGGCACGTTCGGTGACGTCGGCTTGGTGACGTCGGTTCGGTGACGTCAACACGGCGATCTTGACACGGTGACCTTCACTCGGTGACCTTCACACGGTGACGCTTGACACGGTGACGCTTGACACGGTGACGCTGACACGGTGACGCTTGACACGGTGACCTTGACACGGTGACGCTTGACACGGTGACGCTTGACACGGTGACCTTGACACGGTGACGCTTGACACGGTGACGCTTGACACGGTGACCTTGACACGGTGACGCTTGACACGGTGACGCTTGACACGGTGACCTTGACACGGCGGGTGGGTGACGATACTTCGGCTCGGCGATCTTGACACGTCGAGTCGTCACGTCGGTTTGCCCGCTGGTTGACGCGTCGGTCGATCGGTTGGGTGACCAGTCCAACCGGTCGAGTTTAAACCTGTCGTGGGCAGGTTCAAACCAATTACGACTGACGAATCTCGTTCTTCGCTCTTGCTGCAGGGTTCTTCGTTCTTCCTTGCAGCTCCGTGGACCAGGATCCTGTGGCGGGTTCTTCGTTCTTGATATCCGCCGCTCGATGGACCAGACTGAAGTGGACTGTATATTTTATTTGTAGGGACCTTTCTAATAAAAGACTTATTTGCTTCAAGACTTCTTCTATTTTCTTGTTCCTTGTTGAGATGTTTCTTGTTACAGTTTTTACATATTTTTCAGCTTACATGTGCTCCAATTAAATGACATAATTACTTTTACCATAACTTAATAAACAAAAAAGTTTCTAGAACATTGACTACTAAAAATTAAGGTTTGCTACATTTTGATTACTTTACACGCTCATATCTTCGGAACCTGTGGTCCGATCTTAAAAATCTAAACGGAATACAACGTTTCTAATTAATCCCTGTCGTTTGACACTAATTTGGTGACGATATCACCATAAACAAAAAACCTCAATTTCAACTTACGTAATTTCTTACTTTCGACAAATACGTAACTTATTTCACTTTTAACATTCTTATTAGATTCTAATTACAAAACTATCTTTAAAAACATACAAATTGGAACCTAATCTAACTTAATTAACCTAATTAGAACATAAAATAGAATAAAATAAACATCAAATTTCCGCTGAGGTCCCGCCGCCGCCGCTAGTTGCGCCTACGTAAGAGTTGACCTCAGGGCAACATACACATTATTTGACTTTGCTATTTTCTTAATTTCTACCTTATTTCTAACCTATTTACATACATGTTATGTTTTTCATGGTGCTGTGCTCGGCGTCCTTTACATTTATAACTAAAGTAATAATTGATATAGAGAAAAAATATCTTATATCTGGATAATAAACCAAATTTTGTAACTGTCAATAATCATTTTAGACATAAAAGCCGAGTAATCTTGTTTTTGGTTCAAATAATGTTGAAAAACATGATGTTCGAATAAAAATGAATCGAGCAAATATGTTCCAATCGCAACTGTCTTAAATATGAAAAGAAAAAGTTCCAATAAATCATATAATAAAGTTCCATTTCGATTGTATAATATTAATGCAAATTAACATACAATTAAGGAAGCCTCCTCTTAAAATAGTTTCAGCGGAATAATTCGAGCAAGTGGTTCCCTTTCCTCGTACTTTTTCTAAAGGGCGCCTTAATTCCACCGGTTGAATAAACTTCCGTTTTGCAATAAGTGGTGCGACTGCTTCTTTATGTTTTTTTCTGAAATAGAAGCACAAATACTTTCTCTTAGTTATGGGCTATAAAACGTTTAATTGTTTTTAATTTCTTTTACGTTTTCGACTACGTGAACTGATTTTTAAACGACATGTTTTTTTGTTAATTGGTGACTTTTTGCTAGTCCCATAATTTATTTGTTTGCTATCTTGTTCTGATCAGGTTCAGGATTATATTTCCCATACAGTGCACTATTTATTTACTGGTATCCATATAAAAGGTGTTTATGCGTTATCTATGGTTTATACTCTAGAAAGAGAAACAGCACGGACTCTCTCTCCGTACATCTACCGAACACTCACAAGACTACATGCATCATATTTATGACATAATTCTGTATTTTCACCAAAAACCTTTAAAAAATAACTCCATATTTTCGATACTTCACGTCTTTTTATACGTAGAAGCTGACATTTCCACTTTATGGCTCCAAAATAGGTCATTATGTCACTACTAAGGAGGTTGCGGAGGGTCTGCAACGAGAGGGAAACACTCCTTATTGGCGAACGACTTGGAACAATCCAGATAGGACTTTATTGACAACATTGGTTTCTGTTTGATAAGGTAGATTTTCTGGTCTGCGGATGATATAGATTTTGATTTTGTACGTCGATTCTTTTTTATTTTTGTTGTTGCGGTTCTTGCCTATTGTCAATTTAGTATTTTTACTTTATGATATTAGACCATTGATTGTTTTCTCTAAACAACATCAATACAACAACGCATTTAATTTTATCGAATCTTTTAGTGTTTTGAAAACTAATTTTAACTAGTAAACACATCCCTAGATAGCTTAGTTACAGCAAAACAAAGTCCCTAAATTTTCCTTCAAAATTAATTATTTCAACGCTATAAAACGTAGGTATTGTCTGAAATATGGCGTCGTACAAACAAAGGGTGGGCTTCGTAAATCTAATTTGAACGCCAATAATCGTATTAATCTGATTCCGGTAATGTTTGATTTTCTACCGGAGCTCGACGTTGGTGTTCTTCTAAAGGATTTTGACTTCAATATGCCAAGATTACGAACCGAGTTTTTTTTTTATTCTTTAAAACATTACCTAATTAATTCAATCAATCTGCCTAGGCTCTTCCCAACTATGTTGGGGTCGGCTTGCAGTCTAACCGGATGCAGTTGAATACCAGTATTTTACATGGAGCGACTGCCTATCTGACCTCCACAACCCAATAACTGGGTAATACGATACCCCTTGGTAAGACTGGTGTTAGACTTTCGGGCTTCTGACGACTCGTAACGACTGTCAAAGATCAACAAATGACAGCCGGGACCAACGGGTTAACATGCTTACCGAGGCACGGAGGAGTATCGGTATGTAAAGATGGTCACCCATCCACTGACCAACCCCGGCAAGCGTAGCTTAACCTGATGGATCGACCCGTGCGGCTGTTATTACTTAGCAAGAGCTCCTCCTGCATAAAAATTTACTTAATTAATTTTTAATATTAAAGAAGTTCAGCGTTGATTAAAATTCTGCATCGGAATTTAATAAATATAAATATTTTGTCTTACGGAAAATCCCTTTGATCTTAAAAATGTAATCTTAAAAATGTGGGGTATTTTTGCATAGATAACCCAATGCTGTTATTTTTCCGATGTTTACGTTTAGAAGATGACCTCGGTGGAAAAATTACTTTTTTATGATCAAAATGATCATGTTTAACGCTGACACATCTTAGATACCGACACAATTAAGAGTAGACAGCAGTTTAGGTTTCGCGGTTGCTCGAAAATAACAATGTTTTTTGAACATTCATTTATAACAGATAAGTAAACCAATATTCACCAAATCAGTCACAAAACAAACATTTGTGTATAAATTAGAAACAAAACAATCTATCAAGCTTACTTAATAAATGGACTATCGTTCAAATCGGTGTCGTTAACGGGAGTGCCGACAATGTTTCCAATTTACTAGATTGCACAGAAGTCGCGGTTGGCTTAAAATGAATCGGAATTGTTTAGCTCGAACTTTTGGCAAGATTTCATGTAATTTTGGGCAGTTGGTCGAAGATTGGACGCTTTGTATTGTAGATAAATACTGTGATTTAGAGCATTTCAAAAATAAGATTTAGCAAATTTTCTTTGCGTTATTCAATTCAATTGACTGCCAATTCAGTTGGTTGATTTTGAGAAAATGATCGTTTGTAATTTTGTAAAGATTTTTAGTTGTAGAAGAATATCATAAACGGGTTTTACGAAACAGCCAGAGCTTCTAAAATTTAAAATACTTTTGGTGTTTTCATTTCGTGACTTTCAACGTTTGTGGTACCATTAGAAAATTGAATACTTTTAGAGTGGTTTTAAATATTTTCTTAACTAAAACTTTCATTTCATTTATTAATGTAAATGGAAATGACAATGGAAAACTCTCGGTGGAAAGTTGACATCTGTACAACGCCTCCTCTGGCCTTTTAAACGCTGAATAAAATTAATGTTAGAGATTACAGAAATCGGATTTATTTATAGCTGACAATAATGGAACTTAGAACGCTTACTAAACTGCATATACAACGTTATTTTTTGTTTATACTAAACCTCTTAAGGGGTCATTATACTCATCATTATGAACAACTTTCACTAAGGGACACAAGCTGATATCGCGAAAAAAAAATTGTACATTTACCCATTTTCAATTATTTTGTAATCTTAGATGTAATGTTTTATGATGTTTTTTTAGACATTACAAGATCGCTTAATCATTTTTAGAAAGATTCTGTCATTGTGCGCTATCAAAAAAATAATGCATTAGGTACTCACAAACGACTTTAACCGGTAGTAGACCCGCCCGTAGGCCCCTCCTCCATTCTAAACTTTTGCACTATAAAGTATGCTATTAAAATGTTTTTAATTTATCGAGCTTTTTTATTTTCTAGTTTTATAGCAATGTTTTTTGGTAAATTATTCAAAATGTTTGGAATACCATACGTCCAGGCCCTTTTACCATATTCATTATTAACTTTTGGCAATTTATACAAAGGCAAATGATTAAAACGTCCCCCCAAACCTTACACCGACCAACAGATTTAAAATGTATCTCAGTCCAACCATCTTGGTAAGGTGATCAATTTTTACTATGACGACATCTGTCAAAAATATGGGATATCCCAGAAAAATCATGTTTTAATGTTATTATTTTTGGCACAAAATAACATGTTGTAAACCATATCTTTGATTTTTAATCACTATTTTTACTGCTAAATAATGGCTAGCATCGTCTGTGAGCTGTTTCACTCTATGGCCTGACGGATGTTCTCGTCAATTGTTAGGTTAGGTTAGGTTAGCCTAACCTAACCTGCTGTTTTCTTTAATATTTTGTACAATTACGCAATCACAAGGATACGGTGATGCTGTTCATCTTTGAGTAGTTCCATGTAGCTACCTTGAAAATCCAAGATCAGTAAGTTGATCACTGTACTGTACTGTCACTAACCTAACCTAACCTAGGTTAGGTTAGCTTAGGTTAGGTTAGGTTTTGGCGAAAAGGCGTGTCACCTACAGGGGACGTGACGGCGGGTGTTGGCACGATATATTATGTCGTGCGGTATTCCACAGTGCTCGGTCCTGGGCCCACTTCTGTGGAACATCAATTGTCAAAACGTCCCCCCAAACCTTACACCGACCAACAGATTTAAAATGTATCTCAGTCCAACCATCTTGGTAAGGTGATCAATTTTTACTATGACGACATCTGTCAAAAATATGGGATATCCCAGAAAAATCATGTTTTAATGTTATTATTTTTGGCACAAAATAACATGTTGTAAACCATATCTTTGATTTTTAATCACTATTTTTACTGCTAAATAATGGCTAGTATCGTCTGTGAGCTGTTTCACTCTATGGCCTGACGAATATTCTCGTCAATTCTTAGGTTAGGTTAGGTTAGCCTAACCTAACTCTCTTTTTTCTTTTAATCTTTTGTACAATTACCCAATCACAAGAATACACAAATGCTGTTCATTATTCAGGAGTGCCATGTGACCTTCAAAATTCAAGATCAGTTTATCACTGTTAGGTTAGGTTAGGTTATGTTCACTGCGTCCATTGTCGGGAGGACACGGCGCGGCATACATTGGCAGAGTGTGCCGCGTGGGAGGAGCCGCGCCGTGCCCTCGTTCCAGAAGTTGGAGCCGACTTGTCACTGCCGGCCGTCGTTCGTTCGATGGTCGGGAGTGCCGAGTCGTGGGACGCGGTGGTTTCCTTCTGCGAGACAGTCATCTCGCAGAAGCGCAGAAGGAGGCTGCGGAAAGGGAAAGGGAGATCTCGTCCACTCACCCGGCCCGCAGCAGGCGCACCGGGCGTCGGCGGAGGGCGGATAACGCCCTCTTCCAGCCCCCCTAAATGGGTCCAGGGGCGACGGATTCGGGGACATCCGTCGCCCCCCATCACACAGGACCCGAGATGGCGGCGCGTAGTGTTCCACGCGCGCCACTCTAAGACGTAACGGGGGGAGTTTGCACACCTCACTCCCCCTACGGGACGGGGCCCGCAGAGTGCGGGCCGTCACCAGTCCGGGGCAGCGGAAGTCGCAATTTGCTCCCGCAGCCCCCCGACGCAAGTGTGCGAGGGAACACCGGGGTGGTTTTAGTCAGTAAGAGTCTGACAGACCCCTTCGCCCACCCCAGGGCGGAGGACATCCATGAGGATTTCCACCCCGAGAAAAAAAAAAAAAAAAAAAAAAAAAAAAAAAGGTTAGGTAAGGATGGGTAAGGTTAGGTTAGGTTAGGTTAGCCAGCTCGACGACTGGCTCGGGAGGAGGCACGGCTCCCTGTCGTTTCGGGTGACGCAGGTGCTCTCGGGGCATGGCTGCTTCGGGAAGTACCTGTGTCGCATAAACAGGGAGCCGGACGCTCGGTGTCACCACTGCGTCCATTGTCGGGAGGACACGGCGCGGCATACATTGGCAGAGTGTGCCGCGTGGGAGGAGCCGCGCCGTGCCCTCGTTTCAGAAGTTGGAGCCGACTTGTCACTGCCGGCCGTCGTTCGTTCGATGGTCGGGAGTGCCGAGTCGTGGGACGCGGTGGTTTCCTTCTGCGAGACAGTCATCTCGCAGAAGGAGGCTGCGGAAAGGGAGAGGGAGATCTCGTCCACTCACCCGGCCCGCAGCAGGCGCACCGGGCGTCGGCGGAGGGCGGATAACGCCCTCTTCCAGCCCCCCTAAATGGGTCCAGGGGCGACGGATTCGGGGACATCCGTCGCCCCCCATCACACAGGACCCGAGATGGCGGCGCGTAGTGTTCCACGCGCGCCACTCTAAGACGTAACGGGGGGAGTTTGCACACCTCACTCCCCCTACGGGACGGGGCCCGCAAAGTGCGGGCCGTCACCAGTCCGGGGCAGCGGAAGTCGCAATTTGCTCCCGCAGCCCCCCGACGCAAGTGTGCGAGGGAACACCGGGGTGGTTTTAGTCAGTAAGAGTCTGACAGACCCCTTCGCCCACCCCAGGGCGGAGGACATCCATGAGGATTTCCACCCCGAGAAAAAAAAAAAAAAGGTTAGGTTAGCCAACCAAAATGTTTTTTGTTATTACAAAAAAATCCCATTGATTTTGCAATTGAACAAGACAGTAAGTCTTTTTCTGGATCCTTATAAACATATTGGCATGTATCACATGGCTGTTGGAGGGGGGGGACGGGGTCCATACAAAATCGGTCATGGTCCTTTAACTTTATAATTTTTTTTTTTTTTTTAATTGTAAATACATTGTAAAATTGATTGTTTTCCCTAACAAAATAAATAAAAATTAATAAACATCGAAACTGGTAGAACCTTCGTGGATAGAACGCAGCTGCGTACAGTAACTTACCGATCGAGGAAATAGCTTGTTGTGGTTTTGCAATCCGTCAATTTCCCCAAATCTTCCGTTTGCATGTAACTCAATAGTAATTGGGTCATGTCAGTTAAGACTAATCGTCGAATTAAACCTCGTTTAATTGCAATCTCACCGAAACGCCAACAAGACAGATTACGAACGTAAACTTGATGGTAAACGTTAGGATTTGAATTGGTAATTGGTACTGTTTCATTGTTTAAATTATTCATTAATTTGTGTGTTAAAGACTTCCGCGTTATGGTTTGATTGTGTTTGGATAAAGAGTTTAGTGAGGGTGTTAGCTGCGTTGATCCGCGTAAGTTGTAAACTGTCGGGTAAGTTAACCCCAAGTTTCAGTACGCCTGTTTAATGTAATCTGTTGTCTAATTGCATGTCAACGTGTGTTACGTTTATAGTCAAAAGCTAACGTAGGCCTTGACAGCGGGTTCACTGATTAGAAATTTGATGATAATATTTCTAGACACCGGGGGTTAACAAACGGGACTATCTTGTGACATCTGACATCATGAGTATCAATTTTCCATTTTAATCAATATTTTCGCTGAAAGTATGAAATCTATTTTCAGTGATAGGTACTGAAATATTTTTATGAAATGATGCTCAATGATAAAAATATTGCTTGTTAGCCCTGAGGGATTTGGATAACACTGAGCTATTTCAAGTGAATTTTCCAGTCAATATGACAAGAATGAATCCCTCTGTCGCTACAAGTTTAGCTTTTAAAGAATTCAATTCTGAATTTATTATGCTACTAGCTTCTGCCCGTGACTTCGTCCGCGAGCCTATAGCCTTCCTCAAAAATTGGGCTTCCCAACTCAAAAACAATTTTTCTAATCCGAATGGTAGTTCTGAACATTACCCACCCCCTACATAGAAACTTACAAAAAAACAAACAAACAAATACCTCTTTATAATATTAGTATAGAAGTATAGATTAAAAAATACAATGATTATCGAAATGCTTCAACTAAACATCCAAAGAAACTCATCCCATTCTCACAGAACACTACCGAGACTTTTTAAACGAATGACAAAACTAATTCTAGAGGACATCCCAAAATACAATAAAAATACAGATAGCTACCCCTTGCCACCACACTTAGCATACCAAATAGCCAAAAATTGTGTCCTCCTCGTATTGCAATGTACACAGTGTTGATCGAACATGACTCAAGACTTAAATGGATATTACAGAGGATCGATCTTGGATCCATTACCCACACCACGTCTAGGGACTGTAAACGTACGGGAGGGTAAGTTGTGGCGGGCAGGCGGCGGGTTTCCGGACGGGTTGACGTTGAGGAATTTTGTTAATGGAGTTGTGGTGTGTGTGTGTGTGTTTTGTTCCTTATATGTTTCTTTATGTCTATCGGTAATTATGGAAATAATTAACGTTGAAAGATTTATTTATGTGAAGTCTGGATTAAACATGACAAATGAAAGCGAATATTTGTATGGATTTAATTTTGTGAAAGTACCCAAATGTGTAGTATCTATCTGGAAGCACGGTCGTGCCTCCACCAAGACGAGCCAAGCGAAGCGCAAGGGCACTACATAACTTTTCTCGAAGCGCTTCGTCATTTTTTTAAACCCTCATAACTTGGGTTTGTATTGTACCATTTTTGATTATCGGTGCCTAATATAACATAAACTCCGACCGAACTATGAATACCGTGTTGATTATTTAAGCATGACGAAACAAAACAAAAACCTATCGTTGATGCAAAAGGATCTAAGAAAAAAACAAGAGGCACACACACTCAACGTGTACAACCACAATATCAGCCCGTATGTCCCACAATGGCGCGTCTATGATCGCAATAAGAATTCGCCAACGGAACCCTCCAAATGAAAATTTTTCATCTCAAATCCATCGAGATAACATAAAGAGGGATTTTATATTCGCACTGAAAGCTTAGATACAAGTTCTGAATAAAAGTTATTTCTTACAGCTACATTTTATTTTCTTAGGAGATAAAATATGGGGCGGAGCAGCTGCACTTAGTAGATGTGTAAGTAATGAAAAAGAGTTCAGTAAAATGGTAGACTAGCTTATGAGAATGGGCTCCAATTGAGCCTAACACAAGGCTTGAAACCTTGATGAAATGGATATCAGTAAAATCCAATAATATACTATATCTCTCGTTGAAATGGATATCAATAAAACCCAATAATATACTACATTTTTTAAATCAATATAGTGTCTGAGGACAACATCTATAAACGTTACTTACCACGTATTTCGGCTTAGTGTTTTTCCTGTCACTGTCGCGCATTTGGGAACCACTTCGGATTATAACCCGTCGCTTTTATATAGTAGGTATTTTTATTTGGGTAGAATAGACCCTTTTCAGTGTATTTTAGAAAACCGCAAAGTGCGCAAAACCGTAGGCGCCGAGAAAAAAAAAACGCCAAAATCGCCAAAAGCTTCATTGGCGATTTTTTTCTCGGCGCCTAATTTGCTTCTGCATCGTCTCCGGCTCTGCGGGAATTGCAACCCCTTCGCCCTTACGTAACCTCCGGTTTTTATATACACTCTAGGGGTAGAAGCCAAAACACTACGTAAAGTCGGGGTGCCCCGATTCGGTTTGCAAAAATTCAAAAACTTACACTAATACTACTAAAACCATTAAAATCCGCTGTCATTGTCTGAACGCAAAACGGAACAACCTAGGAGTGAAATTCGTACTTTATCTGTGGTAAAATGACAATTTTATTAAGTAAATATGTTGAACTTTGTGAAACTTTAAGAATTTGAATGCGTTTGCGCAGTGCAAAAGTGTTTTACATGACGATATCTATACACTATAAAATTGTGAAGCTTCGCACGCGCGGGTTATAATTCGAAGTGGAGCCCACATTTGTGTAATTACAATTGCAATATAAAGACGGGAACATAACTAAGTCAAAGCACGTGTGCTAAGCAACGTATTATAATAAAAACTATCCTAGCTCTAAAACAACTAATACCTCCAAATAGATACTCATCGGCAAATGAATCTTAAAGTCGTTACCCCAATATCATAATCGAAAACTGTCTAATAAAACTACATAAAGGACAATGGGCAAAGATGTTAGGAAGTTGGTCCAAGAGCCTCCACTGATGAGACTTGTGGGAAATACAAGTGCGTATGTGTCTTATGATTCTGGCAAAATTCTATTAGATTCTGTCCTGGGGTTCTCTTGTTATGGTCATGTTTGTCGTGATAGTAAATAATTATGATTTTAAGTTTAACGTAAATATCACCTTCCTCCATGCACCCCCGCCTGTTGTGATTAAGCATAGCGATGCATTGCGAAAACTAAAGATTATAATAAGCTCAATGCATCGCAGCTGAGTTTCGAGTCAGCAAAATTCGACTCTTCGCCAGCCGCCGTCACTGCGAGCGATGCACAACCGCGCCCGCTCTCCCCGCGTCCCTCATCGTTGGGACGCCGAAGAATATTAGCACGTCCACGCCAGGACGAGCTTACTCTGCTACCGTTATTGCAACTCCAGCAAGCTAAACATCCGAGGGGTGCCCAGCGGCCCTCCGAACTAGTTCGAAGCTCGTTACTGCAGGTAACAAGCCAAGGACAGGCCGATGAAGAAGGCTTCATACGTGTGGAGAAGAAGAAGAAGAAGCCTGCTTGTCGCAATCAATGCGGTACCGCATTGACTGGTCCGAACATGTTGCTGCGTCCCGCTATTCCGTCGACTCAGCTGTTCGTGTCGCGTCTACATCACTACACGAAGGCCGAGGAGATCGTGGAGTACATTGCGATAAAGACCAAATTCACTTTAAGAGTCGAGAGATTGGAATCGCGCCACAAAACTAACTTTAAATCTTTTGTGGTGCGCGTTCCGACTCATCACCTGGAGACCTTCATGAAGGAAGAATTTTGGCAGAAGGGTGTCGTGTATCGGCGTTTTCGCGGAAGGCTACATGACACCTCGACTCAGCGCAATACGTCGCCGACTCAACGTAGTACTTAGTTCATGTTTTTAAATATTATATTATGTATTCGTTTATTATTATGTAAGAATATTTTGTGTATGTTATCTTTGGGTCTTTGCTGCCTGATAATAAAGGAATTATTATTATTTCGTTTATTCATTTTTATTACACATATTCTTTACATTTTTACAAAAACAAAAAAAAACAGAAACATAAAAAAAAAAATTGTAGCCCACCGGTATAGCGGTATCGAGAACAGGGTCCAAGCTACCGGTGGTCAGGGCTCTTGAGAGAGGAATCTCCTAACGATATGCGCCGTATTCAGAAATACCGCTTTCTGGACACTTTCTTTCTTTCTTTATTTCGTTTATTCATTCTATACACATATTGATTACATTTTTAAATATTTTTATAAAAACAAAAAAGAAACAAAAACATTTAAAAATATAAAAAATAGTAGCCCACCGGTATCGGGAACAGGGTCCAAGCTACCTGTGGTCAGGGCTCCTGAGAGAGGAATCTTCTAACGATACGCGCCGTGTCCAGAAGTACCGCTTTCTGGATCAAGCTGCCTAACGAGAGCCTCCTCTGGTGTTGATCGAGGCTCTGGGCTATTATGGCATTGGCCGTCACAACTATCGGCACAATGACTGCTGTATCCACATCCCACATGTCGACAACCTCGTGTGCCAGATCAAGATACTTAGTCTGCTTATATTTTTCAGTTTTCACGAGGTTCTCATCATGCGGGACCGTTATATCAATAATCATTGTGCGGCGCTCTAATCGATCTATCAAAACTATATCTGGCTTACTAGGCCACAATAGTCCTGTCAGTGATGATAGATCGATCCCAATACAACGTGATATTGCAATTTTCGAGAACTGGGTCGGGCACATACCTATAGTTCGGTACCTCCGATTCCACAAGACTGTATTTCAGAGCAAGTTGCTGGTGGATAATCCTGGCTACAAGGTTATGCCTATGCAAGTAGACTCCGTTAGCCAGACGAGAACAGCCAGAAATAATGTGTCGGATTGATTCCCCCGGACGGTGGCATGCCCGACAGATGTCAACCGTGCCGTCCTTCAGAATATATTTCCGGTAGTTGTTCGTCATCATAACTTCGTCCATAATCGCAAAGACAAAACCTTCGGTTTCCCCAAAGAGATCACCGAATCGCAACCAGGATACGGACGCTAACAGGTCTACATCGGGCCCATGCAAGGCTCGGTAAAAGCGCCCGTGAAGCTCTTTGCTCTGCCATACCTCCCTGCGGTCATTAGTATCTAATACTAGAGGTTTGCGCCAGTTCTCGTTAGCCAAGGATAGCGGAGTGAGGCCTTTGTCCACTGAGACCACATCTCGGTGCATCCCCACGTCGGTCTCTAGGAAGTATTCCCTGAGACTGCATACCTCACGGTTGTGCAGGGTCTTAGCATGTATGGATAACATAGTAATTAATTAGGATTATGAATTTGATTTTTCGATTTCTTACGTAGACGTTCATTACAAAGTTATCGCGGCATGTATAATGAGAAACGTCAAATGGGCTTCTTAGATTGTCGCGAGATTAATGATTATTCTCCATACCTGATATGGTTGCAGATTTTCTGTGATAATCACAGCAACTCCTGGATTTTTATTAAAAAGTCTTTGGGTAATGGTCATTCGTCTTTTACGTAACACAGAATGGTTACATAGTAGACAATGAACTCCCGCTGAAGGTCGATACATATTTATAATTATATAACTCACTATGTCCAATAAAATAAAAACTCAGTATGTCCAATATTAAAGAAAAATAGTAAGTATCCTATAATAAGCATAAGTCAGTTCGGTTATATAGCGGCAGAAACAAAATCCATTCCAAAGCAAATGTCAGTATTTTTTTAAATCGAAGATTACAACACAAATATTTTTATTTTTTTATTTTTAAGTAGGATGGCATCTCGCTGGTCTACCTAGGAGGTTGTCAGCTGCTTAACCGGCCTTTCTTTATGATACGTAAAATCTTATTATTTATATAACAAGAGAACCCCGGGACAGAATCTACTAGAATTTTGCCAAAATCATAAGACAAATGAGCACTTCCATTTCCCCCAAGTCTCATCAGTGGAGGCTCTTGGACCACTTTCACCCATTCTTCTTTACAATATTTCAGGGATAAGGAAAATAATATGAAACAACAAGATATTTTGTCATTCATTTATATTTATTTGCCAATATCTTACCTACACCATACCATCACATCAAGATAACTGCAAAAATAGTGTGAATCAATTAAGTATAACCATCAATCAAATAAGTATAGGCATCGTTGGATATAAGTAGTCAATCATTTGACGTAGCTTACAGAAATCTATGGCGTCTAGCGTCTTTTTGAAAGTTGCCCCCTTAGTTGTCCAAAGTTTCAAAATCCGTATGTTTTCCAAAACGTAGCGAAGGCCTCGTCGGTCCTTCAGTAAATATGGTTATACTGTAGCAACTTGTAGCTTGTTGAGTACACTTTCAGTTTCTAGTCAACTGTGTGTGCTTCAGCACACATGACTGACTGAAATTGGCAAAATGAACTAGACTAGCAAAAACAATAGTTTATTTTTTACTAGCGATACGCCCCTGCTTTGCACAGTTTTTACGAAATCAAAAATCAAAAGTCATTTATCCTATTTTAGGCTGAAAATCTTTTTGAACGTCAATGACATGACAAAACTTGATTTTATCGCTTATGATATTATGTAACTTGAATATTAAAGTATTTAAACATAAACCTTCCAGAATAAATTCACAATTGCTACGTCACTGGCTACCGTACCCAAATGAGGTAGCCAAATAAGTAGACAAACCATCCTGGCGATCAGTAATTACCCACTGAGTGAGGAAGGCGTAAATTACTTGTAAATAGTTTGGAAATTCCAAAAGTGCACGCCTCATAACACACATTCATAAACGAAAAAGAAAGAATTGAAAGAATTCAAAACATAGTTTCTAACAAAAATTTACAATTTATCACTTTTCATGAAGTATGTTTTGACTGCTGTTTTACCGATCAATATGGGTAAATTTCTAACCTCGCAATCCTTACGTAATGTCAAAGACTATTTATTTAGATATTTACGTTGTGGGTTGCTAGGCAACACGATAAGTCAATGTTGGAAATATTTAGATAAAGATATTATATTTTAGTTAGTATTTTAATAATTATAATTAAACTACTTTGAATAAAAGAGCCATTTTCAATAGGGTTCCTTTTATGGCCGAAACCAATGTATTAAAAAAAAAATGACTCAATTAATTGATTTTATCGCAAGCTACAATGTTTTCAAGCTTCATAAATTGACGGACAGGAATTTTTTTTCAACTATTTTGATGTTTTTTTCATTTCTCTTGCATTAAATCAATTGGTAAAAAGTACAGTATTAATCTCCATTTAATCATCTATAGAATGGTATATAAACTAAGTAGGTTCTGTGTACTAGCAGGAGTGTAACAATAATAACAGTTGCAGAAATGGGGCAAAAAATATTTTTCGATCGTAGAGCACACTCTAATGCTTCGCATTACGAGTCGTGCAATAAAATACTGGCGACTTGGCTACGCGTCACCAGGTCGCCAGAATATCGGTAACCGGAGTAGTCAGTCGTGGCTGCGCTTCTAACTTGGCGTCGTCGCCAGATCGTTTCAACACGAATTGTTTGAATACGTAGCCGGCGACGTCGCCATGGCGTCCCAGTGTGTTAGCGCTCTAATATGCATAGATATAGATTGGCATTTATTTATTTTTGTATCAAATTAAATTGAATGAAAAAAAGTATCGGCACAAAACGCTAAATTGCGTTTCAATTGTCACTTGCGAAAAAGTAATAAATGAAAATCGATTTAGAATGACAATCTATTCCCTTTATTGCCACTTCTCACAATAAGGAAAATAGAATCCAAAAGGGTTTCAGTTGAATCAATGGGGGCTCAATCCTTTTTATAATGATCCAGTTAATCCCCCTCATTTGCCACATAAAATGAGATGTTACTTTTTTTTTAGTCTTGTGGTCAAGGCCTCGAGTCGCATGCACGTTGTTGGTTCAAATCCGGGCGAGTACCAATTTGACTTCTTTAGTTCATACGAACTTTCTAAGTTTATCTGGGATTTAATCGACACCGGTGAAGGAAAACATCGTGAGGAAACCTGGACTTTATAGCTATAACATAAGTCAGAAATCGCCAACCCGTTTTGAGTAAGCGTGATGATCAATCATCGTGCCTTCTCTGTATGAGAAGGCACGATGATTGATCTTCTCTGTGTGCCTTAACCCTACAGTGGGACAATAATAGGCTGGTATTATTATTTTGGTTTTTAAATTAAATTTTCTCAGTTTAGTCCCTGGTGTTTTTAGAATCTCACGGGTGTGAACCAAGGTGAGATTCTAGTTATTATTCTGAGAAGGTAAATTGCTCTGTACTGCAGTGAAATTATTATCTAAGTCTAGTTGTAGAAATTTTCTTACTATGCGGCAATATTATTATTATACATTAACTCAATTGAGTCTTTAAAACAAGAAAGGTGTAGAAGTCAATGAGATTGAGCTGGTGCGATTTAAACTTATAGCGACAATACAAAAATACACACGTACACCGGAACGAAGCTAAGCAGGATTTATGACGTCATGTGTCGTTGTGAGAGCCGACGGAAATGCAGGGCTGTCACGGACTTTTGAAAAAATATGTCGTTTTATTTTATAGAATATAATTTAATAAAGTAGTCATAGGCAGTCGAGAATTACTGCTTGTCTGGTTTTTGCAAATAATTGGTGAAGAGAATATTCAATTTTAAGTTTTGTTAGTTATAAGTTTTCAATTACAATTCTTAAACACAATACTGAACAAGGAGAACTAAAATAAGTCTAGAGCATGCATTTTCATTATTTAAAAGAAATGTAAACTCAACATTAAACATGCTAACCCTAACAAAAACCATTAGCATAACATGCTCAATTTAAAAGCCACAGGTTGCTATGGTTAACCGAGATTTACGTGGTAAATAAATATTCATACAGTGACATTTCACACGTTGGTGGTTCAAAAAATACATTTGAATCTGTGATCATAAACATGCATGCAGCATGCAAATACCATAGCAATAAAAAAATAACTTTTATTTTCATAAATCATCAAAATCGATGCACTATTTATATACCAGTTCTAAAATCCGTTCATATTTTCTTTGCCAACCCTACCAAGTCCGTAAAGCGTGACTTATCTGGCCTAGAAGTGTGCACCAAGCAAACAGGCTGTTGGCCTCACATTCAGCCTGGAGGCCCATTGTGGCCTCCACTTATTCTGCAAGAATGGTCTTCAGACTCGCTTTGTAGACGATATTGGTTGATTCTGTTATGTAAATATGATAAATTGGTTGTGTTTTTCCTTCGTTTCGTTTATTTCGGTTTATAGTGAGCAGAATTTTGTGTAATTTTATAAAAGTGACGAGACTTGTCTTGGCAGTCGAGATAAAAGGAATGTTTTACTAAAATTCTGATAGCACAGATAATATAATACTACGTACTGATAGTGACCCTCAAACTTTCGAGTCGTATAACAAGTTTACGAAATGAGAATAATCTGCGCCATTTGTAGAGAAAAATCTTATTCCTTTATTTACATCATGTACATGATGCATATATTTGACATCTCAAGGTAATGAAATTTCCACTCAAATCACGTTCTTTTCTATGTCATCTTCATCTTTACAATTTCTATGAGTTCCACTTTAAAGTATTCTTCTATTGTGTCTTACATTTAAAACATCTATTATTCTTTCATTTTCTTCATCATCATCATCATCATTTCAGCCAAAAGACGTCCACTGCTGAACATAGGTAGGCCTCCCCCAAGCACCGCCATTTCGACCGATTCTGTGCGTCCCGCATCCAGCGAAGGATTCCTGCGGCCTTTATTTTCTTACTAACATGGAACCTTTTCATAACAAAAACTCCACATACGAACTCATTCATTTAACAAACGTCTCTTTCTCTTCGTAACACCCTCGACCTACTAGTGTGTGATTACAAAAATAATAAACTCGACTGCGAAACAAAAGACCGAAGAGTGCATTACTTGACAATTTGGGACCCCTACTTGTCGTGTCGTAAAAGTTAATCAGTTTTTCGGCTAAGTTTCATCTGAAAGTGTCTCTTGTGCAATATTTTGGAGCAAATTAGTGTTTATTTATCTTAGTTTGATATCTTTCTTGAATGGAAGTAGCAAATTTTGACTGCAATGGCAGTTCATTGCAACGATGTCTTTGAAAAACTCTTCGAATTAGCGTTAACAGTAAGTATTTAATATATATATCTCGGGTGGTATTTGCTTTAGAATAAATTAAAACTTTTTGCTTTTAAATATGTTTTAATGGAAGTTCAGCTGGAAGTATATTTTACATCAATACATAATTATGCTCACACCTTTTTCCTATGAGGTAGGCAGAAACCACAGAACGCCACCTGCTATAATCCTTATATCTATGACTTTATCCTTAGACGACAGAAATCAGGTTATTTACCGTCAGTAAAATAATTATCATTCTATTGAAGAAACACCAATTTATGATTTCATACCCAACCCAACTTTGGTGCTATGAATACCAGAAACCCGAACAAGCAAACTTTTTCAAAATATTTTCTATTTAGATCTCAAACACTCGTTCAACTTTCGAACACTTGAGGACTAATAAAATGAATGTTGTCGAAAGAGGCCAATCCTTGATCCAGTTAGAGTTATGGCTCCCAAAAACAAGTTAAGTTCAACAATAAAATTAATTCAGAGTACTCGAATCTGTGTGTTATGTTCACAAAACGACGAGCATTCAGCTTCGTTTACATAAAGATGTTATTATTTCACTTTAGGAACTGTTTCTATTGGAATTTTGCTATTTAGGAATGAGGAATGAGGTTTCCGCATGGTAATCTGGGGAGAAATATAGTGGTAAATTATTACATTCCCCGCATTTCGTACCTTGGGATAGTGCTGCACCAGCGCGATAACGTTTTGCTGCGCTATCTCAGTCTAAAGTGCAACGATGGTCCTACTGCGAGAATTGCCACCTTCGGTAGAATTTCCAAAATTCAAAGGTGTAGAATTTTATTTTCCAGTGGAATTTGACCTGTCTAGGAACAATTTATGCAGTAGCTTAGTGTCGCCTGCTGCTTTTGCAAACGTGAATCTAACGAAAGCATTCTTGATTTCTGGGCTTGAGGAAAATATCTGTCGTAAGTATTTTAACTCTTTAAAGGAATATATCATTAATTTGTTTAACATAAATCAATTACATGAGTTAAAGACAAAGACAACATAAAAATAAAACTACTCGACAGTCATACGCTCATCTCACAATACTCCAGACATGCTGACAAGAACTTCTATTCATCCGTGAACACGTCACAGTAAGGTTTAGCGTCCTAGAGAGCGTTAAGTGCAGTCTGTGCGAGGGACAGGGGACTGGGCTCGAGCGACGCACGGTTCTACTCCCAGGCACGTAGAACAAACATCATTTTCCCATGACAATTTAGAGTAAAATTTACCTTTATTATAGAGCTAAAAACCCAATCTGCCTAGCCCTTTCCCAACTATATTGCGGTCGGCTTTCAGTCTAATCGAATGCAGCTGGATACCAGTATTTTACATGGAGCGACTGCCCATCTGACCTCCACAACCCAGTGACTGGATTTTATGATATCCCTTGGTAAGATTGGTTGTCAGACTTTCGGGCTTCTGATGACCTGTAACGACTGTCAATGATCCACGAATGACAGCCGGGACCAAAGACTTAACGTACTTTCCGAGGCACGGAGGAGTCTCAGTATGTAAAAATAACCCATCCACAGACCAACCCCGGCAAGCGTAGCTTAACCTGATGGATCGAACCGTGCGGCTGTTATAACTTAGCCACAAGCTCTTCCGTGTGTTATTACAGAGCTAAAAATGACATTTATTGGGATTGGAAAAATGACATGGGAGTTTAACATAACTGGCGAAATGTGGGTGTACTCTATGTACATCTCTGCCTGACCATTCGAGGATAACAGGCATGAAGTTATATTATGTTTATTGACATGAACCTAACCTTGATACAGACGCGAAAAAAGTTCCAATCGATATAACATTTATGTTTTAAACATCTTTGAACAATTTGTCGGCTGGATGCTTGCTTTCATGTTCAATGTAAACAATAATTGTTTGTTTTTGTTTGTTTTGCTCTTTTTATTGTGTCTTGTTTGTTAGAGTATAGTGATGAGATGTTGACAAAGTTTGCAATCACTTGTGAAGATATTTGTGCTGAGTGGCGAAGTGTTTTGATGTTTTTCCAGACAGTGAAAGCATTTAGAAATTGAAACTTGATTTACACACAACTTTATATCAGAATTACCATGTTAGAGAAATATTGATGTTTTTGAAACGAAGAAAGAAAATAGACATTGGTTTAAAGCCAAAGGTGACAGAGTTGACTCCTAAAACAAGTTATACATATTATTAAATAGCCAGTCAAATTCACAACCCTTCCTTTGAGCGGGATGACCTGAACACGTACCGTGAGTTCCTGGAAGGACTTGTGGGAGGCCTTTGCCCAGCAATGGGACAGCATAGGCCAAGTAAAAAAAAAAGTTAGCCTCATGAATGCTTCAACAGCTCTAGATCCTCTCTAAATTGCTTATAATAATCTCAAAAGGTAACTGGAACATTGTCTCATCCATCAAAAACTCGAATTGGAGACCAACGGGAGTCGAATTCAGGACCAACTACGTTATAGGCGTACTTGTTAAATCTACACCGATATTATATGGCGAGCGTTCTGAAACGAAGTACGTTGTTGACACCATTTGTAGGCCCTCGACGTAAAATAATATCGTACTCGAGTAAAAAAATGTGAATCCATGAAATACTGGCTCCAAACAATGTTGGCACTTATTATTATTATTATTGTGTAATCTTTATTACCTATTATAAACCAAAATTATCTTTTTCATTCATTCATTCATTCAGTAAGGATTTGGGCTTTGACTTTAAAATTTAAGAAAATCAATAAAAAGGAAGATCACAAATAAATTATCATTGATAAAAGTTGCTGAGAAAAAATATTCACATGGTTGAAACGTTTTTATTGTACGCCAAGGCACCTCTGACTTTTCGGATTATAGTGAGGAAACCGCCATGCCTGAGAGAATACCTATTTCTCGACGGCATGTGAAGCCAAGTCAAAAGAAGAAGAAGATTGTTAACATTTCCAAATTGCTTATTAAATCAGCTTTCCGATCATAGTTTTTATTTCAACAAACTATTAATAGTTTGCGAAGCATTTTTTATCGCGCGGGTGTCGTGGCGGCGCGGGCCATTTCGCTACCGTGTCTCACAGGCTCGGAGTTATGAGAATAGTTTTTGTTTCGTGCTCGAACTGTCAAGTAGCTAATATCAATGGAGGTATAGACGAATTTTTTGGTGATCTTAATTCAGCTTTTAGAAATAAAAATTCCTACAAATTACGATCTAAATCATATTAGATCTATTTAGAAGCTGTTCTTTCAAATTTTGTGGATAATATAGTGGATTACTGTTACTAGCTATACCTAACCGAAATTTGAGAGGTTAAATAAGTCAAATCAAGAAGAAATAATCGGAAACATGCTTTTAAAATCTTATAATATCTATAAAAGTGGGGCCAGAACTACCTGCTTGTTTGCAAATCAAATTGCAAGACATAACTTTATCCTAGTTTTACTTCTAAAACAAGATATTTACGGTAGTTGTATGCAATAACTAGAAAGTTGGAAAACAAACAGGAATACCAACTATCCGTGACTGCGTGCCTGATATACATACTTCAAAACTATTTACCTATATAAAATACGAGTCTCGATTCAGTGGGAATATGAGGATCGAAAGTATCCTATGTAGCCTGGTCATGGCCTACATATTTGCCAAATTTCATCCGTTTAGCCGTTTTAGCGAGGAAGTGGCACAAAACATACAAAAAAATCAAATCTATTTTCTTTATAATATTCGTTTAGATACTGCTATTTATTTTTATATACCGCTTAACTTGCGACACACGACTATTCACACATTCAAAGGGTCTCCGAGTATCTATCAAGCAAAACCCTAATGCTATTAGTAATAGCATTAACATTTAACACTGAAATAATTTCTAAATTGTGAATAAAGGACATCATTCAAGTGTCGAACATTTTGTACCCAAAAACTAAAGTGCCGGCCAGAAAAAAAAAACATGGTATTCTTATGGAAAATAACACCCTTAACATTTTTTACTACTACAATGAAAGTATACAATTAACCCTTCCGCTGCTATTTAAGTTTGAAAAAGAAAATATTAAAAATCTTATTTTGAGCATTACAATAATGTTTTCACTGCTCTTGCTCAAAAAATGCGTCATTGTAGCGTACCAGAGCGAAGATAAAATAGCATTTCATCCTCTAGGGGCTAAAGTAATTTTTTTTTAATTTTTGTCTGTTGCCAACGAGCCTACCCCCCAAAAACGAAAAAGTCTTTATACCATTCCTCCTCTAAAAAGCTTCTTACCTATCTTACCTATCTTACCTATCTTACCTATCTTACCTATCTTACCTATCTTACCTATCTTACCTATCTTACCTATCTTACCTATCTTACCTATCTTACCTATCTTACCTATCTTACCTATCTTACCTATCTTACCTATATTACCTATATTACCTATCTTACCTATCTTACCTATCTTACCTATCTTACCTATCTTACCTATCTTACCTATCTTACCTATCTTACCTATCTTACCTATCTTACCTATCTTACCTATCTTACCTATCTTACCTATCTTACCTATCTTACCTATCTTACCTATCTTACCTATCTTACCTATCTTACCTATCTTACCTATCTTACCTATCTTACCTATCTTACCTATCTTACCTATCTTACCTATCTTACCTATCTTACCTATCTTACCTATCTTACCTATCTTACCTATCTTACCTATCTTACCTATCTTACCTATCTTACCTATCTTACCTATCTTACCTATCTTACCTATCTTACCTATCTTACCTATCTTACCTATCTTACCTATCTTACCTATCTTACCTATCTTACCTATCTTACCTATCTTACCTATCTTACCTATCTTACCTATCTTACCTATCTTACCTATCTTACCTATCTTACCTATCTTACCTATCTTACCTATCTTACCTATCTTACCTATCTTACCTATCTTACCTATCTTACCTATCTTACCTATCTTACCTATCTTACCTATCTTACCTATCTTACCTATCTTACCTATCTTACCTATCTTACCTATCTTACCTATCTTACCTATCTTACCTATCTTACCTATCTTACCTATCTTACCTATCTTACCTATCTTACCTATCTTACCTATCTTACCTATCTTACCTATCTTACCTATCTTACCTATCTTACCTATCTTACCTATCTTACCTATCTTACCTATCTTACCTATCTTACCTATCTTACCTATCTTACCTATCTTACCTATCTTACCTATCTTACCTATCTTACCTATCTTACCTATCTTACCTATCTTACCTATCTTACCTATCTTACCTATCTTACCTATCTTACCTATCTTACCTATCTTACCTATCTTACCTATCTTACCTATCTTACCTATCTTACCTATCTTACCTATCTTACCTATCTTACCTATCTTACCTATCTTACCTATCTTACCTATCTTACCTATCTTACCTATCTTACCTATCTTACCTATCTTACTTATCTTACCTATCCTACCTATCCTACCTATCTTACCTATCAGACCTATCCTACCTATATGAATAAGAAAAAAAACTTTTTTTTTTTAAAGCCGCATTCTCTTCGGTAGAATGCGTGCATTGCGTTGCGGCTACAGAGGAAATAAAAAAAAAGACTGGTGCGATATCCTATTTCTAAATTATTCTCCAATAAATTGCATTGGTAACCGTAATATGATTTACAACAGTGAAAATGTCATCATCTAGTGAGAATGGAGACCCTAAGGAGATGGATGAGAAAGGAAAAGAAATAATTTTATTAATTTACTATTTTATTTTCTCGCAATCGTAGTGAAAAGTAGAGTGTAACACACGGCGCTAAAAACCCATTATACCTCGGTTTCTGTTTACTCCCTCGCTAAAGCTCGGGAGTAAAACTACCTCGTTATAATGGGTCATTTTAGCTCCTTGTATAACAATCTACTATTAAAAAGAGAAACAACCTTCATCATCATCATTTCATCTTCATCATCATAATTTCAGCTGGAAGATTTCCACTGTTGGACATAGGCCTCCCCCAAATATCGCCACTTCGACTGGTTCTGTGATTCTCGCATCCAGCGGATTCCTGCGGTCTTCACTAAATCATTGGCTTGCTGAAGACCGTAAGAACCTCCACCTTGAACCTCCACGCTTCGTCTTCCGGTACGTGGTTGCCACTCCAGAACGTTTCGGCTCTATCTATACCCATCGGCTATCTTTTCTGCGAGCAATGTGGGCTGCCCACTGCCATATAAGTCTAGCAATTCTTCGGGTTATGTCGGTTGCCTTGGTTCTCCTACCGATCTCTTCATTTCTAATTCGATCACGTCGTCAATGAATCTCCAAGCATAGCCCTCTCCATTGCCGTTTGGGTGACTTTCAGCGTTCTAACGAAGCCCGTTGTAAGCGACCACGTTTCAGTTCCATAGGTCACCACTGACAACATGTGAGAAGAGAAGATAAAGAGTAGGTTCCCGAAAACCGCCCAGCCAAGGATTCGGATTCCACGATTGACCTCGAAATTGGACCTAGGTACCTAACTGGACAGTTTGTCCTAGGTTAACGTAGTCGTCCATAACTTCGATTGTAAAGTCTCCGATCTTCATGAGGGCCATTTGACATGAACTTAGTTTTATCTATGTTCGTTTTAAGACTTTCTGTTTCGGAAGCTCTACTGAGGTCATCGAGCATTGTACTGGTCCTCCGATATAGTAGTCATAGCTGAGACTATCTAGCCATCATGACTACTATATCGTCGGCAAACCGAAGGTAAGTGACGTAGTTGCCATTGAAGTTGATTGCTACGCCTTTCCTGTCCAGAACCTTGAAAACCTCCAATCCAGCGGTGAACAGTTTGGGAGAGATAACGTCTCTCTGTCTCAGCGGCTGGAAGTCGTCAAACCTACGCGCGAGACGGTTCGTGATGACTCTTGAAAATAGCTTGTAGACATGGTACAGAAGTGCGATGGGCCAATAATTCTTAAGCAGGGCATTGTTGCCCTTTTCAAAGAAGAGTACCACCACACTTCTGCCCGCCTGTGGCGTTTTACCCTCGAGTCTGCCTGCTATTGTAAAAGAAAAACATTTCCCTCAATTTTTTTCTCGTAATTTTTTTTAATACTTATCATACCTTACTATACGTAACGCTCAATTCTCATGTCTATTTCTGCAATGGGCAATAAATGCTTGCGTCTTTAAACGAATGTCCAAAATATTGTTGGCAAAACATAATTTTTGGTACCTACTTTCAAACTCAAATAGCAGCCAGGGGGTTAATTGTAGACTTTCGTTGTAATATAAAAAAATGCTCAGGACGTTATTTTCCATAAGAAAAAAGCATTATTTTTTTCTGGCCGGCACTTTAATTTTTGGGTACGATTTGAATGATGTCCTTTCTACTTCACATAGGTACGCAATATTATTTAGGGTTGTCCTAAGAAGTGGATAATAACATCTAAACTTTTGAGGATGACTTTTGATAATTCCTTAACTTTTTTAAATGACCGAAGCGTGGAGTAATTTATACACAACTAGCTACGCACCGCGGTTTGAATTTAAGGGGATAAAGGTATTCTATGTCCTTCTGCAGGTCATGATCTGTGCCAAATTTCATCCAAATCAGTTCAGCCGCTTAAGCATGAAAGCGTCACAAAGAAATAAAAAAAAATTACTTTCGCATTAATAATATTAGTTTGGATAGGATTATAAACAAAACGAGCTATGAAAAATGACCACTAATGAAAGTCAATACCAATGAAAAAGACTCGTTGAAATGATCCAATATTAATCTCAAAGTTGGACCTCCATTATCGGAGTCAGTCAGGTATTTTAAACTCCCCATAGAGAACTACGGATAAACAAATGTATGCAATAAGGCAAAGTTGTCAAATAACAAAGAACAACGGCTCTGCAACTTTGCCGGAATCTGTTATTAAATTTCTTATCGAAGTACTTTTTATTGGGGGCGAATACTTCGTCTTACGGCCGCCATTTTTGTTGTTGGTTTTTGGGAGAGGAGGGCAGAATCAAATAGTGGGCTAAGTGATACACTGATATATTATATAACTTATAACATAACACCTGTATTCCCCAAAGGGATAGGCAGAGGTGTACCTATAGTACCCTTAATTCGCCAGTTATGTTTAAGTCCCACGTAATAGGGGGCCAGACTATTGCCACCAACCGGGCACAAATCCAGACTCCGGGCTGCTACTGAGAAATTCTAGATGGAAAGCCCTATAACACTTTGGCTAACCCGGGAATCGAACCCAGGACCTCATGTTGAGCAATACCACTAGACCAACGAGACAGACATGCATGCATGGCATGATACACTGATGGCGGAACCGATGATAGGTATTTTTACAACTAATAATAAAGCTTGATGATGAAAGTATACGTTTGCAACCTCTATTACAGGTTAGTTACTTCGCTGAACCCAGTTTGTTCCAAAATAGTAACTTTGGACAAATTTGCTCTAAAATATAAGATTATGACATAGTACAACTCCTTTTCTGCAGACCAATTTTAAACCTGTTTCCTCTTTTTTATATTAAAAGGCGTTTCAAAAAGCAATCATGGCGTAGTCTTTACTCTTGGTAAATTAACTACTAAATTACTGATGAGGTCAGCTTTGAATAAAGGAGTTAATTAATAATGGTTTGCTAATTAAGTCACAGTTAAACTTGGGGTAGGTATACATAGTTGAGAAACCATTTTTTAAGGGTTACGCTTTTACCTCTGTAAAAAATTTCAAAGGTATAATGGCAAAGGCACATAGGGGCGTGGGCGGCGATAAATGCGCTGAAAAAAAAGTTTATTTTACATTGTGCATAGCAAAGAGTTTTGCTTTTTACAAAAACAAAAAGCGTAGGTTGTGTTAAACAAATACAACCCTAAATTATAAGGAACACATTAACTCCTATTCTAATCTCTCTCCAACACAAAATGTACGTGAATCTGTAAACAAAATGTTTTCAAACAAAGTTGTGAACTTTAAATTATTTTATAATTTATACTGTACGAAGTTGTTGAGTTAAGTTGTAAGGATTCGAGCCTTGCTTCGTTACTTTGTTTTTAAATAATCATGCGTGTGAAACAAATACGCTGATATTAAGATTAATGTATACGAGTGTTTTGAGGATTGAGATCTTAAGGTAATTTTAATTAAAATATTTTTGAGACCCAATAAAGTAGAATAACAATTAAGATTTTGTAATGATAGGTATGTACTACATTTCGAAGATTTTTTTCTATAAAGAAACTTAACCGGTGTATTGTGAACATAATTTTATTTTATTAAGTTTATTACTTGATTTTGCTAGCAAAAAAGCTAAATATAGATACCAGACCATTTGACAACAAAACGATAAACCTAGAAGATCAGATTGCGGTAGCCGCAGTAAGTCCATTCCGAGGGTATCTCTTTGCAGCACACTTCAATCTTGCTATCACGGTTATCATGCAAACATTTACAGTCGACACGGTTAGTCAAAACGTCACAAATGTGACGAACTGACCTAGAGCTATCTCGACATATTGGCGTGTGCTAGTATATTTTATTCAATGTCTTGTGTTGAGTAAAGCAAATTATTTGCATTTGTATAGGAATCTAGTTTTTTCTTACTGAACAGACAGCTGTGCTGCTGGGGAGTTTGTTTCGCCACTTCTTCTTCCCCGCTAAAACACTAGAAAGTGGTGAATGGAGAGCGATTTTGGGGGACTGTCTTATGTAATTTTGACGTTTCTCAGCCTAGTTTGAATAAATAACTTTTGAATTTTGACATTGCTCACTAATACGATTGTGTAAAAGTCGAGGTCAGACACTGCAGTCTCATTACTACTCTTCACACGTAGGTATCTGAATATACTGCCTATATATATGCCTATGGCATTAAGTCCGCCTCTGTACATTTCTGTGCTTGAAGTATTAAATTAATAAATACTGAAAGCCAACACTAACCTGGTCGGAAAGAGGCTAACCAGATGAACCTTAGAAAACAATAGAAGAAGAAGCCATCCTATATTTATCTTCCATCCCGCAAGGATAACTGTAACTAGAAAGGAAATTAGCACTTTTTTAATTTCTGAAGTCCAGTGTTAACTCAAGAAACAGCTCGGCGTGGAAATTACATTTTACTTCTATTTTTACTGATTGTATGAAGTCGGTTAACTTGGTGGATGGAAGAATAATAACTGCTGCTCAGCGCAAACTATCGAGGAAAATGGTGGAATTTGAATGTGACTAATGAAATAATTAGAAAGTAAAAATTAAAAATACAGATAAAGTTAAGCGCACATTACCGTCGCATTGAGTTGCAGCGCATTGCATTTCAATACAAAAAGCGCTGTGGCCTATAGTATGCGATGGTTCATGCAAAATTTACAAATGAGAAGTAGGATTTTTTTGCGTTGCAGTACCAGTATGAATTATTTTAACCGTTTTCATATTGATAAACAAAATAAACACAGAGTCAAATATCTGATCTACCTAGATTAGACCTGACCAAGCTGTCAAGTGGAAAACAACATAGCTGGGCGCATTATCCACGATGCTTTTCAAAAGTAACGTGTTACAAACTCAAATCACTAATAAGTAGTCAGAATGTTACAGCAATAGAATTTTAGTGGTGGCCCGTACACGACGCAACTAATCACAAAATCAACTAGTTAGTGACGCGTTAGTAAGTCGCGTCGTGTACGGACCGCTATTGAAATACTTACTAGTGCTGTGGCTTGTGACATTCTGACTACTCATTGGTAAATTGAGTTAGTAACATGTTATTTTTTTGAGTAGCATTTAAAATAATGTCTTCTTCACAGTTACTCATAAAAAAAAACATGACATTTTATTGAGGAAAACGTACATACGGCCCTTCGGAGCAACTGGACAGATTCTCAGCTGAATTACGCTAGACATTTGCAGTATAAGCAGTTCTCGCATTGTATAGAATTTCCGTACGATGAAAGAGGTCAGTGGAAATGAATATTTTGATATTATGTAGCCTTGGGTAACGATCATTCATAATAACACACATGAAAATAAAAAGCTCAAATAAAAAGCCCTTTCAAAACAAGCATGAAATTACATCACTTATCTTCATATTTGTGACATCAAAACTAAATAAAACGAGTTTATGACTCATCAAGCTTTATGTGTCAAATTAACTCCAAAACATAAAAACGCCCTAACGGTGAAGAAAATGGCGGAAGAGAAGTAGTAAGTCAGTGCCTAGTAAAAAGAAGTCTCGTGTAATACTAATAAAATCATGGGCGTTAGAAATCCATATCCATTGTTTATATTATAAATGCGAAAGTAACAAGATTTGGATGAGGTTTGGTACATTGATAGACCATGATCTGGGTTAGTGTTCGGACTTTTATCGGGATAAAAGTACTTGGAATAATTTGCGACCACCACGCGGGCAAAAGCTAACTTTAACACTGAAAACCTTATCGCGTTTATGTTGTGGATAATGACGACGAAATAAAGCATTCTCTTCCAAAGCCTAGATTATTATACAGCTACGTTACTCCAGTAAAACTGTGTAGATACATAAGTAAACATACATTCACACAACTTTTATAGCTCATCAAAGTTTATACAGCGAATTAACTCAGCTGTAGGTAAAAAACATAAAAGGTGTCTCGTATAGCATATTTTGACTTTAATTCTGTCATAAAGTCACTGTTTCATTATACTTTGTATGTTAGGTAATATCCCAAGGATCTAAAGGATGATACTACTGTACCCAAGTACACAAATTAGGTTTAAGTTGACAATGTGAAGTGTTCCAACTGCAAAAAAATTAGCCAGTCGTAGTCATACATGTCATGTGTCGTTTAATAACTTTTTATCGTCGATTTAAGATTATTAGATCCAGTATTTCACACTTTATATTCCTGTTAGATTGAAATTGAGATTCCTGTAAGAATTTTGTGATTGAATAAGGAAATATTGATCAAATTCACAAAATTTGTACCTATCGACCTGCCAGGCTCCAAACCTACACTAATAAAGAAATTCCTGCGGACTAGATTCAGGAAAATGTAATCTTCCTGAACTGAACAAATTATTTCCTTCCCATAACTTTCAAAATAAAATATTTTACAGGTGTGCTCACCTCATCTCCGCTGCGGCATTTCATTCGCATTTCATATATGAGCTGTCAAAAGTTTACTGTCAAATGTGTAATAAAGTCTTATTCGGATAACCGACTATATGCATGTAAATGTGCTTTTATTAACACTTTATGTTCTACGACCCTAATATTGCTAAGGTCTATTAGATCTTTTGCTTTTACACCTCAACATTACATAAAGTTATAGGTAAGCTTTATTTTTATGTACAAACATAACGGTAAATACGAAAGAATTTCAGTATTTTTACTCACGATTTGTGGAATTCGTTATTATTTTTGTGAAAGTTTTTTAGCAAGCTCTTGAAGTGTTATGTAACAGAATAAGTTTAGACTGAAACGTTTCAGTGCTAACAAAATTGTACCATTTCATTCAGAGTGTTTTGAGGCTAATTTGTGAAATTGGGTTTTGTAAACGAGAAACAACAGTTTTGTATTTTATCTGTGGTTTCATTTCGGCTTGTCACGTTTATGAAAATATTTTGTATCGACACTGAGTGTGGGATTTACGTAAATGTTATAAAGTGTGGATTTTTGAGATGGGGCAGTAATGGCGTACCTTAACCATTGTAGCTACAGGAAAATGGGCTTAGGAGACCGTCCTTAACTTTTGAGATATTTCAATTTACATTCACATTTTTTTTATTTAATACGGGCGACTTTTACAAAAAAAAATGTTAGTGCCATTCGATTGTATCTTCTAAAGATCATAAAACTCAAATGAGGTTTGAGTACTAGAAAAGTCAGAAATGCAAAAAACTTTTCCCCTATTATAATCAACCTATTGATGTTCCCACAGTTGGGACACAGGCCTCTCTGTGAGAGGGAGTGGGCCGTAATCTACCACGCGGGCCCAGTGCGGGTTGGTAGATGGCACATGTCTTCGAATTTTTGGTTCTAAGACATGCCGGTTTCCTCACGATGTTTTCCTTCACCGTTTTGAGAGCAGTGGTGATGAAATTATTTACACAAAGTAAAGCGCCTGCTTCGGTTCGAACCCACGACCTACAACTCGTAAGTCGGGGCCGATACCACTGGGCCACCACTACTCGTTTCCCATAATATTTCGTAGGAAATGATATAGGCACACTGGATAAATAAAGATAATCTCCTAAAACCGTTTTTCTGTAACTACAAAGGTTATAGTACCTACCCTTACAGCCCCGGCTTAAAAATCCACCCTGTATAATACCTATACTTAGCATACGTATTAAAAGAAGAGATGATTGGGTTCAACACCTTGTTCTTTAACAAATATCTTTAGCTCACATTGAAAGACTTTAAATTAATCAACAAGGTCGTAACTCATAAATAATTATTCACGTAACCGCACCCTTCTAAATGCAAAAACGTCGTATCTCATTTTAGGTCATTATGCTTCCAAAGCGTTCAAGCATCAAGTACGAGTACTTCGACACTAATTTGAACTCTAATTAATCCGTCTGAGACCCTCCACGTGATTTTACGTGTGTATTTAACCCTTCACTGCTCACTTTCAATTAAATCGCTTTCATTGCACTAAAACCAATTAATGGTCTTAGCAATCAAATGAGATGCTGGAAGGACATTTAATACGGTGGCGACGACGCAATCTCACTGGGTGTACACTTTATTGCATCTATTAGGTTTAGTACAGTTAATGAAGATTGAAGGACAGGTGGAGTGTTATTGATTAATTGCGATGAATGAACATAGGTTTGGACTTTGGGATATTAGGTGAAAGAAGCATTATGTTGTAGACAGCAAATGGTCGGCGAGCATGGTTGATGGATGAGTCTATGATGGAAAAGAAAAAATTGTCGGCCAATAGAATCTAACCTTGTTTGAAATAAACCATCGTATCTTTCAATAAGTAAGTTCAATTAAGAAAAGCCTACGAAAAAAACGAATACGAATTACGCTCTACCCGCACGGTCTTTTGAAGTCATTCCGATTCATTGATTCCGATATACGAGTATACCTCACTTCTAAATAAATAAAAGTACTGTCTGTAAATTCTTCTACAGTAAAAAATAACACATGTTTTTTTTCTCATTTCAGGTAAGTATTGACTTTCAGAAAAATCCTGTAACGAATTTAGGTGAGTTAACTTTATTATTTTCAGGGTAAATCAAATTTGGGACATAGATCGCATTTGGGGACTCACAACAAATCGTGAGGTGTATCTTCGTAACTCAATAAAAAACGGCGAATCGGATCGTGCGTCCTTCGAAATTTGATAACGTGTATCTTGGGTACAATTACTGTGTTATGACGGTATTTTGGACCCATATGTCGCATTGAGAGGGTTGTTTTTTGGAAGAGAGATTTATACTTTTTTTTTAGGTTGTTGAACTGATATAAAGGTGCAATTTGATTATGTATTGTGTTTTTATATTTTTGTTGGTAAAAATAATTTCGTCTCGCAAGATTTTTTTAAATAATAAATTTATCAAACTATAATCGTAAAAATATTTTAGGTCGGTATTCTATAGTATTGTATCAAGCCAGCAGTAAATTAGTCTGCCACCAACCAATACACAGCTGCACGCACAGCACGTAATTTTATACGGAAACCAATAACCTCACATCATCTAGACGTGTGAATCGGACGACCATTGCTTGATTTTTACCATTTCCGCACTTTCTTCACTGCACAAAATCCTAAACAATTTATTCATGCATACAAAAACAAGTAACCAACATCGCATTGTTTAGAAAATCCAAGGAAAAATAAACGTAACATTTTTCCCACACACCGATCAACTTCGAAAAAGGAACCTATAAATTTTACAGACAAACACGACACGCCTCTTGCTCAACCGTAAATAAATCCAGCCACAGCTCACCGATTTTCCGACAAAAAAAGGAAGAAAAAAAAAATGATTAAAAAAAGTCGCATCAGCTCGCCCGCGTGAAACCTGTCAGTCGCATAAAGTCATGTTTTCGCGTTCGGGCTCTCTGTTCGCGAGTGTACCTCACGGTAACTGACGGCCCAAACCGCTAAGCCTCCCCACAGTTTTTCGTAAAGGTATTTAAAAATACAAAACCTTTTTTGACAATACTATATCTACGCAGTGTTTGTTACCTTTATTTTATTTTATTGGACAACTGACACAGAAATACGAGTATTGGTTGGTTTTTGTTTAGCTGTCAAAGGTATTTTTCGGTTTGCCAATATATAGAGTATTTGAACCGTGAACAAATCAGTTTTGAAAATGTTAGGTATTGTAGCCAAAACAGAATTTGTTTAATTGAACCTAACAATTATATAAGTTTTTCTTACAAACTACAATGTATGAAACGAGCATTCAATAAAACCATTTATTTTTAATATTTTAAACAGGGATGTCTCAAGAAAATTATAATTAAAAAGTTGAATAGAATTACCTCCTTACATTCTATGCAAACGTGAATGTATTTTATTTAATTTTCTTTTCATTTCCAACGCCGACGATGCGGGCGGCGCGGGCGGCGCGGCTTCTTGTCTGTTAATCCACTAGTCTGTTGTTACCATTTTGCTTCTAAGTATTAATAAAGGCCCATCTCAATATTAAACCGATTTACGAAGCAAATTCACACAAATACAATCTAACTTTCTTTCCTAATTAATTTGTTTCACGTTGTAATCTTCTCTCATCTTTTGACGTTCCCAGATCGTATCATCAGTTATAGATATGAATATGAAGATCCGTACAAGGACCATTTTCTAAAGCTTTTATCACATTAACACAATTGTATAATATCCCATCTCTGTGAGGTGTCACACTGAGCTTACATTCTGGTCACGTTAGCACGCTTGTGACGCGCGACCGCTTACCGACGCGCGGTGTCGCGGCCGTGACGCGGATTATGTCTGACAGTGAGTGCGCCGCTTTATGTGGGCTTACGTCGCGTCGTAAGTGTGCTCGAGGTTGGGTGGAAGTCCTTTTATTAAAAGAAGGATATTAAAGATTGGTTTAAGTTATTGTTTGGTACGTAACTTATGACAAAGCAAGGGCAAAGTTTTTCCAAACTGAACAGACAGCTGCACTGCTGGGGAGTTTGTTGCCCAACTAAAGCACTAGGAACTGGTGAAGGGCGGGCGTTTTAGGGGGACTGTCTTATGTAATTTTAACGTTCCAAAAGTTTTGATTCTCAGCCTAGTTTGAATAAACGATTTTGATTTAGAAATTGTTACTAATGGTGGGTGGAGAAGGAATAATTATGTGAGCAGAAATCAAAAGCCTCTTCCTTTCGAGACGCCTTGCATGTACCAATGTTGATTAAAGTGTCCTTGACCGGGAACCACACAAAAATGCGGCAAAATAAATAATATTGCGGTTCAGACGAACCCAACTCTAAATTATAATATTTTTCCTTTACATCAACCCATTTTATGAGCCATTCCCAAATGGAATTTAAACAGATAACACCTTCATACCCAATTTATTTATATCAAGCAGGCCGCATGTGTTTTTACCTTAAAACGCCCATATAAAAACCCTTACCATAATGTCTAACGGCATAATTAGGTAACCTTACCTTACCTTGCCGGTACGATCAATCGTAAAAATTGCAATCAGAATTCGAATCGTAAATAAAAAAATAAAAACAAATGGTTGGGAAGAGTCGATAAATTATATCGAGAATCGTCGTTTAGTGATAGGCAATAAACATGGAAGCTTAAGTGCTGAGGACACGCTATAAATGGCTATAAATTCGCGCTTACTCTAGCCCGGGTGGTTTTTGATGACGATTGACAAGCAGCAATTTATGACGTCGATGTGGGAGTCATGTTTTTGGATGGTTAAGCCAAGGGTGATGTATAGGTGACCATTTTTGATCTATAATGACGGTATATTAAAGGGCTTTTGGTCTGAGTTGTAGTGTCAGCATTTCTATATTTTCCGGTTTGATTTCGTTATCGGCCAGCGCTCTGATTACGAAGTCGTAAATTGTTTGAAAAAAAGATCCAGTAGGTAACGTGACAAATCAATTTGAAAAACAACAAAAAATTACATTTTATTTGCTAGTTCGTAAAACATAGCCATAACTATTATAAGTACCCTAGCTTCCAAATGAAACTGACAGAAATGCATCCTTCTAACTTACAGTATTATGCATGTTACAAAAAATCAATCTGCCAAGCCTTTTCCCAACTATGTTGGGGTCGGCTTCCAGTCTAACCGGATGCAGCTGAATACCAGTATTTTACACGGAGCGACTGCCTATCTAACCTCCACAACCCAGTAAATGGGTAATACGATACACCTTGGTAAGACTCGTGTCAGACTTTCGGGCTTCTGACGACTCGTAAAAATCTGTCAAAGATCCACGAATGACAGGCGGGACCAACGGTTTAACGTGCTTTCCGAGGCACGGAGGAGTCTCGGTATGTAAAGTTGGTCACCCATCCACTGACCAACCCCGGCAAGCGTAGCTCAAACCGATGGATCGACCCGTGCGGCTGTTATTACTTAGCCATGAGCTCCTCAGTTAGTTACAGTGCCTCTATAAAATCTACGTCATGTTTCGTCGAGCGACTTCCTAACCTTAGTTTGCCATCCATCAAGATAGAGCTACTACAGTATCTTGCAGGACAATAAAATAAATCCTCATATTATTTCAGTTCAATGGGTTTTACGTGATCCGAGTGCAAATGGACTGATCTGGCTTATCTTCTCGCTTGCATTGTTTTATAGGGTAGGCAGGACTTTCATTTTTGGAGATAACTATGAATATGATGAAAATCTGTGGAGTTGACGAGATTTTTAGTCAATGAACTTTTGACTTAATTTTGGTTTTATAAAAAGGCTGTGGCGCAAAGCGTTAGATCGGTTGTTATAATGCAACTTTGGAAAGGCTTCTATTCTTTATGATTGATTGAAAGTTGATTTAATTTTAAGATAAATTCTTTGTTTTCTTGCTAGCGGTAGCTTTTATTCTCTGTAGTTATAGCATTGCATTGCCACATTTTAGCAAGGGGCCAAGTCTACTTATTTACAAACGTCACAATGGTCTCTCGATGGTGAGTTTTTGATAGATTTTGTATGGCAAATCTGTCAACAACTAAGAATGGAGAGACCATTGTGACGTTTGTAAACTAGTAGACTTGGCCCCATGTAATCGTGTTATTTACGTACTTAAAATATAAATAAATTTAATAAATCAATATTAATCTTTCACATCTTAGCTGTGTTTTTATAGACAAATAATTTGGGCACTGAAATAAGTAATTATTGTATACTTTGATATTAATTTGACGAAAAAGGAAATAAATTGAAAAAGATGTGAATTCTTGATAATTATAACTTACAAATAATAATGATTTGCACCAATTAGGTGCCTAATGGTTTTCCTTATCTGTGTATTTTATTTCTGTCTTTAATAAATGTTTTAGTAATAAAATAATTCAACTTAAAAATAATTACAAAGTTGGCGAGTCTTTACAAAAGAGTCGATGGCTTAGTCATTAATAAAATTATTGTGGTAAATTATAAAGGTAATCGTAGACGGATACAAAAACTTATTTTAATGAGCGTGTTACTCCGAAATCATAGTAAGCTATGTCGAATTCGTAACTATCATAAATTAGATCTTTAATTGTGTAGGTATACACAAATAAATATATTAAATCGGGGGGCGCGAGTTACGTAGCGCTACATTATGAAGGTCGCTGACGATGCATCCGCATCAACCTAAATTGCATAGCGCCACTACTTATGAAGGTCGCTGATGTTATATACGTGCCAAGCTTAAAATCGCTGATGCACGGTCTATATCATCAATCGCTTCCGCAAGTTGTTAAGGTGTTTCAATAAATTGTAAGAAGGATCATTCTATTCTCCTACTTCGAGGTAGAATCATCATTCGTAGGTTTAATTTTGTAATATTAAGTAGTAATTAAATTAATTTAAGATCATTTCGGTTTTTCTTCAATCCTCTGATCGCAGCAAACGTAATTCGCGGCAGTGCCCCTGCCAAGTCGAGCAAAACAAACAAACAAATAAACAAAGATTCAGCCGTAATTGTTTGTGAAAATGGCAATCGCACACGGCTATAGAATCTACATACAACAAAATCTACCTAATATTAGTGCTGTGACCGCTTTATTTATTTAAGACTATTTAAAATAGTAGATTATTCTTATGTGATTACATAATATGTTACCGTGCGATGGCCAAGTCGAAATATTTATTAAAGAAATAAAGATGTCTAATATTGATGCAGTCACTATAAAATGTTGTTAGTTATCTAATTAGGTAAAAAATTATGACTAAGTTGTCAGATAGATACTCCCATAGACAGGTAGTGAATAAATTAACCTACTTGGTTTGACATTGAATCTCACAACGTTTTTTCAATAGAAGAACTGCGTTGCGAGACTAGCATATTATGTTTTTGAGATCTATTCCCATCCAATACCAATGGGATTATAATTTACCACGAAACTTATTCAGCTAAGAAATATCTACTAATTACGAAAACAAAATACTCATTCAAAGAGAGACCTCGCAAGTTCCATCTTTGATGTCCGATATTTGATATTTTGTGCCCATTCAATACAACGCAGTAATTAATTTGAGCCACAAAAGATATATAAAGACACAAAGGTATCAATAAATAGAAGAGAAAGTAGTGTAATGGATATTCCTGTTATGTCTTCTATAGGTATCTATTTCGATAGAAAATGTAGGGACATAATTCAAAGAGCCTCCTCAAGAGTGACTATGTTTGAGTACCCCCGGAAAAACCTGGGGCGTTGACCTTCCTACCTTGGTAACAGACAAAGAGTCATTGTAGGAGTCTTATTAAGCTATGTAGAATTCGTAACGATCGTGAATTAGCAGCAAGTTACTGTACAAACAGCAAATGTGATTCCGATTCGATTATCAATCTGTTACAATGTGTACAGAATCACAAGAAGCTGAAATTCTGTTTCCTTTTTATTCCAATTCATCTTGGGGAAACATTAGCAGTACTTTTTCATGTACCGACACCATATTTCATTCGCATCACAAGAAAAAAAAACGGCAAATTCCTTTTACGAACTTATGTGTCATTTCTTGCTTAGTATTCAGCGCGCGCGGACGTGCGGCTGGCTGTCACGTGTACCGATACTTTTTATTTATTTGATACTTGGAACTTTTGTAACAAAATAAATTAAATTTTTGGGTTGATTATAAGTTTATGTGCTTAGTTACAAGTTTGAGCTATTTCATTTAAGTTGTTTTGTACTACATGCCTATACTTTCAACAGAATTTCTTATAAAACGATTTTGTTTTATTACTCGTTTGGAACTTTAAAACAAACAAGATGGTTAATTTTTACCAAAACATTATGAATCAAAGGGCCTTACTATTAATAAAATAATCCAAAACAAAATAACATTTGACTACCCCTTCACTAAAAATGCACCAACATAATTGAATACCTCTCTACAGCTGAGAATCTCACAAAGTTTCTTGAACACTAGGAGTCACAGAGTATGTGTGTGCTGTGCAAAACTGTACTGTGTACTTTAGTACGGTGAATGTTAGAAACTGTATAAATTTATGCTTGCTTTCTGGTGAGCAACTACCATAGAAAACCTTAATAGGAGAAAAGCGATTCGAAGTAGTACGTCAGTACTATTATTTATTCTGTGGTAGTATAAGTATCAAAATACGCTTTTCACCATAAAATATTTCTTTAGAACCCATTAAAAAAACTTCACATTTCATAACTTTCCATCACCCAAATATATGTATCAAAAAGCTATTTTTATGAAAATTCTTTAACTCCATGACACTTTTTCATACAGTATTCGCTTTGTACACTCTCCAGTTTCGGCTGTCACGAACACAGCTCAATAATAACTCAACAGAGCGCAACATTTTCTCGTCAATTGTATTTTGTTTCGAACTTACGAGTATATATCGTAAACCGATCCGTACATTTTATGGAGCTCCCCTACAAAACATATCCGCTATCGTATGCCTTGTCACGGCCGTAAAATATTGTATTATACAACGTTTATTATATACAAAAGAGGTTAGATAGGTGAATGTGGTATCTGATTAAATAAAGAGTATGATTTATACAGAATTTGTAATTTGTGTAGCATATTACAGGTTACCTGTACTGGCTAAAATATTATACTTATTGACATTTCTCATTTTATTATTTCTTTCTGTAACTTTATTACCTACTGAATTCAACACCTAAGGCGGGCCCTAGACGATCAATTTTATTATATTGCACAATATAATGAATTGCGCAATGTTTTCGACTGTTTAGGGTTAATATTGAAGATTGCTCAAATATTGAACAGAAGTTTATATGAGTTTAATTTTTATTGTAAATAAAATATGGTGTATATTTTAATTCCATCGTGTAGGATAAGTATTGCGCAGGTCTTGCTCACGCGTAAACTAAGAAGCCGTTGAAGCTTAAGATGGAACTAGTCGCGGTCTCGAACTCACACGTGGGCATGGTCAAAAACCACGCTGTCTGACCTGGCATCGTGTCCGACAGATATAGAATCAGGGATGAGCAGTTAGAAGCTGATCTACATGGACAACGTCTAGTTCGCACGCACACAAACACTGTTCCGAACTATTTTAGTTAAACGAGCGCGTAAAAAATCACGAAACGTCCTTTGGAAGATGGCTTTTTATGAAAAAACCACACAATTATTGAAATCTTCGATAATTGTGCTGTGTCGGTACGGATTTTGTTTTGGAGATTTCACACTTCTTTTATTACTTATTTACGCCCAAAATTGCGTTAAAATTAGCAAGAAAAACGAATCTTTGTTGGCTCACAACTTTTTAATGCCTTTTGATTTTACTATTCTGTTTCCGTACAGACAAAATTAATAATGAAACCTAACGATATCATGTTAAACTTTGAATGTACGATGTCAAACAGTGGAGTAAATCCGCTCCGAAGAAAAAAATATCAAATTGTTTCACCTTAATTAATTAACAAAATAATGGATCGGTTGAGTGCAAGGGCAGATTCAATAATATTATGCCATATATGTATTGCGCAAACTTAGTGTTCGGTGGGGTTGTTCGGGGTGAGTTCGAGTCTCCAACCGTGACAGTCTTGGTCTAACAGCATATCAGTCATAAATGATTAAATCGGCGATCGTAATTCGTTGGCGATTCCACCGTATCTGATCCATAGAGCCATGCGTAGGATGGGAGACGCCTATACAAAAAAATACCGTGAACATCGTATGACGTAACTGAAACAGAGAAGTTTATTTAAACAATATTGTAAAGGAATTTTGAAGGACTTGTTTACAAAACAACACTGAACATTTACCGAATAACTAACTTAAGCATAAAATGAACAGCTGTGATAACATCTCGTTACAATGATAATAATATCAACGGCTCCTACATTGGTTATGGTTGACAATCCCGATTAAAATTAATCCATTTGAAAGGCGAGTTGCTTGTGCCCGCCATTTTGTAACAGAACGCCTTTGTTATTGATAGCTCTGTGACTGGCAGACAATTTTGTTAAAAAGGCTTCACATTCGTTCAATTGTTGGCTATTTGTTGCTTGGGTATATAGACTCTTTGACCGAGGTTTTTCAAGTAGCGAAATTCGTGCAGTTTGAGGTCTAGATTAGACTTATATTAACTAGTAACTTTCGTGGTCTACGGCGTTGTTACGCCATAGACCACGAAAGTTACTAGTTTTAAGTTACTTGTTTGAAATAAAAATATTAGGTTTTTGATTTTGACATCGAACCCTCAAATTAATTTCTCCGTCTTCCAACGACACCAAACCAGTTTTATACAGTATGTTAACTAACAGAGGGCGTTCCCGTTAACCCGCAATAGTATAGCGTCCATACATGCTAGAAAAAATACTGAAAGTGAAAAAAATAAAAGTTTTTTTTATTTTTTTTTATTAAAATTTTCATTTTTTTTTTTATTGATATGTAAATGTAACACTCTGTACACGCTCACTTGTCTTTCAACTTGGAAAGACAAGTGTGACAAGTACGCGTGTACAGAGCGTTTGTTTTACGTATGAAATTAATATTTTTCGTGAATATTTTTATGATCAAAAAATAAAAAAAGTTTTTTTTTTTCGTTTTTTATATTTTTTCTAGCATGTATGGACGATATACTATTGCGGGTTAACGGGAACGCCCTCTGTTAGTTAACATACTGTATATCACCACTCAAACTACCCCTTAAACTGAAAATGTAAGGAAATGGGAGAAACGAGAGTGAAAAATAGTTATCTAAAGAAATCTAGTTAAAGAGAACCGTCCGTCGCTTCGTTTCAGACCGATCTACAACCTTAACTTTCATGGAAAGTGTTTGAACCCGACTTTTTAAAATGTTTAGTACCCACCTTTAACCTATTTTGCGTCTATCTTTTTAGCTCAGAATCGATCCGCGAAACGATATGCAGAGCAGAAATTGGCAGGCGTGCCAACGTGGTTCCAATTGTAATAGTTTTGAAAAAATTAAACATGTCAGACTGACACATCTCTGATCAAGATAAAGAATGTGCTTATGACCACACAATTGAAGTAGATCAGCATAATTATGTACTTACCTCGATGTGCCTACCTCTTAACATTAACACCTCTGTAATAATGCAATATTAAGTAATCCACGAGAACACTGCCTATAAACTGTCCTGCAGTTTGGCAGAATATTTGTGACATACCCAATTGTGTATTTTTTTTTTTTTATAAAAAAAACAAGTATACGCGATTCAGCGCCGAGTATTCGCGATTCAGTGTCGAGTTTATGCGATTCAGCGCTGATTATACACGTTTCAGCGCTGATTATACACGATTCAGCGTCACCGACCGACTGCAGCCGAGTATACCCGATTCAGCGTCACCGACCCTATCGTGACAGTTCAGTTTCGTTCACTGTTCGGAAAGAGCGCAAAGTGCTCCTAAAGATGATTTCACTTCAAAAGATACTGAATAAGACTAAATACTTTTCTACGATGAGCTACTAACACATTACGGTTGCTAGGGTACTTACCTACGTTGGTTAAGTGCATGCAATGCATTAATGCATAATCAGCCTATAATGTTCCCACTGCTGGGACACAGGCCTCCTCTCTGTGAGAGGGAGTGGGCCGCAATCCACTACGCGAGCCCAATGCGGGTTGGTAGATGTCACATGTCTTCGAATTTTTGGTTCTAAGACATGCCGGTTTCCTCACGATGTAAAGTAAAGGAAAAATTTACAGTTTTGAGATCAGTGGTGATGATATAATTTACACAAAGTAAAGCGCTTTTCTGGGTTCGAACCTACGATCTAAAACTCGTAAGTCGCGGCTGTAACCACTGGGCCACCACTGCTCCCCGTCAGGTAATAACATTAAGCAATAATTTCAATTATATATTACTTACTGTTTTGTTTTAGAAACACTGTTTGTAGAATTGTTTTACTTAATTATAGAAAAAAAAATGATTCAATTGAGAAAAAAATATAGGTAAAGTTACAATATATTAATACAGTTTCTACTAGTATTTCGTAGAAGTTAGTAACTACTATAATAGTCGTAATGAAAAACGGTGTACCTCATTATTTTGTGAAACAAATCTCATGTCAAACAAATCTTCGTAAGCAAGTAACTAGAACATATTAATGTTTATTTATAACAACAAAACGCAGATAAATATACCAAGATGTGATTCTCGTACCTAAAATACTTAAAAACAAGTATCTTTCGCAAAATGAGCTCGTAGTGAACATGAAATCCAGCACTTAAAGCTATTATCTTAATGTAAGATAGTTTTAAGCACACCGGCACTCTAGAGAGACTTGATATCTCCGTTCACATTAAAGAAATTAAAATTTTATTCTCAGGGAATTTCTAAACAGCTTTGTTTTGTGTATTTTTGAGCGACTGGAGGAGACAAAATGTTTTTTGTATGTTAAAGCTGTAGAGAACAGAAAAAATGTGCTAAAACTGTCCCTAAGACAATTTCTTATGGTGTAAGTGTCGAACGACCTATTCAGAAATTAAAAAACATTGAAATAATTTCACAGAAAAAAGTAAAAAGGACAAAGTCATTCATAACGACTCAATGCGTAGCTGATTTGCTACGACAGCGTAGCAGTAATTTCGTAGCTCTGTTGCTTCGTAGCACGTAGCAGTTTGTAGCACTTGTATGTCAAACGTAGTACCTTGAGATCGCGTTATTTTTATCTACTGTATAAATATAATAATTATTATTATGTATAAAACAAAGTCGTTTTTGGTGTCTGTCTATGTGACCACTTAGATCTATTAAACTAAACAATGGATGTTGATACGATTGTCACCATCATTTAGAGAATTGATTTCTGAAGGTATATATTGTGGATCATTATTATTTAATTCATTTATTCCAGACAAAGTCCATAATAATAGCATTACATTAAGATGCTGGTAAGGATCTTGACCGTACTTCCGCGATTGTCATGATAGCCGTGGAATACCGCTCCACGCTTCATAAGCACCTCAGGACATGTTGCCTCCTTGTCGCTACGACACTTTGTGCTAGCGACCGTTTTTGGGGGCCCATTATTGAGTGTGCAAGTCACCACCTGCCATTTTATCCGTGTATACCATAACATTGATCAGGCAGGGGACATAGACCTTCCATAGTTCTAAATAACCAATCCACTATAGCCACTCAAACCCATAGCCCAATTAAGCCCAATATTTTTTGTTTTCATTTTCTGCAATAGTCCTGCACCAACCGGGGGTTGTCCTTGGGTCAATTGGGGACAGCGCTCCTTGATGGGCGAGTCCTATTACTGGCTGGACGTACGACGCGTTGCGTGAGCTCAGTACAGAACAAGCAAGAAAATTCAAGGTCAATGGCATATATCGGCGTCTTAATCAGTTTATTCAAAGACGGTGCTACATCTTATTTTATGTAGGTACCTAATATCTACGCAAAATTGTACTTTACTTGACTTAGAAATAAAGCTAACCTGCCATCAAAACTATTTCATACGCTCAGTTATATAATTTTCTTCCTCGAGTGTTATGCCCGCCAGACATAACACCCGTCTGGCCGGGGATCTTCCCTTTTCTATGGTGGATGAGTGAACTTTACACCCTGTTCCTCATACCCCTAAATTGGTGACCCCGACGTGATGCCCCGGCGGGCAACTGCCCGTAAGTTGATTTCGGATAGTCTTATCCATGTTTTTCGCTCGGTAAATTATAACGGCGCGATGCAGGAATTGTGTGACGTCATGTCTTTTTGCTGCGTAGTTTGTATGTGGCGGTCTAACCGCTACATCTTTAAAACATTTAACATAGATAAAGCACAGACATCTCAATATTTTGACATGTTGTCACAGTAGTAAATTGCACCTGTGCGGAGCAAGGGCCCGTCACTAGTACTAGTAGCAACGAAATCTTGATGTTTTGACATATCGCCATTGCACCAGTGCGGAACCGTCGGGTCGCTAGAATAGAATTTTTCAATGTTTTGTAATACTTTAATCTGCTTGCCTAAAAACAGAGTTCGTTTCCCGTGTATTTTTCTTTTTTATTTTATCTGTTGTGACTTCACGCGTGGGTTTTATCCTCACATCAAAACAAACTTTTGTAAACAACAGCATAGGCAACACAGGCTCGGTTGTTTTTGCGTGGGTTGCACATGTTTCACCATTTGTGCAAATAAACTTTGTTCAGTGATGAAAAGGACTATGAATTTAATATCATAGAATCGCAGTTAAACTATTGAATTAAATTAAATCCAGATTTTACAATTCAATGTAATTTATGGATAATTTATGTTAATGAAAAAAAAGATATTATTTAATAAACGAACTAGTCCTGGAGTGGAGACCACGTAGCGGCAAGCATTGTGTGTCCCTCCCAGCGATATGGACTGACGACCTTAGAATGGTGGCTGGGACGGACTGGATGCGGAAGGTGGAGGACAGGGTTTTACGGCGCAGCCTGGGAGAGGCCTGTATCCAGCAGGGAACTGCGATATGCCCAGTTTATTGATTTTATGTATAATTTTCTATGGAGTAAGTTTAATAATTTATTTAAGACATCTCTTCATCTTAAAATCATGAATTATTCATCAGATCTTTTGATCTTAATACATCAACAAACGCCTCATTATTTATTCACAGCGACGGGAGAATTTCCCATCGGATTCCCGGAGTCGTGTGCGCCCCACATTCCACGGTGTGCAATGGTGTCAAATATCGAGATATTGCCCCCACCTGCTTGACGTTTATGGGGGAGTAAAATTAATGGTGTTCTAAACACCATCCATCTTTAACTTTATGGGACGTAAAGTTGTGTTTTATTTCGGGCTCTTTTTTCGTCGAAATACTTTTTTATAAATACTTTAATTAAGACTGATGTAAATAATTAGACACCGAGAAAGATGTATGGGTATCACGGAATGGGTATGATCTTGTAACTACGCTTTGAGAGAAAGGCAAAGACGTAGGTATTGTAATTACTTTATTAATAATATGGATAGCTATTTAACATTTCCAACAATTATTGCATTTAACACATATTATTTTAAATAATAATGTGTATAAAATGCAATAAAAAACCGCTTGCGCTGGTACGGACATGTGATGAGGCAAAAATATGATGCCCTTACGACTAAAAGAGTAATGAATATAAAAGACGGAAATAGAGGCCAGGGACGAGCACCAATAATTTGGCTATGAACATTAGAAAACAATATGATGACGAGCAACACAACAAATGTACGGTGTGGCACCGAAGTACTAGGACGGTTGACTCCAAATAAATTGGGATAAATAGCCAGGAGAAAAAAGAAGAAGACACACATTATTTCAAATCCAGAACACTCTCTCATTACATGGGACGAATATAGAACCTCATTTTTTTCGTCAGAAAAAAAAAACAGTTTGGAAATTCCAAAAGTGCACGCCTCATAAAGTCATAACACTCATTCATAAACGAAAAAGAAATTCAAAACATAGTTTCTAACAAAAATTAACAATTTATCACTTTTCATGAAGTATGTTTTGACTGCTGTTTTACCCATCAATATGGGTTTTCTAATCTCGCAATCCTTACGTAATGTCAAAGACTATTATTTACGTTGTTGGTTGCTAGGCAACACGTCAGGGTTAGAAATATTTAGATAAAGATTATATTTTAGTTAGTATTTTATTAATTCTATTTAAACTACTTTGAATAAAAGAGCCATTTTCAATAGGGTTCCTTCTATGGCCAAAACCAACGTATTAAAAAAAAGTTGACTCAATTAATTGATTTTATCGCAAGCTACAATGTTTTCAAGTTTAATAAATTGACGGACAGGATTTTTTTTAACTATTTTGATGCTTTTTTAGGGTTCCGTACCCGAAGGGTGACAAACGGAACCCTATTCATAAGCCTCCGCTGTCCGTCTGTCTGTCAGCGAGCTCTATCTCATGAACCGTAATAGGTAGGCAGTTGAAAATTTCACAGATTGTGCATTTCTATTGCCGCAAGAGCAACAAATAATAAAATGAAAAAATAAAGGGGGGTCGCCATACAAAAAAATTAAATTTTGAAAAAAAAATTATCTGACCCTGGCATGTGGGGTATCATTTTCTAGAACTCATCGAGTAGAGAATAAATATAATTTTTATTTGTTTTTATCTTCAAAAATGATGAATTAGGGGGCCGTAGAAGTTGTCTGTTTTAGACCATTTTTGTACGAGCTCTATCTCAACAACTAAACAAATTAGGAATTTGAAACCTGTGTGTATCATGTAACATATACTGTTTATAATCAACAAATACTAAAAACGCCGATTCCTAACGTATTTTATATAATATGGGCGATTTTCTGCAACTTAAAGTAATAATTTTGTATTTCATGCTAATATTATGCGATATAAATTCCACAGATAACTATTTAATAGTCGGAGTAATGACATGGAATTAGTAAGTACCTACTATCATGACAGCATATACTATTTTGATCATTTAAATTTCGATCATCCAAAAAGGTCTACAAAATAAACTTTCTTCACAAGATTTTAAAAACGGCCAGTATTTTTTGAGTTTAAGAACTTTATCGACTTTTTTCAAAGTATCCCTAGACGGTATTGATGTGTGTACCTCATGTTAAAACTACACTCCAATAGACAATATATTCAGTAACATTGAAATGAATGCTGGCACATACAGTGTACTATTCAGTTACCTAGCTTAAACCGTTGTGGATACAATTTCATATTGAGAAAAACTATTGGTGTAAAAATATTCGGTCATGGCGGCCAATCTCAACAGAGACTGGCCTTCGGCGCGGATGATATTATAGTGCACAAGTGTGTGCGCAGACACGAGTGCACTCTCTCTTCCCTCACTCTCATAGTCCGATGGGATGTGTAAAAATAATAAGTAAGAAATAATAGATTTCTGTATGACTATCAAAAATAACGTAAATAAATACCTGTATTGACCCGTGCGTTTGCACTGGCGAAACATCACGACAAGACATGTTGAAATCTCTAGTTCCTGTCAAACATTGTATGAAAAATTGACAGAAAATAGAGATTCCAACATGTTTTGTTGTGAATGTTTCGCCAGTGCAAACGCACAGTTATAATTAAAATTTGGCGTACTACTTACATTCTATTTTGTACAATATAGTCTGATGTAGCAAGAGAAATCCTTTTATTTATAAGTAACTAGCTTTACCCGGCCTGGCTTCGCACGGTTAGCACTAAGTACTTATCTACGGCGCATCTACCTTTCCTAATTACCTATTTCTACCTAATTACCTACCCTACCTACCTACCCTACCTACCCTACATATCTACCTGCTTACCTACCATATATACCTATTTATACCTACTAATACTATGTTGTAGCAAATAAATAACTTTGACTTTAGTTAATGCATGTTACTGGATAAAGTTAACTAAATATTTTTCTCTTAAAATAAATGAAATATACTCCTACACCTATATTTTATACACAACAACATTTTCTCATTAAAATTAGACAATTTCTTTACAAATCTTTGTTTTTTTATAGCGCCTCTGTTGTCACCTTTACGAAAGTATTACAAAAATTCATAGTGTTAAATCTTGTACGACATGGTATGGAACCCTTCGTGTGCGAGTCCGACTCGCACTTGACAGATTTTATTTCATTTCTGCTGCACTAAATCAATTTAAAAAAAGTACAGTATTAATCTCCATTTAATCATATATACAATGGTATATAAATTAAGTAGGTTCTGTGTACTAGCAGGAGTGTAACAATAAAAACAGTTGCAGAAATGGGGCAAAAAATATTTATCGATCGCACACTCTAATGCTTCGCATTATGAGTCGTGCAATATCCCGTCACAATATTTTTAACGCTCGTGTCTTTTGCCGAATATTATACCGAACCGCACTGATCAAAATTTTATTTCAGTCCGGTGAGTGCAACAGCTTAGTTGCCGTTCTGTCAAGTGCCGTTGAAATCAGTGCTCTGAGTGCAATACCTCCAGCCTAAAACATTTTACATTCACGGAATTTCCTTTTACATAATTATATCGTATTTAAAATTAGTAGATTAAACACAAAACACTTTCCTCTCACAAAATAAAACATCAGACGAACCCAGTAGTCTCCACAAACATACTGTAGGACCAATAATAATTACGTTAAGCTTCCTAAGCGAGCATTATCTCCGAAGATATCCTTCAAGCCCAATACTGACAGCGAAGGTAATCAGAAGACGGCTTTGAACGTAAGCGAAGCATTAAGGAAAAATATTGTTTCCGACGAATCGATTACGACTTTCCGTTTAAGGGAAGCAATAATAATAAAGCCATTTGGATGAAAGTTAGTGTTCATTTTAAGTGCAATTGATTTTAGTTTTGCTTTTTTAGACTATAAGCAGGTTTGACTGCGAGCTGACCAACCAGAGTGCGTATTCCGTTCTGTAAACAAAGAACTGCAAGTCTTTTTGTCCTTATAATGTGACCAAATAATATAAGTAGATGTTGATTGGTAGCTGCACTCAATGAACTGTCTGATATGTATAATATACAGCGATCTCTGCCTCTTTCATTGGTGATGTAATGAATTTCAATTTATGACCATTTTCATATTTATTTCACGCTTAGTTTTTTTTTGTATGTTGTTTTATGTTTCTACGTTTTTCAGTATGCTGAGGCCACATCTGCATCTATCGCAGTGAAGCTTCGCACAATGATACGATACACGCATATATGTGTCCAACCATTATTGGCTTTGGTCGAGATAGTTTGGGATGCGTAGCACTTATCGCCCGGGTGGCGGTAAATAATTAGCGTGGCGCGGGGTCGGTCTAGCGTTGGTCATTTCGCCTGTTGTTTCCGGACTGCATAGAAATAATAGAGAGCCAACTTGAATGATTGAAAGATAATTCGTTAAAATTATGAAGTCGCTTATGCGACCGCCGCATTAGCGTGATATCTTTTTAGCGAGCAAAACATAGGAAGCGTTGGCACGCATTGCTTTGTCATGATAGACGCAGATGTAGCCGCAGCATTATTGTTACTTTTATAAAATTATAAATATAAAATTAATTTATATGTGGAGTACCGATACAACATGAACATGAGTAACGATACAATTAGAAGGTATATAAAATATTTAATTAGAGATACTCGCATCAAATCACACGCGCTTCCTAAAGCCCTATTTACACGATTCAAGACTGTTTATTGTCTGTGCCATACAATAAAATTGAAGCAACAAGTAAGTAAACACGTCTAAGCACTGTTTAGACAATGTAACTTTTATTGTTGCTTTAACTTATGGCATGCTACAGGCAATTAAGTCGCACCAAGTAAACCAGGTTTAATCCTCACCTACTCTTTCACTCGTGTGACGTCCTGTCAAACTATTACCGCCATTGTTACAGCTGACAATGGCCTGTAAATATGGTGGAGTTGCTAACAACTGCAACTAAGTGTAATGACAATGGTTACCTAGTTCGACTGGCGAGTTTCAATGGGGGATTTGTTGTTATAATGGGAAGTTGTGACGTCATAGTGAAAAAGATTCCGAAGTTTCACATGATTTCTTTGTTTCGGAACGTTTGAATGGAAAAAAACATAATATTTAGAAAAATATTGAGTTTAGAATGCAAATAGATGCTACGAGTCCAGATAATGCCGATGATATAGCAAAAGGCACAATACAAAAATTCTTATGTCCGTCATTAAAACCCCAAAAGATTATTGAGTGCTCAATTCATTTAATATCGCGCACTTACTATGAAGATCTACTAAAATATTGTGCCGATGATTGATTTGAGTAATTTTTTCTATGTAATCAGTGCAGTGAACTTAAAACAACCAAGTCTTAGCAATCCATCACTCCCCAAACCAATCTATTACTTGCACCACAAAACTTCACAAGCACAAATCATACTAGCCACACACAATACACGGAATATAAGATAAATGCTAGAAGTGGCGTGCACTTTAGATCAAAGAGTTGGAAACTACTTCATTGTGTGAAGCGCGCGAAATATCTTAAACGGAGTCTTCAGAACGGATGCGTGGCTTGATTGAACGGATATCAGGGGTGGCCACGAATGGTCGCTGATTTTTGGCGGTAGTTTTTATAAAAGTGATCGTGATGTGTGACTTGGCTGCTTGCTAAGCATGGAATATTATTTTCGTTTAGGAAAATTATTGTGGTTGTGAGATAGCTGGGATCGCTTGAGTTACGAATTGCATTGAATGCTGTCTGATGCACGTTTATGCACCTGCTTAAGATTGACCTTTGACTTAACTTAACGAGACACTTGTACATAGAATCAACGATGTGTCAAAATTAAACTCATGTCATGTCAAGTCATCTGAAGGCCAATGCTCGTACATATAAAAAAGTCGCAATCTGTCAAACTTGTCAAAAATGTTGGTAAATACATTGTATTTTTGACAGATTGCAAATGAGATACGAATGCGAACGTTCTTATAAATTACGGAAATTGCCCCTCTGATTGTTGATAATTTAGTCAACCATCACAGCATTTACATACTTATTTTACTTTTGTGTAAATTTTCGTTCCAGAAACCGGATGTTAATCTCAAATAATATGATTTTCTAACACAGAAATAATAATATGTGACCGTACCTAATTATGTTTCTTTTTATAATAAAAAATCTTCAAAGACAATATCATAAACATCCCCAAAAATTTTACGAAAACCGTCCTAAATTCCATATTTGACCAGCCCTGGGGCGCGCGGGTGCCCGTTCCGCACTCGCCAGCATTGTTCAAATTCCTTTTCAGCCACTGAAAGAACCTTTATCTAGCGTCTTCTGAAATTTCTGCACGCGACACAGTTTCAGCCCGAAGAGATGCTTTGTTGATTGGTCTGATGCGATTGTGAGTTTAATTATTATACTCGTTCATTGTTTCGAAGCGATTTCGTATTTTATGAGAGAAAAGTTTTATGTCCTGGTTTTAATTATAGAATTAGTTTTTCAACAATTCTATTTAGTTCTTTTAACAATTCGAATCAAGAACCGACATAGAACAGAGTTACGAAATAATAATAATATAAGTAAGTAATACAGACAGAAAGTCATAACACTTTTACACATGGTAGGACCGCTACGGGTAGGACCTACTTACGTATACATTTATTTTACCAAAAAAAATATCTGAAGAAAGTTTTTTATTTATTACTCGGCTATTTACATAAGCACCTAGGCATTACGAGAAATTGCCCCGAAAACGCGCTCTATGCGCGTGGAAAAGTACGAACGCAATCATTTATATCACACTCACACTAACATAAACTAAGCGCTTTTTTAGTAAGCGCTCTAATTTGAAAAAAAAAGTTGCCGTAAATTCGGCTAATTAGAAATTTGCATAAAACGTAACAATAATTATAATCACCGCGTACACCTAATAAATAATTCCCTTAAAAAACACATCGACCTTCCTAATTAGAGTTCATTTAAATAAATAAGCAATAAACCCGCCATTTTGTGTGGCCGCCATCTTGGAAAGCAATGTGACATTCCTGGTTATACGAGGGTCGAATTTTATGTGCAATCCCGCCAATTTAAGATAATGTTGTATTAAATTAGAAGATATAAAGTAGGTATTCTGTGAATTCGTTTAAGAACGTTGTTTTATTTTCTGTTAATTTCAATGCTGGCTTAGGACTTTAGCATAAAATTAATAAGTTAAAAGTAAATACGAATGTATTTGACTACACAAACTAGAATAGTTTGCTTAATATTTCTAGAGAATGCTTTTGTTATTTTCAAATGTTTAATTAAATCAAGTTTTGCTTGTAGCTGTTAATATTTCGTTGGGAAAATTCACAAAAAAAAACAACGATACCTATTACAAAGTAGTTTTAAGTAACAACTTTACTTTGAAAATACTATTCAAACATTGTTAATTAAAATACACAGCTTATGACATAAAATCTTCTACGTGTTTTTACTCAAATAAGACATTAATTAATTTTAACTATTTGCTTTTTAGTTAAATTCTATTTCGCTCAGCAAGCTTGTTTTGTGCGATTTAAAGTTAAATCATCAGAATTATTTGAATATACTTACTATATAGCTTTAGCACCCGTTAAGTATTTAAATTAATTACAAAAACACATAGTTATGTACTTATTCATAAGTTTATTGATAAACTTACAACAAGAGATTTTTGTTTTACTCTGACGTAACTTATCATACAGTGAGCTGCACCTGAACTGAGCTGAAAATGAATTCCTAGCAATAGGGATGGATGCGCCCAAAAGTTTCGCAAGTAGGTAATCTGTGCCAAAACAATATCGCCTTTGCAAATGGAGACGAGAGTATCAGATAGAAGACGATGTAACTCTATTGGCAACTTTTGGAGAAAATGACGTAGGTATTTTGATGTTTGTCAATATAACCAATTCTTATGATTTGGCTACACTTTATGAACGAAATGTCAAAAAAATATTTAAGCCTAAAAATAAATATTAAGGCACTTTCATTCAAAAATAGAACTCCACAATCCACCCTATTAACCCCTTAGCACCCACACCGATTTATTTTTAGAAATATCGACAATTAGCCCAAAAAACAAAGCAATACGACAAATAAGTTGGTGAAAAGTTGACCCTCATCACAGGGGCCGCTGTCACCCGCATAATGCTTCGCGTAATCGAATTAATTACGGCAAATAAAGCCGGACATTCACGCCGCGACGCGTGCGACGGAGAACTGCGACACGCCCGAGAGTTACATTATTCATCACGCATTGTGGTATTGACAATTACTTGTATAGAGCAGGGTTCTATTCAGCCTGTATCGGTTTTCAATGCCTGTGAATGGGAACGTGTTCGGGGTTTTGTCTGGTAGGCTTAGGCAGTATGTTTTTATAGCATTGATCGTTAGGTAACTAATGGTTGTATTCTTGAGACGTAACTTTTATCGATACAGTATCCAAAGGTCTTTGTCAGTAACAATGAAGCTAGATCGTGTTTCATAACATTACCTTTTTTGTTGATGGAATATGCTTCAAAACGCGATGAAATGCGCAAGATTTCTATACCTACTTCATTTTGGTTTAATCCTTTACAGAAACTGGGATATTCTGTTAAACTAACTGGACCTTTCTTTAGTTGTCTATATTTCCCTCTGGAAAAACATCATAATTCTAAACGCGGTTTCAAATCACTTTCTTACTGGTTTTCCTCTAGCAGTATGACAACCATAGAAACTGGTTATGTCGCATCATCACTCAACCATAGAAACGGGTTTTGTCGCATCATCACTCAACCATAGAAACGGGTTTTGTCGCATCATCACCAACCATAGAAACGGGTTTTGTCACATCATCACTCAACCATAGAAACGGGTCTTATCGCATCATCACTCAACCATAGAAACGGGTTTTGTCGCATCATCACTCAACCATAGAAATGGATTTTGTCACATCATCACTCAACCATAGAAAAGGGTTTTATCGCATCATCACTCAACCATAGAAACGGGTTTGGTCGCATCATCACTTGCCATAGAAACGGGTTTTATCGCATCATCACCCAACCATAGAATCGGGTTTTATCGCATCATCACTCAACTATAGAAACGGGTTTCGTCGCATCATCACTTAACCATAGAAACGGGTTTTATCGTATCATCACTCAACCATAGAAATGGGTTTTGTCACATCATCACTCAACCATAGAAACGGGTTTTGTCGCATCATCACTTAATCACAATCTGTCATTTTGTCTATTCTTCCGTCGACAAAACTCGTAAAAAACCATGCTACGCGTGCTGGTCTGCTGAAAACGAATAGCTTTACTTTATAAAAAACATTTTTTTTACTTAGCTTACATAATTATAAGAATAACATAACATCACGCCTGTATTCCCCAAAGGGTTGGGTAGAAGTGTATCCGTGTGAGTGAGAGTGTGGCACCATAGTACAACATCATTTCGCTAGTTATGTTTGAGTCCCATGTAATAGGGTATTGCCATCAACCAGGCACAAGTCCATACTTCTGGCTGCTACTGAGAAATTCCAATGGAAAAACTCAATAACACTTTGCCCGACCCGGGAATCGAACCCACGACCTCATGGTCGGCAGTAGCGCTCACGACCAACGAGGCAGTTATAAGAATATTTCTAAGTTTTTTTGTCATGTAATTTTTGTATGTGTAGGAATGGTCTTTTAGGCTCCATAATATTGGTTGATCGGTAACACTTTTCACCTGATCGATCGCCAAATGTTAGAAAGGCATTTTCCTGCTACTATAATGTCGCATGTTTCACAGCCTCCTCTCGACAAAGACCCTGATTCAGGAGGGACCCATAAATCCTTTTACAGTCAGGTAATAAAAGATGGCAATAATTGGATTGTTTGGAGGCAGACTTATCTATGAATTTGGATCTATTAGATTAAGCCCTTTATGCCCCTAGTTCTAGTGTCCTGAAGATGTAGATCTATAATGTCTAAGGAAGGAAAAGATTTAAGTTAATATGGCACGTTCTACTCTGAAGTGAAGGTACCTAAGGGAGGCACGTGTTTTATGTGGTAAGTAAGCTACTGTTTAACCACCCTTGGGAGTCGTAAAAGAGGCGGAATTATGGTCTTCCTGTCTGCCAAATATAAGAAATTGAGATCACTATAGTCCGGCTAAGAACATTGATGATTTCTTCTACATATCAGTATAGAAGAGTACTTCGTTGATGACAATTTCGTGTCATGAGGAAATAAGACGGTCAGCAAAAGAACAGTATTAAACTGAACAGTAAAAATAAATGACAGTATTTGCTGAAGAGTTGTCTCTCGGCTGTCTAAATTGGGTAGGTATTCAATTAGTCACGACTACCCAATTTAGATTATTAGGAGGCCAATTTAGGGCAACCCTTGCCCTGCAATAAGACAGTAACAAATTAACATAACATAGCTGGACACGGCACAATCACTTGACAGCAATAGAATGCCCAGATTAGATCCCACGATAATACAGCCTGAATTAATCAACAGTAATTAAAATCAACAGGTGGGGAATGATTCGCATAGCCACGTCAAGTCTCCATCACTCGGCTGAGCGTTGACTTGGAATGACAAATGTACATAATTAGTTGTCTGACAGGCCCTGTGTTTGCTTTAATCATCTGTTATTCAGTTAATTGGAATATTACGGATTATTACAATAGTATTTGTACGGGGATTTAATTAAGAATCGACTGGATGCGGATAATATAGTCGACAACGCATAAGTGCTTGTTTACGGACATGCGGGGCGTTGGGCGGGGCGTGCGGCAGGGCGGCCCGCACAAAATTCAAACATATGGCGTTGTATGAGAGTGTTTACGGAGAAGCGTTTTTATAGGCGTTTGCTTGAAATCCAGGCGGTGCCCGCAGCGTTGCACGCCGCGTGCAACGCCGCGGGGCACGCGGCGGGGCCCGCGGCGGCGTATGTACGCTCAATACCTACGAACTACGAACATCGGCGATTTTCACATATAACATCAAATAAGTAAATCTATGTTCCGTTGGAGCTCTAAACAATTAAAGCTTCTAAGTGAACGAACGAACGAAAAATATGGCCATTTATGTGAAATATTTTGATACTCGCAAATGATTCAAAACCTACCGGGTACCTACCTACTTTCCGTTGACCTAGAATCATGAAATTTTGCAGGAAGCAAGGTCTTACAGCACTAGTAAAGGAAAAAGTCCGAACTTTTTTAATTATTCGTTTTATCACAAAAAAAAAAAAATTGTGTTTACAAAATTACATTTGCAGTTGGAGAATTGACCGTGACGTACGAGTATATCATCCCAACCACGGAAACCTTCATTGTGCGTGGTCCGACACGCACTTGACCGGTTTGTGGTCGCAAGCACTACTGCTGAGCATAAGTTCCGGGTTCGATACCCGGGTCGGGCAAAATATTATTGGCATTTTCCATCTGGTATTTCTCAGTAGTAGCCCGGAGTCTGGATTTGTGCCCGGTTGATAGCATTAGGCTCGCCCCCTATTACATGGGACTTAAACATAACTGGCGAAATGTGGGTGTAGGTACTATAGGAACACCTCTGCCTAACTTTTCGGAGAATATAGGCGTGATGTTATGCATCCTATGTATTTCTTTATTTATTATTAAATATTTCGGTCGCGCTTGAATATCAGCTCCCGCCTTCCGCTCCCGATGCACGCCGCGTGCACCGCCGCGTTCACTGCCGCGTGCAACGCCGCGGGCACCGCTACATTTCACGCCACGCCGCACGCCCCGCCGCACGCCCCGCCGCACGCCCCGCGCTTCCATAAACATCATCGTACATCGCCATATGTTTGTGATTGCGCGTGTGATGACGCGGGCCGCTGCACGCCCCGCCTCTCTGTAAACAGAAAAAACGTCCGACGCACCGCCGAACGCCACGCTGCACGACACGCTCAACGCCCCGCGTCTCCGTAAACAAGCACTTAGTAGTACTTTGATCTTGAGCTGACCTAGCGTGGTACGGAGTTAAATAGGATGCGAGATCATCTTATACTGGTCTTGTTACCATTATCGTGTGGCTTACCGTACAAGACCGGTAGTTGCAGTGATGCTTGGAGGAGGCTTATAGGTATCCAACAGTGAACGCCTTCCCGCTGAATGATGATGTTGATGATAATTAAATTAAACCATGATTTGCTGACTAAAACATCAGGTCAAAGTACTTCGATAACCCAGGCACCCTACGTGAGATTGTCAGTATAACCAAGGCGTTGCTAGCCTTCATTGCGGCGCTGGAGTGGATCGATTGACCGATTTTCTCACCCGTTCGCAAAATACGCGCTTTGACGTGGAGTTGCGGATATCGGCCCGTATTACCTATTACCTATACAGGGTGTTAAAGTAATTGCGTGCCATATCTTCAGGGCGAGTTCAATATCGATAAAGAAACCCGTAAAAAATTAAAATAAAATACCTTTAAAAAAAGTTTAAAAATACCGAAAATTATCATAAGATGAACCTAATGTAGTACCTACTAACTAAATAGCGATCGATTAGAATTGATTAGAAAATTGCTTAAAATATGTTTTTATTTTGTTTAAATGTTATTTCATAATTTCCTAGAGTTACCTACCTACCTACTATCGAACGCAATAAAATACCTACGCCTGAACACTTCGTACTTCGTACTACGTAAATATTACAATTCCAAGTATTTTTTCTTCCTACTTTAGCGTGCTTATCTCCTTCAAAATTAAAACCTACAAATTAAAAAAGTTGATCTTGCAATATTTTTGTATATGTTTTTTTTTATTTATTTTTTATTTTTCCTCGGTTCCTTTATCGATACTGAACCTACCCTGAAGCTATGGCATGCAATTACTTTAACACCCTGTATAAGCGGTTGGATCTCTAAGACGGGCAATGTTTTTGGGATTTAAGAAAATCCCGGTATCTTGATTTATGCCTGGATGGCAATAGTCTCGCTCCAAATGAGACAATTCTAACATAACCAGGGAAATAATAATATGGATGCGGGTGAAATTTTTTGAGATCTTACGCTGTATTTCTCTTTTTTTTTTTGCTAAAAAACCTTTTTCTGTTTCCGTTTTCCAGTCCTAGTGTCAGACCAGCTTGGCAGTCCCATCTCAAAAACTCACCCTGCATAACATTATACTTTTTCGTAAAAAACAAATTTTCTTTCTTTTTTCTTTCACAATAAATGGAATCGCCAGCCATTATAATTAATGCAATTTTTTGCCGAGTCCCAGTGAAAATGGTAATTTCTTACGGATTGCTACTAAATTAGCTCCCGGGAAGACCTTGCTGTATTAATTACGAAGCCACTTCAGTAAATTAAGACTTTTTAGTATTCCGTATTAATTGAGAAAAAGATATAGGGACCTATCTATTGTTGTGTTATGGAAATAGCGGGTAATAGGTATACGTAGTTATAAAAACCGCAGACGAGAGGTCGCTGTTGCTTATGTTTACTCCTTTAGTACTAGATTACTCCTTTAGTATCATGATTAGACGTTTAGTAAATAATTATGAATAACTTGTCGCTTCTCCAGACATGTGCTCGAAGCAATTACTGTGCCAATCACTTTAAATATACCAAATAAGACTTGGTTTATTTAGCGTGTAGGATACTTTTTTATCCCGATATTCCCACGGGATCAAAACTTATGCGCGCAGCTAGTATATTTATAATGTATTGGGCTGATATCTTGTAGTCCACCTTGTCTTCTATGTATTTATGTAGTTCTTTAATAATAATAAATATCGTAATGTTCAGTTCACATTTTAGTTATAATTTTTTTTTTAATTTAAATTCGCTTTTAGTTTCGCCTCATAAATATAAACTCTAATAGATATTTGTTTTTTTTTTATATTCATAATATCTCATAAAAGCACGAACGTTTAATTTTAAATAAAGGTACCCAAGCTGACTACTATTGTAATGTTAACCCTGTAAGGCGATTACATACAATCGCCTTACAGGGTTTAATATTTACAAATTTAATTTAATACTTATCAAATTGAAAGCTCTAGGCAGCTATTTTAAGTTTGGTGAATAAATATTTTCAAAATCTTTTATCTTATAGATATCCCAGTATTTTTTTTCCCACGTTAACAACGAAAATAATATACGAAGGACGATTGATACTTACATTATAACGACAGCTACTGATCATGACAATTTTGCGATTAAGCAAAATTGCCTTGCATATCCTAATAGTTTGCAGTTTACCATGAACTAGTAAATAGGCATTATTGTTAAGTGAAAGAAATCACCTTAGTCGTAGGTACATTTGAATATAGGTACCCTGCAAAATTGGCACGTCTGTCGTGCGAAAGAAATATAGTGTAATTAGCGACCTCTCCTTTCGGTCGAGCTGGTTTTGTTATGGAAATTACATTGTGACCCAAGAGTATCAATAAGAGCTATAAACCTTGGAGACGTGATTCATACGGAACGGGATTCACAGCTTATATTATAGATAGACATTGAGTTACAAACAATTAAATAATACAATTTAATAATTATCTGTAGTCTGTAAGTAGCATTACATTGGTCAGCCACTATTAAATGCCAATATAATTTCTATCATATTCATAATCGTTAATTTGCTTAGAAAATAAGTACATAAACAAAGGTGTTTACAAAGTTTTGAACTGTACAATCTACCAATAATAGGCATGCAAACATTGAAAGTAAATCACAACACAGTATCATAACTACATAGATAATCCGCAGCAAAAATAGGTATCCTACAACAGCTGATCACATGTCATAACAATTATATTCAGATGCCAGCTATCATTGCTACGCGGTCGACTCCTGATTCATACCCCAAGGTCTTTGCGTAAGAAAGGGGAGCCTACCGGTTCCTAAATGGATGGCGGTCTTAATATATTACGTCATATAGGGTCACGGCTTAGTTTCGCGAGGGTATCGGGTCCTTCCGGGGTATTATACCACTGAAATATGTAGCTTGAAGTGAGGGTTCCGTAATTTTAGATGATGTTAAAAGGGTGAAAGAATAAAAGATGGGACTTTTGACGCAGTGGTTGAGACATTGGCTAGTGCGTTGTGTTACAGGTTCGATATCCGCATAGAAACCAGTACGGGACATTGTACAGAATATGCTACACACAGAGAAGAAAAAAGCTATAACATCACTCCTGTATTTCCCGAGGGGTAAGGCAGAGGTATAGCACCCAAATTTCGCCAGTAAAAAACACAAATCTAACATACATAAACATTCAGACCCGGAACAACCATCAAGCTTTGTGCAGACCAGTGCGACTTGTCGCGCGACGCGACACCGGTTATTGTTATACCGTGAAGTTTTCTTAGATATTGTATTGTTCGCGTCACGCTGGTCTGCAAAAGTCTTCATTCTCTCGGCCTTATAATAAATAATATTTTGGTCTGTGCGGGAATTGAACCTGCTATACGAAACAAAGTACCTACTATGAAATTATTGAGCCATTACGCTAATATTGCCTTATAATTTAGACTCGTGTTTAATTGACTAATAATAACACTTCCCTAAATAACCCTGCACCAATTAAATGATACGATTCCAGATAGCATTAATTGAACAATTGAATTAATTGAAGACGCTGATTTATGATGGTGATGTAATCAATGGTTAGTTGCGTTTGATAGTTCACTGATAAGGGGTGATAATAGAGGGTAATTTGGTAGGACATGTAATTTGTAACATAATATCATTACGGTGGCAGAATTTAAGTATGAGCTAATGTGAGTCAGGATAGCTATAATATCGTCGCCCTCCCAGCTAACTGTCGTAACTAGCTATTGATATTTTTCCAGGGCAACGGTTTTTCGGTCGGGCGCTACAATCGTGTTACTGTAGTGGCGTTAGTTGTGGCTTTATTAAATAATTAATATCGTTTTTATATTGCTCTTTGCTCACTCTTTAAGTTAGTAGTTTCTTTAAATCCCTAAGGTATCTATTTATTTAGTTATATTCATTTGAAACAGATACGTCACTCTGTGAGAAATTTGTTTTAAAACTTGTGTCTGTTACGACTTCATTATTTTGTATAAAAATATAAATAAAACTCTATTAATGTTATATAAATTCATTAAAAGTAATAAAAATGTTCGTTCGTTAGCGTAAAAAGCTACAAGTTACGTGCAAGAAGTAAAAAAAAAATGTGTTAATATTTTTGGCAATTTTGGTATGTTAAACTATAAGTAATGAGATGATTTGACAAAAAGGGCCAATTTTCCAAAAGGGTTTCATATTCGTACAAAAAGCTTTTGATTTGGATAACATAAATGAAAAAAATAATGTGTAAACATTATAGACAATAATTCTAGCTAAGTGCCCTATGTGGAATAAAAATCTCACTAACTGTAGTATGTGTGCATATACGACAGTTAGTGAGAATATTTCTTCCCTTCTTTTGCACATACGCAAAACAAAATACGTGATTATCTTCTAAACGGTAGATGACACAGATACGACGATTAGAGAGAACTTATTCGAAACAAAATTATGAACACGTAGGTAATGTCAGTGCAGATACGTCAGTTTGTGAGATACGACAGTTAGCGGGGAGGGCGACGATATGACGTTTTTCGAGCTTTCTACTCGTTCAAAGATATTAGTTTGCGGAAAAATATACTGAGTAGTGAATACTATCTTTGGCAAGCTTGTGTTGATCGGTCAATGGAGATGTTGACAGTGAAAAAAAAAAACTATTTAGTCCGTCAGCCAGATAATAAAAAAATTGTAGACACGTATTTTTTTGCTTTAATTATATTTATTATAATATATTATATTTATAATATATTATATTTATTATATATTATATTAATTATATTTCTTTTGTATATTTTTTTTTAATTAATAAAAAATCGTTTAGATAAAACGCATTAAAGTTGGGGAGTGAGGACTCGGTACGTCACAATTTAAGCCACTATAAAATCTACCAGGGAGTGACGTGAAGCCACATTTTAACTCAATGTATTGTCGAGTAACTTTTTTAATAAGAAAAAAAGAAAATATACGTGTCCAATATTTTTTTATAATCTACTTGACAGATTATTTTTTTGTCAATTCTCTATTGTACAGACGCCAGCACATCAAGTTACTACAATCTGCCAAATTTCTTTAATAGATTTTCAACTTTATTTATAGATTTTTAATTTTATAAATAAGGTTCAATATTGATTGGGAAAATTTGACAGATTGGAGTAGGTTGATGTGCTAGCGTCTGTACCAATCAGTGAAATTTAGTTGAAATGAATCCGTGGAAAGAGAGGAAGCCATCTATGGGAGTAACATTATGCATCTGTAGGATATAAAAAATACATACAAAATACTTTATTAAAGCACAATATTTTTACCAAAGTTCCCTTGCATCAAACTATTCAATAGAAACAATCCCTTACGAAACAAACAAAGTGACAAAACACCCAAAATTACCTGCCACCCTCAAAACAAAATCATAGCACACGTCATATGCCCTCAATCATCCCATCTCAAACACGTTTGTTTCACAAATTCACACATCACGGCTTTGACCGTCAATACTGCCCATCCTTGTCATCCCGTCAATACGCGGCCATCCTCCGTCACCGAACGGGTATAGCCGTCAGTTTGACGGAGGTAGGTGTCATCGTTCAATGACGTCACTGTAATAAGGCCTTACCCGATTTGTCGCGATCCGTTTGGTGTTTATGTAGGTGTTGATTTATTCCGTAATGAAGTGTTTCTGTAAATGGTAACTTTTGGAGCACAAAATTCAATGAATTTGAGCCCTCATTAAGTAATTTTATATAAAAACTATACCAGACTAAACAAATTATTGGTTCCTTTTCCTCGCAAGAACAATGTAAATGTAATGGTAAAATTAACATGCAAAGGGTTTAAAGAAAAAAAGAAAATAACTTTGTTTAGCACAGACTAAAAAGCACACAGCACAACATATTGTACTACAAGAAAAAGATATTAAAAAAAAAACAAATAAAAGTGTAAAGTGCGTTACAAGATATTGACACGAACGTGTGCCTCTCGACGGTGTTTAGAGGCCACTTTAGTGACAAGATGCATACAAAGGTATTGTTAGTTAAAATTGCACTATAAAAAAATTATTTTAGTTTTTAAAATATTTAAAGAGGTTCCAATTTGCAGGGAAGTCAAAATATCTGGTACATAAAACCCAAACAGGTTAACAAGAAAACTCTTCCTTAATCCTATATAAACTAAACACCGCCAATCCGCCGAGTGTTTTTTTAATCGTTAACCTCTTTCATTAAGACCCATTGACCCCAACATTTAACATAAATAAATACCTTAATTGAAACGTTTTGATCTTCTATTCATTTACACAGTTCTCGGAAATAATTAAGTTTCTTTCCATCCGTTGTTTCAATATTACTGTTCATTCTACCGTTTTTGGCTCACAGTTAAAGATCACTCGTGCTGACTGATGAGATGACGCCGAATTTATTGTATTTGTAAGTCAAGTCAACTACCAGTAACGGAATTCCAGGAATTTTTGTACCAGCTTCCATATCTATATCTATAGCTAATGAAAATTAAAGTCGTTTCTCGTGTCTGTCTACATAGACACATGGCCACGATGTTCTTCTTAACTATGTAACGGATGTCGATGCGGTTTTCACCATCATTTAAATAATTTATTTCATATGGATCTTTTGTATTTAAATACATTAATATTAAACTTACATTTAAAAATAAATTTCGTTGTTTTGTGAAGTTGTAAAACCGTGCGAAGCTCCAGCGGGTCGCTAGTCTAGTCTTTAATAAATCAAGAATAGCATATTACTTTGACTTATTGTTATTTTTTATAATATAATCACTACAAAAAAAAAGACAAATTTACAAATTATGTAAAAAAAATAAAGCACCACAGACTACCAAAATGTTACTTACAGTATACTTTTTTTTTTTTATAAATTACCGAAGTTAAACTTTTTACTTTTAAATTATTTTACTTTTTTTTTCAAATAAATGTAATGGTAGGTAATTAGTGTGACAACAGAAAACAGTAAACTTTCTTGAAATTTGTTTTTTTTTCTACATTCCTGTTACTGCAGAAAAGCTATGAGCATTGGTCACCATGCTTGCTCAACAAGAGTTGGTGATTAAAAATTTATTATTATTACCTAACTGTAAGGCCAGTATCTTAATTGCGTAATAGACGATCAATCAGAAGCAGAATCTTTTGAAACAAATTTTAATCCATTGCTTTATTAGTTCGAAAAAAAAATCTGCTTAACAACGTAAATAACGCAATGAATGTTGTTGAACTGTCAAAATGAAACAGATTAGTCGGAATCGTTTACGAAAATATGCTACTTAATTAGATAGCAGGTTTCCTCACGATATTTTTCATTCATTGCTGCCACTAATGTCCAAGATAAACTTAGAAAGTACCTACATATGAATGGAAATAGTCCCATTGGAACTTGCACGGAATTTTACTTAGGTAAGTAATTAATTGTCAGTTTTACCTATTCAGACAATAAATTTGTAACAATAAGCGTAAAATTTCTTAAAAACTTACACAATATCATCACAGGGCCATTAAAAATTCTGCAAGTCACGGCAAGGTCCTAGTTAGTTACTCAATGTATGTTAAAATGTACCTATACCGAGTAATTAGACGCGTGATGAAGTTCATTTGACAAAAAGAATACGCTAGCACGAGGAGGATGCGGTTATAGTGGCGAGATAAAGGCGAGGGAGTAAAGGGTACAAGCAGAATAAAACTACGCTTCAATTAGTCAAGATGGCCAAATGAGGGGTCCAACAGATTACGTAATTCAGATTTTGCTGTCAGATACAAGGCTTAAATACTATAATTTGCGTGAAGTCGTGGAAATTAAAATCTTTCGTATACTTATTCAAACTCAAAGCATTTAATTCAAATAAACCAATTACTTACTTACCAATTACTTTTGAATTGTCAAAGGGTCGGTCAGTCAGAAAGATGTAGCTAGTTGCCCATTCCAAAGCGTAGTAGGTTCCTATGGAGAAGAACGGGCAAGAAACTCCACGGACACTCTTTAAAATCAGAATATTGTTACAAGATTTTATTTTGATCGTTATTGTTGTGTATTGTTGTTTTGAAATTCTACATAACTGTGAGAACAATGTAGAAAGACGTTCAACAAAGCGTCCGTAATAAATAAATAATAACGAAAACAATTATTCAAAAATTAAAATAAGCCGTAGCAGCAAAGAGATGACCTTGACCAGTCCCCACTGACGGCGCCCGTTAAAATCACAACTTTGTACCAGTAGTAACAGTTGTATTAAATTACTCTGACTGTATCAAACCAGCTGGTTCATAAAACGTTTTTCAATTCTACAAGACTCTGAACTCTGAAAGGTTTCCTAAGCGTTAACTGAATTGCCCAACTCGTGTTTGAACTACATAGTTTGAAGTTATTTTAAAGTTTTCGTCAACCCGCTACCGCTCCCGTTCCTACTATGTCCGCTAGCTCTTACAAATTAGAATGTTCTAATTGACTTACCCGGGCACACGAACCCCGTGTGGTTTCACTTAAGTTCCAAACAGAATTTTATGTTTATTTGGACGTGCTTAATGATGATATATTATGTGCGAGTGTAGCACAGTAAGAGATTTGTATGTGGAAGAAGAATATTATGTGAATAAGTTAGGATGTATGACAATGGATACCCCATTGTGGGTATGCGAGAAAAATCGTACAATGCCCTACGCGTGCAATACAACAGCGCGTTCAGGGTGCTGTTGAGGCTGCCTCGCTACTGCAGTGCATCAGGGATGTTCGCGGATGCACATGTGGACTGTTTCTTGCCACAATGCGTAAGCGCTGTGCGTCCCTGGTGCGTGGGGTGTGGGGCAGCAACAAAAGTATGCTGTCCCAAATTCCGAGCAGGCTATTAGACTGTCCGTACGTGAATCGCTGCTGCGCCATTTCCCATGGAATGGTACAGCCGCGGTGAAGCGTCGGACAGTGCTGCCTGCACAGCAGTCTGTGTAGGTGTATTCTACAGAATAGAATTATATTTATTACTAACATAGGATAAGTTTACTAACAGATGAGTCATGGTTACTTGTAAATAAATAAATTGAATTGAAACCGTTTTTCCCTAGTTTTTTATTGCATTTACTTAGTAGACCAGGTATTTTAACAAATTATACTCTGTATGAGTATAATTTCAATACCATTTTGGACGTGCACCGGTGTTACTAACTTTGGTTTATTTATTATCTAGCACCGCCCCGCAGGTTCGCCCGCATAAGTCTTGATCCCGTAAAAATATCGGGATAAAAAGTAATCTATATCCTATGCCAGGTTATGGTCTACCCGTGTGCCAAATTTCATTCAAATCCGTTATGCCGTTTTAGCGTGAAAGCGTAACAAACAAACAAACAATCTCACTTTTTACTATTATTTACATTTTTTTACTATTATTTATTTTACATTTATAATATTATTTAGGATTATCCTGAGTTTGTTTCGTCATTTCTTCTTAGGGGTAGTCTGATAGGAAATGTCTACTCCATCTAGCTTTTTTTTTTTTAATATGTCGTGTAAAAGTGATTCCGATATCCTCAAAATAAACAATTTTATTTAATTAAGTACATAATTATTATCGCGATTGGCAAAAAAGGCGATTTTAGTAAGTTTTAAGTCGAGAGGAATACTTTTCTGCTGTCCTTATCCTTACAAACGCGATAAGAAAAGTTATTGCGTATTTTATTACCTAAGTCATTTATCACACTAGAACTCTTTATCAGCTTAACCTTTTCAGCTTCCAGTCTAACCGGATGCAGCGAAATACCAGTATTTTACACACGGAAAAGACTGCCTGTCTGACCTCCACAACCCAGTTACCATACTAAAACTATACCTTAATTATAAATTCACGAACAGAAATGTAAAAAAAACATCCGAACTATAGCAAATTGAATAAAAGACGGCAAAGAATTGACTCGTTCGCGACGCCCTAGGCGACAAAGTGAACCAATTAGCGACTGGTCCGTTATTCCGGCCGTCTATACGTCTGTACCTACGGCCATCCGTCCCTTCGAGCGCTGGTAAATGTATATGCATTTTGTTACGCTGTGGCATAGATTTTTTTAAGTAACAATACGTGACCTATGGTTTATTTTCAAGAAAATTCAAATTATTTTAAACAAATTAATCAAGTTAAGTACCCTTCATTCTTTCGCCTGGTTCTGTCTGAACTTTACTGTTTTCATTTTAGTCCCTGGAAACAATAAAATTGACGATTATTCTACTTTCACCAAATTTGTTATGTTCAGAATAATATTTACCAGCCTAATAAGTCGTAGTGGCATAATAATATTCATCTTATCTGATCCGCATCTTACGCCCCAAGTGACGAGTTCAAACCTGGCTAGTACCAATTTTATACCTACGTAAATTTTTGCTTAATTTGCTTAGACACCACTGTTTGACGGTGAAGGGGCACATCTTGAGGAAGCCCTGAACTTTCGGTCTGAAATCACAGACTCGCCCTGAGCATGCTTAGCGTGGTGATCAAGCTCATTCCTTCCCTGTATGAGAATTAGCCATAGCCAGATACCCGGGACATACCGATAAAAAACGATGAATCCTTCATCTGCAATCTCACCTTGGTAATAAGCATCATTAAGGTAATAAGCAATATTAAAGGGACGGGGCCTCGTCAAGGTCGTTTCTGACGGCTAACTCTAACACCACGCACGCTTATTGGTCAAATCAAATAGCGCGCGTTTCCCCGGCTTCCTGTTACACACTTCCGTCCCTTTTCACGAAATCACTCCCACAGATTATTTGTTTTTTTTATATTTATTTATTCCAACTTACATCTATCGTTACAGAGTAACCTAATGCGATAGCGTACTAATCTAACTCTTACCCTAACTTATAATATTATAATTAAAATTTGTAACATATTACAAATAATGCATTCTTTGTGAACTCACTCAGAGAACAAGAGAATAGGCACGCGTCAGGCAGTGTCGCCTCACTTAACAGATTGATGCTCGCAAGTCGCTCCGCCAGCAGCCGTAGCTGCCGTCGTTGCCACTCGTACCTGTCCGGAACACACAAACCTAATGTCCGCATTATGTACCTTCCCTCTAAACACTTTGAATATGTACGAAATGAGTGCGAGAGGGATCCTGACCCTGAACTCGTTATATCCAACCATACCCAAAATAAATAAAGTTGGGTACAAAAGTGAATAAAATGGGTATACACCATACAAGCGCAAGTACAAGTACCTCACGAACTTGTTTTGTACTCTCTTCAGCATGAGCCTATATTTAGATTCGCCTATATTGGAGCCTAAATGACTACGTTACATTCTAATTGACTTGTAACTAATGCATTACCTTCAGCTGTCAATAACGAGACACAATAGAATTTTAATTGTTATGCCCAACTGATGTCCACTGTAACGGTCAAGCGGATAAAGGGCGATAACCGTTTTAATGAGCATTAAGGAATATCTTGAACATAAGTTGTGTTAATCATTTTGCATGCTTTAGTCTTAAGCAAAACATGTATGATCTCATCCTTAACTCATGTACCACCTTTGTATACCATGTTTTAGGCAAATAAATAAATACAAATACAAAATGTTTTTAAAACCACGCACCATACGGAGCATGAAACCTAAATTACGGTAGGCTATTCTGCAGCAGCTCAGCAGCTTGTGATATGATCTCGAACGTTAGCCTAGTGTTGAATTTCACCCCTAAAAGTCTCCAACTTCCGTAGCTCTAGCGAAAGTAGTAGTACTTATATAGAAAAGGAGTTCGTGCGCGAGAGATAATGATTGCTACGCACTTTGAGATATTGAACTGCAAGAGGTTATCCTTGCTCCAGGTCACCACCCTAATGTCTATGACTCTTTGAAGCCTGTCACAGTCCTCTAATTTACTTATCTCCAGCGACAGCTTGAGGTCATCAGCAAACAGTAAACATTTGGCATCTTTAACAACTTCTGGCAAGTCATTAATCATAAGAATGAATTGCAAAGGCCCAAGGTGACCCTGACTCACCCCAGACCTGGTAAAATATGGCTCTGACTTGTATCCCGCATAATCTACGTACTGTTGCCTACCGCTCAAGTAACTTGCAAAAAACCTTAGATGTGGATTGAAATCAACGGCCGCTAACTTTTTGAGCAAACCATCATTATGTATTATGTTCTGTCCATAGATTGCAGGAAAATGAAAGCAAAGATGTTACACTACTTTCGTCTTAGCATGTTTTAATTTACAATGCAAACATCAACCTACAAATTAATGCTGCTTACAACCTGTATGTAAGTTTGAACACAATTCCTATACCCACTCAACGTTTTACCAGTTTCCGTGCAGTACCTAATATGTACTCGCTAAACTAGTCAGGAGGTAAAGAAAAGCATAAATACTTCAAGTGTAAAGTTTCTCTGCTGTGAAATTTTAAATGAGCCTGGCAACAGGTGGCCGACAGGTGGTTCCAAAGCCGGCTTATAAAGGTATCCGCTTGTGTACTTCTACACACACTGTGTACCTTTGTTGTTGTGGAGGAATGAAAGAACAACACTGTCTTGTTGGGGTGCGAAGACAATGTCTTCTGGGGATTATTTGCGACTTCCTCAATCCATAAAGGTAGTTTGGTTAACAAAGTGACTAAACAATTTAATACCGTACAGGAATAATTCTTTAGGTACTATTAAACTCAATAATCAAAGTTTAAATTATCAATTACTTTAATAACTTCACTAATTACAGCCGAACATTGTTAACCAAATCAGCCGGTAATTTGAAAGCGCAGGAAGTAACGCTTCTCTCATTTTCCAGTGACAGCTCGCTCTGCCATGTATACGTGTAGCCATGCTTGAAGAATTGGGATTCGATAGCCATACTCAGAATTCCGGTTATCAGTATCTGTAGGTATAACGAAAGTAAGTACAATTATAATCGAGTTTTTCTAGCTGAACAGATAGCTGTGCTGCTGGGGAGTTTGTTGCTCCACTTCTTCCCAGCTAAAGCACTAGGAAGTGGTGAAGGGCGGGCATTTTTGGGGGACTGTCTTATGTAATTTTGACGTTCGAAAAGTGCTGATTCTCAGCCTAGTTTGAATAAATGGCTTTCGAATTTGAATTTGTAGTTCCAATTTGGAAGTTTACATTGTACTTGATTGAAATATAGCCGAATTTACGTTACAAAACTAGTTGCGCAAACTTAGTTATTCATCCAACACCAACTCAAAGAATTTATTTCAAATAAACCAATTAAAGGCAATTTTGAATTATCAACACGTGTTCACAAACATAGTATAACGTGTAAATTATCATTGATAGTTTAACGTGTACAAATAGATAATTATTTTCCCTGGAAACATCAAGGAATAACTTAGTTTGCGCAACTAGTTTCGTACTTAATGTAAATTCGGCTAAATAGCCCGTAAAGACAAGCGGTTCAGGGAAACATAATTTTAAAGCAGGATGTAGAGGAAAAATATGTAAGAACCTACAGTTACTTACTGTTAGTTCCTCCACTTTCGTTCTAGGAAATATAGTGAAAGAAAACTCAGGCAAAGTTCGGATGTTACTGTGCACTGCACATGGAAATCTTTATCAAATTTCTCGAGTTGCGATGGGACGCAGAGACCAAACTTTATATTATTATGTTGCTCGCTGGTTTGAAATTCAAAGACAGCTGCTGAATTATGTGTCTGTGACTTGTGAAAATTCACTGTCACTTTTTTTAACCTGATTGGACACCAGCGGGGTAATTACGTCCCAACCAGCAAAAACTAGTACTATAAAAAATCATAGAACGTTTTGTAAAAGACTGTCCTTGGTCCTATAAAACCCCAAAGAACGTATCTTTTATTCGGAAGTGGCGCATTTATATCTCTGTTCAGTGACAAAATAATTTTATTGCAGTGTTCCAAATGACGAAACAGTCCAATAAAATCTATGTAACAGTGTGCAGGTCTCAAAATATTGATGTACTGGCTACTGTAGGACCTTTTATAGTACTTTTTCATACTATACAAGAGTTTAGTTTCCTTTACATCACTTTTTTCATTCACCATTCATTATTTTACATTCGTGACAGTGCAGAGTGCAAAAAATAATTTTACAAAAGGATACAAGCAATCTGAGGTAAGTAAGATTTTATTTTGTTATTATAATATTAGTCTATTACGGTGGAAATGATGTGCGACTGCAGCTTTACTGATAAACTAGGGATAGGTTTACCATGAATTTAAAGTGCCCCCCTCGAATTGTTGAGCTTTTACTAAAATGTTTATCATATAAAGTGATTTCGATATTCTAAGAGCCATTATAGTACTTCCCGTGATAGGTAATGTTTTCACTGTCAGTCATCGTGGATTCAACCTAAAATTGGGGTTCTGTGTGAGCATGACTGAATATAATATATAATACACAGTGTTTTCTTTACTATTTTTCTGAAGACCATAGGTAATGAAAAAAAAACTTAATTAAGTATAATCTGTTTACTGACGAATAGTGTGAATATTAATCATGTACTTAACCAGTTTTTTTTTCTTCGGGAAGAACTTCGTAGTTTTATCAAGTTTTACGTACCTAGTGTTTATATTTCTTTATATGAAGTGCATAAATATGAATCTAGTAGCATCACTGAACTTTAGAAGCAATATCTTTATAAATATAAATTGTGTTTTTTCAGTGTACCTAATGGACTCCACACACTACAGCAGCGGAATGGCCGAAATGCGACGATGAGCTACTTTTAATCTATACCGAAAATTACGTCTAAACGAGTAGTGTTAATGATTTGGAAAAAAAAAAGTTAAATTAGAGCATTTTCTGGTACGACTTCGGATTGTCATCCATCGATTTAAGGGGTGGGAGAGGGTCGGGGGAGGGGGGTGGAGGTGTACAGCCCCCCCTGTGAAGGAAAAGTCTCGGAGCCCCCCCCTTTTTGAGATATGATTTTTTTAATATTCTAACCTAACTTTCGAATTTTCGGTAAGACTTATATAAGGTTACTTGTATTATGTATTTTTCTGAAACTTTCACCATTTTAAGGAAAATTAAAATATTCTTGTAGTATACGTGTTTTATTAAAATACCTTTTGTTTTATATATAATAATTTAATAATGCGTCAAATTGGGAACAGCGCTCCTTGATGGGCGAGTCCTATTACTGGCTGGACGTACGACGCATTGCGTGAGCTCAGTACAGCACACACGCATCGTTAGGTAGTGTATTTGGTATTCTATTGTTAATTAATCGTACTAAACTTTTTGTTGCTTAATGCGAAATATTATAATTAATGGCCAAATTTTTCACGCCATCACGAAATTGTTGGTCTTTTTCGAATGTTGAATCATTGCTTGAAGATTCAGAAAAATCGCTGGAGTAAGGACTCTTCAGAAATAATATCTATGTAAGACACATTTTGTACGGAACCGGCATTAATTCCGTATCAAAATGTCTGAATATTGTTGTAAAAGCGAGCCAATAATCCTTTTTGGGACTTAACTGTCATTTAATAGAAACATTTATCTACATGTATGTGCCACTTTTGCGTCATTATAGTGATAGATACCCATTTATAATACTAACAAGCGCATTGCTAGGCACCATAAAAGTTGTTATACAATAATTCTGCACTATTATAGTGTCTGTGTGATATGCTTATCGATAAAATTATAATATGCATCTAAAAACTATTATAGTGCACTTACGATCTATTAGCGTCATCTGAAATTAGACTACATTACAAAAACACTCTATTGTAAAGTCTTTGTGACTACTAACGCACACGTACTATAGCAGCGATCTGAATATCCACAATATCACAATATCGCCCTGTAGTTGAGTGTTTATCACTACTATAACGAAACTACTATTGCAGTTCGTTTGGAACAATTATTACGCTAATCAGATAAATAAAGGCACCTGTTAACAATTTTATAGAGCAATATTATTATGTACTAGTTATATTAGAACTTGCTATAGTACTTGACTATAACGGTTATATAAAATGGCGTAGTAAACGTTTACATCCTTTGTTTATAGGGATTTTTAGCTCTATAAGTATTTAGAGCAATAATGTACTGTCGAACGCTTTTATACAACACTCTGGCACCGCTAAAACCTTAATAAATCGTTTATAGAGGTTTTTAGAGTTATGAGCTGAAATAATAGGACTGAATTGCTGGTTGGGGTAACACGCTAAGAATTGCCATGTCTTTCATTTTGACAATCAGACAATAATCATTGCGTTGTTTATGTTGTCGAGCGGAATTTTCTTCAAAATCCTTGGGATTGTGAAGTAAACTGTATTAAGCTTCGAGCTGATTAGCGCGACGCGACACCGGTTATTGTTATACCATGAAGTTTTCTTAGGAATAGTGTTGTTCGAGTCGCGTCGCGCAGGTTTGCACGAGCCTTTAAACTTTGTGCAGACCGGCGCGACTTGTCGCGCGACGCGACGTCGGTTATTGTTATACAGCTTGAAGTTTTCTTAGAAATTATATTGTTCGTGTCGCGTCGCGCGACAAGTCGAGCTGGTCTGCAAAAGCCTTTAAAGTGCAGAATATCATTAGGTACCTACTTATTTCCGTTTATTAAAGTAATTTCTATTTTTGTTTCAGGTAAGTTACGTTTAAACCAAGTGACTACAGAACCACTACTGCCAGGTACTTATAGTTCATCTATGTACGTATTACGATGTTACAACAACAACACATCTGCGTCAAGACAAAAAACCATACGATTAAAGAATCACGGTAATTAATTATATAGATTTTGTAAACGTTGTTTGATAATTATTGCTAACTACGACAAAACCATTGTGGATAAACAAGCATTTGATCACTTAAACCTGTGACTTCAACCCTTTTCTTTTACACTTAACGGTTATTACGATTAGAGGGGCAATTCCTGTAACTCGTTCGCAGTCTGATCTCTGTCTCAATCAGTCAAAAATACCTCTAATTTCCCTACATTTTTTGACTTTGACTGTCGCTGAGATGAGATTGCGACTAGATTTTTAAAATTTTTAGGGTTTCCTAGTCAACAAGGAACCCTTACAGTTCCGCCACGTCCGTCTGTCTGTCTGTCCGTCCGCGGCTTAGCTCAGGGACTCTTAGAGCTTTTAGAAAGCTGTAATTTGGCAAGGGTATACATATTAATCATGCCGACAAAGTGGTAAAATAAAATCATGAAAAAGTTTGGGGTGTCGTTGTAAAAAGGTCGTTCAAAAATATTGTGAGTGTGTGAAAACCATTTATGGATTCAGGAATCCGTTTGCGAAATATTAACTTCTTATTTTTGTTAGAAGCATGATGTGTTTTGTTTTTGTATTTTTGAGTTTTAATGATTGATTGATAATTCTTCAGATAGCCTTGGTAAAACAATAATATAATAACAACTGACAGCGCAATTTTTGATTTTTCATCTGTAACCTAATTATTATTGTAAGTATGTAGTAAAGGGCGTGCTAAGTGCTATGATGTTTTCGATCAGTTTCGAGACAGTAACACACACACACACACACACATAAGTAAACACATCAATCAGCCTAGCTCAAGAAGGCTTAAGGCTTTTTAGGCTCAAAAAGATTGATGTGAACTTTGTTAGGCTTCCAGTCTAACCGGATCCAGCTGAATACTAGTATCTTACTAGGAGCGACTGCCTATTAGACCTTTGCAATCCAGTGACAGGGTAACATGACATCCCTTGGTGAGACTGGTTGTCATACTTATGGCCTTCTAACTACCTGTAACAACGGTCAAAGATCTACGAATAACAGCCGGGACTAACGGCTTAACGTGGTTTCCGAGGCACGGAGGGGTTACGGTATGTGATGGATGGCCACCCATCCACGAACCGACCTCATTGAGCGTAGCTTATCCTTCGATCGACCTGAGAGGTTTTTATTATTTAAAAAAAAATCAAATAAAACGAGGCAGCCTGGGACTGCTGATTGAAGTGAAAACTAAGTAACGACATTTAACGAAAATGTCAGGAATTTATGTGGCTTGCTGTCAGTACATGAACGAAAGCTGTAGTTCCATTAAAAAAAATACAAAAGATAAAACAGAGTGCGCTGTCAACAAAAAGTTGAACGTCTTACGAAGTTTCGATCAGGTCACGTGTCCTGACGCGAGTTTAACATTTTTGACCCATCCCAAAAAAGTGCACAACGCCGCTAAAGAAGTTTTCACTTCAAAAAACCATTTAAATATCTTGATTCTAAACCTCATTGCTGATGACGTCGACATAATTATTCTGTTACGCTCTGGGTGAATTTGAACCTGCTACCTATAGAATGTGTTATGGTACAGACGCAAGCATATCAAGTTACTACAATCTGTCAAATTTCTATAGTAGATTTTCAACTTTATCGCTAAAGAGTAAGGTTCAATGTTGATTGGGGAAATTTGACAGATTGGAGTAGGTTGATTTGCTGGCATCTGTACAAGCAGTGGAACTATTGAATATTAAAGTGTACTACAATATCGCATTAAAGTAAAAATATTTGTATGTTTGGAGTGAATAAATAAATAAATAAAGACCCCTTCAAACTCCACATACGTCACACTGGTAGTATTTATGAGTGGTGTACCAACAAGTGTGCCCATACTGCTCCCACTGCTCACTCCGGGTGGACGCGCCGCAATTTCCTGTCTCCTTTGTGCCAGCCTTCAGGAAACGGGCTCAGTTTCACTCGAAGGCTTGTGTTCTAATACGAGGCGGTTTTTAATAGGACAACTTAAGGTTCAGATTCAAAGAAACCAACAAAAGAAATCTGTTTTGATGACAGTCAGGGAAATTAAATGTTATGCAAATTGATACACTTCGTAAACTGACCGTGATATAGCCATTTCATACACCTGTCAAGGAATGACAGTTGTACTCAATTTGCTTCATAATTAATTTACCTGGCTGTACAAAAACTATTAAGGCTTAGATCTATGCTACAAGTTTGAGTGATTCATCAACTCGTCCTACTTGCCTACGACCCATTTGGGACGACTTGACAAAAATCTAAAACAATATTATTTCCATTCTGCAACTCGGCCCACGTTACTATCAAAAGGAGAAAAGGTACAATCAGTTAGCAAAAGTGTTAATGTGGAAATAAAATAAAAAAATCAACTGTCATAATTCTTTATTTATTAAAACTACCAGGAAAGCAGAAATGTACAGGAACTAGGTGCTGAGGCGACTCACTACTTGCTTAATTGATAACAATAACAAACGACAATAACAGCATTTGATACCGATGGATTTCGGTATTTTTGCTTCAAGAACAATAAGCCATTGCACGCTATAGTGATTATTACTGCAGTCACTTATCATTATTTAACTTAAAGCAACTTTTATACAGCAGTGGTGGCCTAGTGGTAACGGCCCCGAGTTGTAGGATTCATGGGTTCGGCACCCAAGCAGGCGCTTTACTTTGTGTAAATAATTTCATCACCATTGCTCGTAAAGGAAAACATCGTGAGGAAACCGGCATGTCTTAGAACCAAAAATTCGAAGATTATGTGTCACATATCTTCGAATTTATCATGTCACATAAATCATAGTTCACATATATCTACCAACCCGCACTGGGCCCACGTGGTGGATTACAGCCCACTTCCTCTCACTGAGAAGAGGCCTGTGTCCCAGCAGTGGGAACATTAATAGGCTGATGATGATGAACTTTTATAAATAAACTTCAGACCAACAGCATCTTAATCTGTGCCAACAGGTCAAAACTTATTAAAAACATACCTACTATACGTAGAATGTAGATTTTTTATTTCGCTTATCTGAATATTCACACGACTGCTTACCCTGCTGTCTTATTTTACCTACAGTTTTCACATCACATCAAGTCACATCGCTATTCATACTCGTCTTGATAACGTACTAATTAATCAAGCAATGCACAATGGTGGCCATTCTCTTGTACACCGAACTAAACTATCACTAAAATTCCTTACTTTTGGCTATGAGAATCTCAAAGCTATTCTGCAAAAACAAATCTCTAAATTAAAAAATGATTTTGTTACATGTCATTTAAAATCGAATTTGACAATCGTGACGCGACTCCACAAGTGGTACTGTTTGCTATTATCCCGTGAATTTATTTAGAGCCGGAGGCGCGCAGGGGGCTGCCTCGACGTGTTTTAAATTATATTTTATATTTTCACTTTTTGTATGGAAAATATGAAAAATTATTACCAACATTGAGTTATCCCCTAAAACTCAATGTAAGCGTTTTATAAAGGGGGTCGAAATTTTCATTATTTTAGCGGTAGGATGCACCATTTTCCAGATATAACCAAAAGAAAAAAAATTAAAACAGTACTGTTTTTGCACCTGAAGTCGAAGTGTTGGTGTGAATTTTAGTTCATGATAATTAATTTTAGGCAGTGTATAGAGTGCCACCATTGGCACTCTATCCCTATCGGATAAAGTGCCACTACAGGCACCCTAGTAACACCGCCTCGGCCCGGCTCAAGTGCCGCAAGCATTGGATTGTCATTGTCACTGTCACTAAGTCACGTCACTTGGTATTTTGTTTGATTGTCGAGGTTAGATCGCTGTAAAACACCACATTCCCAAAACATTACATTCTCTTGTGCCTAAACGGACCCTGGCACTTCGCCGGCCGCTACCGCGGCACCGCTCGCTACGCTCGCTCGGCTCGTGCGTTGTGTGGTCACAGTTCTAACCTAACCTAACCTAAATAACAAGTGACAGTGACAATGCAACGCTCACGGCACCCTAGCCGGGCCAAGGCAGTGACACTAGAGTGCCACAAGAAACTCGCGGCACTCTATACACTTCGTTAATTTTATTCCACTTCTTTTTAATCGCGTTTAAAAATAGTCGGATTTAGTTGGATAAACAAAATTTTTAGGTGAAAAACGACAAATTCAGAATAACAAAATCGCCATTTTCACTAAACTAATTATAACTCAGTGCCATCTAAGTGCTGTCAAACTAAATTGGGAAATCGACGTTTGACAGGAATAAACAAAATTTTGGTAATTTTTGGTCTAGTTTGTGACAAGAGAATCGGCACCAATGTTTAACAACACGATCTCGCGAACTTTCACATTCAGAAATAGAACAAAAACAGGCAAGCCTCAGAATATTAGGTTTGGATACGAGTATTTTTAGCCAGTTGAGCGCGTCAATAAATTGGATTCGCCGGTATGAGTGACAGGTGTTGACGTAAGCTACTCCAGAATGAGCACCCTGCGGAAAACTGGGTATCCAATTTTTGCACAACACTGATTTGATCGGAGGTAAATTAATAAAAAAATATCTGGGTGGGTAGTTAAATACTTTTTTTAAATGTTAGCACTTTTGTGTAGTTTAATGTAAGAAATAATGAAAATTATTTTGTAAAAAAAGTATTAATTTTAAAATAATGAAAGGTACAATCAATGGCAATTATAACTACGCCCATCATCTAAATATGTAATAAAAAAAAAAGACCAAGCACCTCTTCTGTCAAACTTCAAGAGTTCAACTACCCATTTTATATTAATTTTATTCTTCCATTCCGTTTTAATATTGCTACCCGTCAAAATAAATTAAATCCGAGCGACACTAGTCCGTTATTTTTCATGATAAATACTTTCAACGGAATATTTATTTTAATCTGGTTACCGTGTTCATGATGTAATTAAAGCACTGGTACGCGTATCCGAGAAACGTTCGTAAATCAAATAATTGAGGGTATGTTTCGTAATTTCACCACCCAAGTACAATTTAGTGAATTTGTCGTTAAAAATATTGAAAACAGCTGTGATTCATTTAAGTGGATTGTGTTTTTTTTTCAAATTGGTGTACAATGGAATCACAATGACTCCATCTGTTGAGGTAAGTACAAATAATAAATGAATGTTCACTATAATTATAATTTAATTGAGTGTAAGTAGTGATGATTATTGAGGGCTATAAAAATGATCATGTCAATCAAAGATTCTTCTTATTAGTTGAAAGTAAACATTTTAAGTAGCTATGTAGTATTGTGACTAATAGAGAAGTAGGTATGAAAGAAAAAGACATGTTGCTCTGACCCCACATAAATTAGGATAAGGGAAGGAGATGACGATATCGGAGTTTGTTGCGCCACTTCTTCTTCCCAGCTAAAGCACTAGGAAGCGGTGAAGGGTGGACGTTTTTGGGGGACTGTCAGTAATTTTGTCGTTCGAAAAGTGCTGATTCTAATCCTAGTTTGAATAAATGACTTTTGAATTAGAATTTTGATAAATAATTTTTGATGAACCACGTAGTTAATAATAATACAAATGTTCTGGAGACCATAAACAAGCATTTTCATAGGTATTTTCTTTTCTAAACAGCTTGCATTTTACCGCTGTTGGCCAAAAAGAATTTCACGGTCGAATTTATTAAATAAGTACCTAATTAAATTGGGTTAGTTTGAAGAAGTTTTACATCGATTCGTTTAAAAGTTTTGGTTCCACTTCGGATTATAACCCGCGCGTGTGAAGCTTCACAATTTTATAGTGTATAGGTAGATATCGTCATGTAAAACACTTTTGCACTGCGCAAACGCATATTACACTGCGCAAACGCATAGTTTTTGAGAAAAAAATTCTTAAAGTTTCACAAAGTCCAACATATTTACTTAATAAAATTGTCATTTTACCACAGATGATAAAGTACGAATTTCACTCCTAGGTGGTTCCGTTTTGCGTTCAGACAAAGTTTTAGAAAGAAAAAGAAAGAAAGAAAGAAAAATTGGTTTATTCATCACAGAAACACTCTTCTTCTTCTTTTATGGTTTTTAGTATAAATATTGTAAGTTTAAAACTTTAATTCATTTTGAAATAGCTGCTACCGCAATGAACTCAATTATGAAGCAAATAATATAATTAATTAAATAAAAATAATAAAGTTTTATTTGTACGAGATTTTGGGTAAAGAAACATAATCGAACGTTAGTGCCGCTATTGTTCGTTTGACAGTTCTCACTCATCGTAATGCTACGGCTACACTGGTACGTTATCGCGAACTTTACTTCGCGCGCTCTCCCTCGCACACCACTCGACGTCTCGCTGAGCAACAGAGTGCGGACGAAGTAAAGTTCGCGATAACGTACCAGTGTAGCCGTAGCATAAGTACAAACAAAAGGCAATGTTAATATTAATAGTAAGAACACTAAGGATGCAAGAGCGAGCGAAGCGAGCTCGGGACTTGGGGGCACCCCGACTCGGACAGGTTAGGTTAGAAGAGGATGGCGGGGTCTAGTGACCGAGCGAAGCGAGCGAACGAAGGCCTCGCCATGTTTGGTGCACTTAGAATATTTTCTGGCGATCAAATTATGTAAAGTGTCAGTATAAAAACGTATCCCATCTGGTACTTTATACGAAAACATTCCTACTAAGTGAATAAACGGCACATACATAATAAATACGACAATTTCCAATACATCGTTTTACAGCAAAAAAATATCAAAATGAAAGGGGAGAGGGCTGAAAGTTAATCTTAATTGCATCTGTATAGCTCCGTTCAGTTGAGCGATCCCGTGGGAATAGTTCCATCCGGGATCCGGGATCCCGGCATCGCTGGACATCACTGTTTAGTTATTAATCTACTATCGATTGGGAACTGACAGGAGTTACGCTTTTCATGAAAAATGCACTGTTTTTTAGGGTCGTGTATTATTCTTTCCGGTATTTTGTTTAGAATAAAAAAGAACCTAAATTATTAGGTATTTTAAAATTTTGTGTGTCACTGTATGCTAACTTTTGGTATTCTTGTCATTTGTAAAGGATAGTGGGCAAAATACACCCAGCTCCGCCACAGTTAAAACCACTGTAGTTTTGAAGACATTGCTTCTCCCTTTATTCAAACCAAAGCGCATCAAAATCTGTCCCGGGGTTCTTCAGTTTCGACTATGTTAGGTTAGGTTAGGCAAAATAAACCGGGTGGATTAGGATATGGGCACATAATACACGAGAATGTAGCGATAATTATAAAACTCGATACTAAATAACAGTTTAGTTACGTTGTGTTGTGTCGTTGTGTTCTTGCACTGACGCTCCTGAGTTTTGATGACCGTTGTCTTTGAGCTGGCGCACCATATTTGGAAGGCAGAACCAAAAATTGAGAAAGACATTTATATCACTATAAAAATGTGTTAAACACTTTTAGGGAACGTGTTCCGTTAAAATCGTATAGTTCCTCAGATGTTCTATGCGTTAGCTCTAGCAGGATATGTACAATGAGCCAAACGTTATTATACGGTTCCCGGTCTCACTGAAGTGGGTACCTACATTGTAAACAGACAAATTAACGTAGCTCTAAATAATTATTTGAAGCGCAAGCATAACGCGATCCCTTTACCCCTTCACCTTAACAAGGCTGTATTACAGATATTGGTGCTCAACTGCGGGAGGAGGAGACGTTGTCATTCTAACAGTTATAATACTAAATAATATTATACCATATATACTTTTGCATACCCTCTTGTTTTCTTAGCTTCATATTATATTAATGATAGAATACTAATGTTTACTAACTGTGAATTCCCTAACTTCACCTTTTATACAATCCTTGTCCCTTAGCTTTTCTAAGTCAGGACAACGTACTTTAGTTTATGGGAATTCTTCTCTTTCTTATATCGGTGGCAGTTGACCAGTCTGGGTTGAGCCCTACAGAACTGTGCGAAAAGGACCGCTCTTCAGGGGGAACCGACCTAAACACTAATATTAGCATAATTATAAAAACGAAAATTTTATCAGTCTAGGGTAGTTTAAATACAGTCACAACTTCAATTTCTTCCTACATTTATTTCACAATAGTCACAGATTCCAAATCTTGTACTACATACATCAAAATCCTCATAAACCTTAACTTAACACCCTCCATGCGACGGTACCTCTACATATATTAGATACATACCCTAATACCTTAACGCTACAGTACATCTATACGATGTTGTACCTCCATGTTACGGTACCTCTATGAACACGTATCTCCAATATGATTACCTGTTTGATCCCCGCCGAGACATTCCGTGACAACGTGTCAAAACATTTGGAGCTTACCTACTTACTGAGTGGCATGAAAAGGGTAAAAATGTAGGTATTTACTTAGCTGTGTATTATGTATCAATTTGTCAGGCGTGTGTATGAAGCCTTTTGCGGGTTGAGTAAAGTCTGTATCATATTAATTATGCTTAACAAATTAAACTAATAAATAGTTGATTTTAAAGCCCAATCGTTTAAAAATAATGCTGCTCTAGTTTTAAAAGCTAACCTTGAAGCATAAGCAAGAGCCATGAATGAGAACCTATGACATACAAAAAGGGAACCACAGGACCTCTTTTCCTCTCCAAAGAATTACTTCTCAAACTTAAAACTTTACTAAAAACTTCCAACGACCTTATGCCAAACAACCCTAACTACACATACGTCCTTATTCCCCTCAGTAACCTTGGCCGCATGTAGCACACATTTGGTTGGTAATACGGTTGGTCGGAACACGCTTTCGCTTTTTGCTAAGCCGGCCCGGCACGTACCGACTGCGTAGTTCAGAGTTATGCTGCCTCGGAAATGTACTCGGACTTGTGACTTAGTTGGACTTTCAACTTAGTGTAGCTTTGGTCTTGTGATCTTTAAATTATGTTAGTTTGTAGTTCTGTTTGAGTATTTTGGTGTAGAGGTTTATTGACAGTAGGATTTTCCTGTAGTGTGGATGCACATGCATAAACACTCGGACTTTTAACACTTGTTGCATTACGTATAACAACTTAGTCCTATTTACACGATACAAGCTTCTTGCCTGTGGCTTACAATAAAATTGAAGCAACAAGACTTTTAACTTTTATTGATGCTTCAAATTATGGTTTATTACACGCATGTAAATCGCACCGTGGAAATAAAGATTAGTTCAATATGTTTATGAAATATACCTAATATAAAAGAAACATTCTCAGACCATTACTAGATAGATTACTTTTCTTGGCTTGTAAGCTATTGCCTAAGTACTGAGACCATCTATCATAACCACTTATTGCGTCTCGTCTAGGTTTTATTTTGTTTTTAAAGACCCACTTGTTACTTTATTCATAAAAGTGTTTTTTCTTTTAAGTCCAGTTAGATTTTAGACTATCGTTTGTAAAATTTTGTGAAGATGTTTTAATGGTAACATTTTTTTAATAAGAATTCAACTGGACCCTATACTCAAATCACCAACAATCTAATTCTAGACTATCATGATACCAATCAATAAAATTATCTCGTATCAGATGATCGTGGTGGCATTACTAGCCGACTGTCGGCAATCAGGTCAACAACGCAATTAAAACCGCAAACACATGCAGACGATGCAGCCTCTTATTACCGACAGATATGGAAATAGTTTCCCAGCAGATCGGAATTTGTCGGTTAATTAGAATGTTCGATTAAAGTTTTGGGGGTAGATCAAAGATAATGCGAGTAATGCGACTTCAAATAATATTAAGATTCTACCATTGACATATTAAAAGGAAGAAGATATGTTACACGCTAACATCGCAATCAGTAAACCTGGGCTCGGCGCACGACTACATGCTCCAAAACTCACACATCTGTGATCAGTGTGATCACAGTCGCAAACCTACAGTTACCGATAGATAAGAACAGAGATAGGAGACGGCGCTGTCGTGCGAGCGAAATCGCGATAGCTGCCGAATGTTGCCCGAATGTTTTAGCTCTAGTACTCGTCGCCAATAAGTCTCGCAACTCGCGCATTATTTGCGTATCGTGTCTCTCACGCATGTTTGTATATCTATCACAAACATGGCGAAGCAAACATTAAATATTATTATTACTTTCAACAAATTAGCATTTTTGACTGTACTTACGAGTGCTAAGTAATCCCGTGTGTCTTATTTTTCTTCCTTGTATTATTAAAACACTGTTTAGTTGCACAAGAAGTCATTTTGTGCGTATTTATCACAAAAAAACTGTAATTATGGAGCTGTTTGATCAACGATATCCCGTGCGCGACTGAGTGCCGCCTACGGGCCATCACGTAGTTTGATAGACCAGGCGCTGTTACTAAGTCCCGTATGTACCGATTTTAATACATCAATGGATTCTACTATTATTTCAAACTAACTTCTATACTGAGACTGTTTAATTCTGTTGTATCTGATTACTGTCACCCCGCTTCATCCCACCGCAACGGCACGTTCCCCACGATTTCCATCGATAATAACTGAAAATTAAATTAAACTTAATTATTTTTATTTGTAAATTGATAATGTTAATAATAATAGGCTGGTAAAGTCAACTTTAGCCACCCAAACCCATAGTCCATTAAATTTGTTTCCATTTCCTGCAATAGTCCTACACCAACCGGGGGTTGTCCTTGGGTGCACTTGCATACCTAGTGCATACAGGGAGAATCGTCGGTTGGTGCCTCATTTCATTAAGCATGTCTAACGGGCCTCTGCGAGTTGGCTTCGGCCCCTCGTACGCCTTCCAAAGGTCCGGGACCCCATGGTTCCGAGATATGTAAACATAGGCTGGTAATATTATCATTAATACTCAAATATTCCACATAAGATTTATGGAAATTAATATCCAGTTGAATGTAAATTTAATTTCATACCTGGTACAATATTATATTTCAACGATTTCGATTAACAGTTCAAAGTATTTTGCGATTTCGATTAAGTAAATATTTTGATGCATTTAATTAATTGTCATTCATAAATTGACTCCCTATTTTCAGATACGTTGCATAGTGTGCCAATTAGTTTTCTGCTGCGCTGATTGTCGTCGAAGACACGAGCGAGTAACCCACGGCCTCACATACGACTGCCCTTTATGCCGAGGATTCCAGTTCCTCTGCAGACCAGAACAACTCAACCAAGATTTCATAAGACACCTAACTAACGAACATACTCCCTTACACTGTCGAAAGTGCAATAAGATCTTCTACAAAATGGAAGACTTCTTAAACATAGATAAGTGTACTAGTATATCCGAATTAGTTGGCAAAGAAGTTGAACTAAGTAATAACAAAATTAAAGAATTAGATGAAAAGTTTGATTTAATTTATGAAAAAGCTGATAAATATGGCGAGAACTTTGAAGGCATTATCTCTGTTAATAAGAATAGTAAAACTGCTATTATAACACCGATCGTTAGGAAGAAATATCTAGTAGATTACGAGTCTAGTGGAAGTGAAGATGAAAGTAAGGTAGGCGGTATGACTCCTCATCCAAAGATTGCACCAAAAACTCCAAGACTGAAGAGACAGAGGGTGGCTACTCCTCACACGAAGAAATTGCTGAGTATGATGAGACAAAAGGTAGTAGAATATGAGGAAACGATTGGTGATGACGTTTTCGATGGGTCTCCGAAGACTACACCAGTAAGAACGGAAAGTAATCTAGGTAAGTGTTTACATGACTTTATTTAAACTAATAAAACAAAAATTTAGCAAACATAAAGTGACACAGTATGTTTTATAAATGATCAAAAAGCATGTCATTGTCTGTATATCTGCCTATTCCCAACTATGTTGGGGTCGGCTTCCAATCTAACCGAATGCAACTGAATACCAGTATTTTACATGAAGCGACTGCCTATCTAACCTCCACAACCCAGTAACTGGGTAATACGATACCCTTTGGTAAGACTTGTGTCAGACTTTCAGGCTTCTGTCGACTCGTACCGACAGTCAAAGATTCACGAATTACAGCCTTGACCAACGGCTTAATGTGCTTTCCGAGACACGGAGGAGTCTCGGTATGTAAAGATGGTCTATCCACAGACCAACCCCGGCAGGCGTAGCTTAACCTGATGGATCGAAACATGCGGCTGTTATTACTTAGCCACGAGCTCCTCATGCATGGGCATGTTCATGAATTTCCTTTTTTTTTTGGTTCGATTTTAGTTTAGTTTTGTGTGTATTGCTGTACATAAACCAACCTGTTTATCCTCATCAGCTTCAGACCCACAAAACGAGATGACGACCCCCACAACTCACTTGCCGCACTTGCTCAAGCTGGCTCAGATCGTTACCACCAGCACTCCCACACATCCTGCTGGTAACGGCTGGCCACTGTTCGCTGACCAAGGAGCTGATTCTCCACTCTCAGAGATTGAGACAACCGAGAATGCTGCTCAGAGCATGAATATTGAGGTAGAAGTTTTATTTTACTGTTCAAAATTCTGGACTGCAAAAAAGACTAAACAGTAACACATAAAATGTAAAAAATATCACACTATGTGTGTATATGTGGCCTAAAAGTATTTTCGAACTGCATGCGACAAACTTAATAAATAACGTTGCAATCATAAACTGCTCAATGAGCTCATAAATCACAAAGACTAGTCGATGATAGTGGTCACTAGTTTGTTGCGCTAAAGCAGAAAACAGTAACTATACAGTATTTTATTCGTACAAACTCCATTTATTTACTTTCACAGCCATCAAAATCCGATCTAGAATCAGTGCCTAAATTGAAGAGTATCATAGTCACAGGCAGCAAAATTCGCATCGGGAGTCAGGATAGTACGGAGAAACATGTCACCTTTCAGGATTCGAATGAAGGCTCCTTAAAAACTAAGAAGGTCAAGTTTGCTGACGATACAGTTTTTGAACAACCCAAGGTTAATCGAGGTGAGAAAGAATTTATATAACCAATGTCATAATAAGATAGGTGTGGCCACTATAATATATTTATATGTATAATTAATAAAAACGACCGACACTTCACGTGACCAGAGGGCTGCCTCGGTCTTTGGCCAAAGAATTAGCATTGTCATTCAACGTGGCAATGCTGACAGCATTGCCTGCCCCCCAATTACGCAATGCACGATCAATTTTATATTGAAACCAATTGAAAAAGATTGCCAGTCCATTGCTTCATAAGTTCGACAAAAAAAATCAGCAGAAATTTTTTTTGTCGAACTTATATATACTAATTCAACATCAAATTGGAATCGCGTCGCCGACGGTCGGAAGTGTAGCTCTCTGTTCATAAATCAATTTAAAATTACAAAATTACATAAAATAACATATGCATTGTGTTATTAAATCAATTATGTTGTGAATTATGTGCACAAACGTTATTTACACAAACTATGTGGTATTTGTGGAATAAAATAAAGTCAAAATATGTGAAGTGACAACAGTGACTAAGACTTAATACCAGTGACAAACTAATTTGATTGACGTAAAAACTATAATACCAGTGACAAACTAATTTTATTGACGTAAAAACTATTATTAAATACTAAGTGAAAGTGTATTTAAACAAACAAAAACTTATGTGCAAACTTAAAACAGAACTTGGCGGTGTGCGAAAAAAAAAAAACCATGAATCATTCTTAACGACTACTTGATAATTTGAAATTAGCACCAGCAAGCAACAGCAAATTTTGTTATCCTAATTAACGATCAAATAACCAAATTGGTTTGGGTTTGGATTGGCGATACTCAGAGCGCTGGTTCGGATCCCACAAACTGAGATTCTTTTTGTATTCTACCAAAGTATTAATTCCAAATTAAAATGAGCTTCTTCGGAATTAACACGCTACGGCGTAATCGAAGAGTCTCAGACACAAAAAGTGAAGATTCTAACACCTCTAACATAACAGAAAGCGAACTAGATGGCACCACTAGTAACAGCCTGCCAAACATATCTGTCGACGAGGACTGCGAAAAAATTGTCGGACTTAACAATAAAATAAAAGAATTGACTATACAATTACACGCTGCACATAAGGAAGTAGAGAACCTAAACATTGACAACACAAACCTCAAAAAGACAATTGAAACTATGACAAAAAACGAAAATATTTATAAAAAATTCACGATTGACATAGTAAATTCGCCTAAGAAAAAAACGACTAAAATGGTTCCTATAGTAGACCTCAGCGTTACTCCCAAAACAAAGAAAAATAAAGAGAAGTTTACATCCCAAATTACTACCAAAACAACGCCTACGACTCCAAAAACCACACCCAAGCTGACCGACAAATCGACACAGACATTACCTAAACCAACACTCCAGACAGCTGATAAATCAACTCAATGTGACGACCATGGTATGAAGTGTGATAAATTAATGGATAGGCGTTTTTCGACACTACAAGCTAAAACCAAACTCTGTGTAATAAGTGCTAACAATAGAAATAGACTATGTGACATATTAGAAGACAGTTTGGGAACATGTCATGACTTCTGCCATTACTCTTATCCAAATGGTGGCATAGCAGAACTTCTACTTGGCATAGGAAATAAGCTTAGTAATTATAATAAAACTGACTACTGTGTCTTATTAATTGGAGAAAAAGATTTTTTAACTACTAAGAACTATCATGATTTAATTTACCTTATTAAAGATACCATTGACAAACTACACACATCAAAAGTGTCTAGGGATCAAGCATTTTTATGCGGATTTCTTGAGATTGAGATGTGGCTTTGTAATAAATTTATGATTTTATAAATTTATATGGATCCTTTTTGGTGCATTTCATAATTTGAATCAGGAACTGTGAATCAAATTCGAGTAAAAGATGAAAATCAGCTGTCAATATTTTCCCTATAAAAACATACAACGCATTGAAGACATTATTAGTGCTACTGTTTCCCTACTACTGATTAAAACCAACGTTATTATGGAGCAGCGACGTCATTTAAGCAGGGAAGAAATGCTCAGAGCCGTGGGAATGATAGAAGCTGGTTCCCGGCAACGTACTGTGGCTTTAGCTCTGAATACAAGTCAGAGTGTTATCAGTCGACTTTGGACACGTTACCGAAGCACTGGTACCGTGGCTGAGCGCCATGGAGGACGGTATCGCTGCACCACACGGAGACAAGACCGATACATTCAAATCTTAGCTCGAAGAGCTCCTACAATAACCGCCATGATGTTAGCCGTGAGGCTTCATCACTCTTCAGGGAACTTAATTAGCGACCAAACAGTCAGAAACCGCTTGCATGAAGTGAACCTTCATTCCCGAAGACCGCTACGGGTACCACCTATAGCAATGCACAATCGTAGGATTCGATATCAATGGGCTCTTGAACACAGAAATTGGGCAGAAGAACAATGGCGTTTCGTGTGCTTTTCTGATGAGTCTCGTTTTGGTATGAGACCGGATACAAGACGTATACGACACTGGAGAACCCCTGGACGCCAACAGCGATTAAAATCCTGCCAGGAAGTCCATCCTTATAGTGGTGGAACCATCATGGTATGGGCGGGTATTTGGATCGGCGGAAGAACTGAGTTGATTTGGATCAGAGGCAACCTCAACGCTCAAATTTATGCTGAGACGATTGTATCAGACGTCATCGTTCCTCTACAAGTGCAAATCGGTCCCTTATTTCAGTTAATGCATGATAATGCACGACCGCACACCGCAAGAGTTGTAAGACAGACTCTCGCCGCAGCTAACATCAATGTCCTGCCCTGGCCTGCTCAGTCGCCAGACTTGAACCCGATTGAGCATGCATGGGATATGCTACAGAGAAGAGCTCTGCCGAATATGGAGGGTATCCAGTCGCAAGAAGACCTTTTTTTGTTGTTGCAACGAACATGGGCGGCCATTCCACAGCGTGATTTGGATGAACTCATTTTGAGTATGCCAAACCGATGTTCTTGTGTTGTTAGTGTTCGCGGTAGAAACACGGATTATTAATTGTTTAAGTTACCCAATAAAATTTTAAAGAAAACTGTTATTTCAGTCTTTTTTTCGAACTTTAATGTTAGTGGTTCAAATGTCAAAAATCCCTTTATTAGGAAAATGGCAAATTTCTTTATTAATGCAAAGGTGACTTGGTTTATCGTTACTGTGACAAACGAAAACACTTTATTTGATGAATCCTTAAAGAAAATTTTAATTAATATCAATCAGGAGAAAAGTTATTGCAAAAATATATGTTGATCCCTAGACACTTTTGATGTGTGTATGTCACACCAATATTATTATATGCCTCCCGACCTTCAGAATATGTGGTGAATACACACTATATAACTCAAGGATTGAAATGTTTAATAGTTTATTATACCTGCATAACACCGCGTATGAATACGCCTATTTATTAGACTCAAACGCTGACTTATCATACGATTACTCAATGTTTTCGGGTCGTCAAGGACTCCTGAACGATACAGGTATGAAAAATATATTTATGAATCTCAAAAGAACGATTTGTGAAATCCAAATGATTAATAGTCACACTGACATGAAGGACACATCGGAAGAAACATCAAACCATTTTTTTCTATAACTATCTGACAATAATGCATCAAAATATAGCAGGACTGATTAATAAGTCAGACCAATTAGTATTGCACCTACATGAACTTCGAAACAACATAGACATTATTTGTGTAACCGAACACTTCATGGAAACTGGATATGAAGGTTTCCTCACTATACCTAACTACAAATTAGCAGCTTGTTACTCCAGGGACACAAAGAGAGGAGGAGCATGCATATTGGTTAAAATTGACCAACAATATAGAGAGCTTAACGAAATCAAGAAACTTTCAGTGCAGGGAATTTTCGAGTGCTGTGCAATCGAATTAACACAGCATAACGTTATTATTGTATGTGTTTATAGGGTACCTAAATCTAGTAACCTTGACATATTTTATTCGAAATTAAATATTCTTCTACCAAAAATATGTTACAAAGCGCGCAAAAATGTCATATTATGTGGTGACTTTAACATTAACACTTTGAAAAGAGATAGAATTTCTCAGGAATTTACTAATTACTTATTAAGCTATAACTTAAAGTTACAAATTCATGAACCTACCAGATTACAAAGCAACACATGCATAGATAATTTTGCGCACAATTTTCCGCGAAAATGCAATCATAAAATAATGGATTTCAACATGTCAGATCACACAGCCCAAATTTTAAAGATTCCTGTAAAGAAAACTTGTACAATAAATAGTTGGAATATTACAACGCGTGACTACAGTCACAATAACTTGATTAAATTCAGAACATGCTTAAATTCTTTATCTTTTTGCAATGTTTATGAAGCTGTTGATCCAAATGTGGCGTACGAAAATTTTATGGAAATATTCCAGCTGTTTTATAATTTATGCTTCCCCTTAGTTCGTAAAACGATTAAGTCAAAAAGGAATCCGAATTGGTTGACACCCGGTATCAAACGTTGCAGCAAAAATAAACGACAACTTCTTTGGCATTTAAGAGCAAAACCTAATAGTAACAACCTGACAAAATTTAAAAATTACTCAAAAAGACTTAAGAAAATAATAAAATTGACACAAAACGCAAAAAATAATCATAAGATAATGACATCAAATAATAAATCGAAGGAAACATGGAAAATTATTAGTGAAAACAGATATTGTCCTCCAAGTGAATCTATATCAGAAATACGTACTAATGGTATTACATTAACAAACCCCAGTGATATAGCGAACGCATTTAACAATCACTTTGTAGACCAAGCAGAATTACTTTCAAAAGCCTCAAAATCTGTTAGTTGTAAGACTCCAAATATATGCAATAGTTCAATATTCTTGGCTCCGACTACGCATAATGAAGTGTATCGGATAATACAAGACCTAAAAAATAAAGTTAGCGTAGGTTATGATGACATCTCAACAAAAGTATTAAAATTCGTTTCCCAAGTGATATCAGGTCCCATTTGTCACATAATTAATTTAAGCATTTGCTCTGGAATCTATCCTGATAAACTAAAGCCCACTATAATTAAGCCTCTATTTAAAAAAGGTGATAAGACTGACATTAATAACTACCGACCAATTGCACTTATACCGGTAATATCAAAAATATTTGAGAAAATTATTTATAACTGTATGCATTCCTTCTTCACCAAACACAACATCTTAGCAAAGGAACAGAAAGGCTTTAGGAAAAACAAATCCATAAACTTGGCTATCTATGACTTCCTTAATATTATAATGCCAGATATCGATCAAAGAATTCCCACTAGCGCTATATTTATGGACATGACGAAAGCCTTTGATCTAGTCGATCATAATATTTTGTTAGCAAAACTAAGTGCTTACGGAATAAGGGGAAACGCTCTCTCTCTTATAAAATCCTACCTCGACAATAGAACACAGTGTACGGAAGTTAGACGAATTTGCAAAAAGGATAAAAAAGAATATAAATACATTTCGGCAAAACGTAACATCAAATTTGGCGTGCCACAAGGCAGTGTATTGGGTCCACCATTGTTTTTGGTCTATATAAATGACTTTCCAAAACACGTCACCTTTCCTATGGTTCTTTTTGCAGATGACAGCACTTTAATTATTAGGCATGATGATTCAAATACAAACTATGAAAGTGACATTAAAAATGCATTACAACAATCAATTTCCTGGCTTGAACAAAATAATTTAATTCTTAATTTGAATAAAACAAAAATCATGCAGTTTCGACAAAAAATTACCACTTCTGACATCAATCTAAGTTTTAATGATAATATAATTGAAGAAGTAGAACATATAAAATTTTTGGGATTGACAATAGACTCTAAACTGACGTGGAAAGAACATGCATCGATCGTAATTACAAAATTGACCAAGTTTGCTTTTGCACTTTATAAACTCAGCAAAATAGTTAATCAGCCGGCTGTCGTAACCGCGTATTATGGCTACGTAGATTCTGTACTACGCTATGGAGTAATGTTCTGGGCAAATTCTTGTAAAAAACATGACATTTTTAAAGCACAAAAGAGGTGCATTAGGTCCATATGCAATCTTAAGCCAACAGAAAGTTGCAAACCGCATTTTTCCAGCTTGAAAATACTAACATTACCATGTCTTTACATTTACGAGACTGCTTTGTTCGTAAAGAAAAACGGTGATTTATTTAAAAAAGCTTCAGAACAGAACTATCGATCCAGAAGACCAACATATCGACATGAATTATGCCTAAGAAGTTCAAAAACCGCTCTTATGCACAAGAGCATACTTTGCATGGCTCAAAAAATTTTTAATAAGCTTCCAAATGACATAAAAGATTTAAACTTGACACAATTTAAACGTAAACTAAATAAATTCTTAATTGACAAGTGTTACTATACCATTGACGAATTCATAGTTGACAAAATTTCATGTGACTGACCATTTTATGTATTTATGTTTTAATGTAATATTCTTATCATTATGTCTGTTAATTTATTACAATGAATTATATCATGTACTTTAATTTCTATAGATATTAATTAGATAATTATGTTGTATGTAATATGAAACCTAATTTCTAATATTGTAATTTAACAATGCATGCCTTATAAGGTAGATTTTTGAGCTACTATAAAATATTTTTAAGACCCTGTTGTACCACCAAAAATCGCATTAATAAAAAACTTTGAACTTTGAACTTTGAACTATGAAGCAATGGACTGGCAATCTTTTTCAATTTGGATTTTTTTTTTTTAATTTTTTTGGTTTTTTTTTTTTGTAATTAGGGTGCTGGTTGAATCTGGGCGCGTTTGCTGGCACGTTGGGCACGTTTGTTGGCTCTTTGTGGGCACGTTTGTTTGCTTGTTGACTATTGTTTAAAATATTTTGTCATCTATTGTTATAATCAAAATCTGTAAAGGGTTTTGAGATATTGAAAATAATTATAATATAATATATATTTTATTACCACTATAATACTTATATTAAATTTCCAGAAATTAATAACGAAGAAAAAATATTTTGTGTAAAACTAGCGCAGCATTTTGTATATCAGCAATATATTATACTCATATTGCTAGGTGCTTTCCAGAATTCAGAACAATTACATTACTCTCACGATGTAAAAGTTAAATGAGTTGGTGTAGAATATAATATTATCACATCAATCTCTAAAATTATTAAAGCTGTTTCAAGTTTTAATGTTCACTGTTCAGCTCGGTGATTTGTCCTCTTCATTGCAGTAACTTAAAACATTTTGCATATTCACAAAATGCCCCTTTAAATTGTCAAAGCTTAGAATTTTATTACAATAAACATTCTTGAGTCTTTTTCATGTTTAATCATTTTTTCAGTGTTCAGAAAACCGAAAAGAATGCTAACCCCCGGGCCACAGAAACCAAGATTCGGTTACAACCCGCGCTTTCAAGCCTTAATCAACCGTTTCGAAAACCAGGGCATAATCATGGCAAGAACTCCGAAAACAAGGGAAAAATCTGCGAACAATCAGGAAAATACCCCGTCTGTCGGGGAGCCCTCAAGCATGCCCGCACGAGCCATAAACTTTAAAGAAGACAGTCCCCAAATCGAATCAGAGTTCTCAAAAGAATCGAATGAATTATTCAAAACGTGTATCGATAGTCCAGAAGTAGGCATGAACGCAATATCAGCATTAACAACGAACATAGCCGGGACGCTGCAAAACTGCCTTTCATCGGTTTTAATGAACACGGAAGAAGAAACGGAGATTCAGTTCAAGTTTGTTATAACGAAAAGAAAAGTTAGTGTTAAAAGGCTTGTGGAGCAATGTGAAGGCAAGGCTGATGAGAAATCGAGTGTAATCGATAAGAATCTGGAATCGATTAAAGAGAACATCTGGTCGAGCGTGGCGAGAGCCGTGAAAAATGTGTTTTGGGGTGAGCAGAGCGGTAATTTCGGTGAGTACGTTTATTGGTTTCCTTTCTATTAATGGGGGTCTTTACTTGTTTACTTTACTGGTCGGCCGCAGTTAGTGGTATTGTTCACCTTTATTGGCGTGTATTATTTTCACTGTCATTTAAAGAAGTAAGGAAAATGTTTTGTTCTATCTTAATGGAGTGGAAATCAATAAATTGGAATTAATGAGCTTTTTAACTATTTTCTGTCTTGCCGGTTCATTGCCTATGTAATGGTAGTAGATTTATTCTCATTTCACCAATAAATTGCATAATTACTACATATGTACATAATATAAAACAAAGTCTCCTCGCCACGTCTGTCTATCTATCTGAACGTGATAAACTCAAAAACTACCAAACGGATTTTCATACAGTTTTGACCAAATGCATGGAATGATTCATGAGGAAGGTTTAAATATATAATTTTATTAAGGTTTTGTATAAATTGGCTGAAATAATAATGACGATGAGTATTGAAGATGTCGGAACAAATCATGCTGGCTGGGGAGTTTTACTGGCGTGCGTGGATAGTTTCCGACATACAGGCAGGCGAAGCCCTGGGTAAAAGCTAGTTTACAAGTAATACTTTTGCCCACATTTGGAAATATCGTTACAATTTTCCAAATTAGAAAATGCAGTTTCGAATTCAGTCTCCAACAGATGAAATCCCTAGACTATTCTGGTAAAACCCACATCCAATTTTCCACCAATTTTCATATTGCTTGAAATTTTCCCAATAATTACGTTCTAAAATCAACGTATTAACTCACCCTCGCTGCGAACGGCAAACACTGCTCGCAAATATTGACAACCTCATCATGTTTCGCGATCAAAACTTCTTAACTTAAAATGTTTATTGGAAAATAGACCTTATTTCATGCGCAATAAATTTCAATTATTAGCAATTGAAATTAAAGTTAGGTGCTAAAAGGCTTGAAGAATTTTAGGACAGTAGGGTTGAACGTACTTATGGCATTTTAATTTTGCGTTTTAATTTGTGAAATTCTGCTACAATAGTAATTCGTAATTCTATCTAATAGAACTCTAAATTTAAACTGACCGTTGCCCTGTGGAATGCGTTTTTTTTTTAATGATCAAGTAATGATTATTTACAATCTGATATACCTAATAGTATTGTACGACTCTTAACCGCTAAAGATTCGCGACTCCAGCGCCACGCGCGTGCGGAAATCCAGCGAACTACCCACCGGCGCAGCGGAGATAAGAGCTCGCTAACATAAACAAATACTGAGATCTTTTTGTTACGTAAATAGTCTTATCGTTAAAGGTTTTGGGTTCCTGATTAGACAAAGGATTTTTTATAATACTTAGAATCTTTGTAAGCGAACGCTAGTATTGATAAATAAACATTCTTATCAGATTCTTATAAGAAATTCCTTTGTTCACTGTTTTGATTATTTATAATAAAACTACTGGTTCGATTCACATGAAACTTCGCAGGATACATTATGAATACATATACTATCGGTCAAAACCATTTTTTACGAACAAACACAATAAATAAAAACACCAATAATTAAAAAAGTTCAATAATAGGTATCCGTATCATTACGTAACATTACTTAGTTGATAAAAAATATTGAACTCCTATTTTTTTCTGAAAAATGGCATATATAGTATGCAATAACTAATAAATAATATAAAATAAATGACTTACCAGCGATTACATGCACAAAACACACACAAAACTCAAAATTTCACATCAACACATTTTTTCACTACCGAGTTTGTTTACATTTTTTGATGGGTCCGTAATAGGTAATTACGATGTTATTTTGTGCAAATTTTATCTATATACGATGACGACACTACTTAATTATTGAAATAACACCATTTCCCGTCGATTTACACTTAAAAAACAATAGAAAATGAATAAATAGAACGCGGAGTGCAGTGCACGGCACGCATGCGCGGACGCCATTTTGCCGTACCAAAAATGTTCAATTTTTACTTTTTTTTAGAGTTGTTTCTGCATATTTTGACGTTTTAGTCGATTTATTTGACAGGTATATTATCCTACCATAAATTAAAGCCAAGAACAGACTAGATCTGCCCATACATAGAGTAAAATCGGCCGTTGCATCGATGCCTATACACTGACGCAGTACTGCCTCGTCGGGGCTTTACGGTTTTGGGTGCGCGTAACAGATCTGTCGTCGCGAGACTTTATCGAAGCATTAGAGTGTGCTCTACGATCGAAAAATTTTTTTTGCCCCATTTCTGTAACTGTTTTTATTGTTACACTCCACTGTTTTTATATACCATTGTATAGATGATTAAATGGAGATTAATACTGTACTTTTTAACAATTAATTTAATACAGCAGAAATGGAAAAAGCATCAAAATAGTTGAAAAAAAAATCCTGTCCGTCAATTCATGAACCCTGAAAACATTGTAGCTTGCGATAAAATCAATTAATTGAGTCAATTTTTTTTATACATTTGTTTCAGCCGTAGAAGGAACCCTATTGAAAATGGTTCTTTTATTCAAAGTAGTTTAATTATAATTAATAAAATACGAACTAAAATATAATATCTTTATCTAAATATTTCCAACTTGATGTTGCCTAGCCACCGCCAAGTAAATATCTTTGTCAGTCTTTGACATTACGACTTCATGAAAAGTTATAAATTGATCATTTTTGTTAGAAACTATGTTTTGAAATAGTTTTGAAATTCTTTTTCGTTTATGAATGAGTGTTATGTATGAGGCGTGCACTTTTGGATTTTCCAAACTATTTCTATATTGACATTTCGTAATTGTATAGAATTTTATATTTAAACTGACCTTTACCCTGTGGAATCGGTTTTTTTTTGTGATCATACATTGAATATTTACAATAATGGAAATAGTTGTCTTTATCAAATTATTAACTGTTTCTAAAAGAAACGGAGTCACCAAATAAAGGAAATCAGATTTAAGTCAGTACGAACAACCAATTGTAGGTGGATATGAAAAGCTTATTTAATCGAAAAAAAAGTTTTCTATTTTTGGATTAGCAAGAAACGTTTTCCATCTGCTCGTTTATTTTTACCTTTTCGTCTGAAACAATAATATTGTTGTCATTTCCTTTATTAGTATCCGGAAATAAACTTCCCTTCCAAGCCTTTGTCAGAATCGAGCAACAATAACGAATTGTTCGGCATTTACTTCTAAACTCCGCGTCTATTTTCATTCTTATTCGGATATAAAAGACGGATCTAAGCCGACTGTCTCTTTAGAAATAAAAATGTCAAACAATCAAAATTATACTTTCACATTAAGATAACAAGGTATAAATTCTTGGAAGGTTGGAAAATTCTCACTCTTCTGAGAATGAAATAAGATAGGTATAATTATGTAGGTTATAAACAATTATAAGTTCAGCGACGATATTATGGAGTCGTGTTATTAGGTATGCGAGGACAGTGTAGGTCTTTCAACAAGTACCAAGTATGTACTTAACAAAATAGAAGATGGTCAACAAGTCTACAGTCCACTAAGCCTACAGCGTTCTCACATTCACAAAATAGAAAAGAATCTATATAAAAGCTAAATCAATTAATAAAAATAAAAACTATTTTAAACGAAATGACATGATTGCTATTACAACTGTAACAAATCTGAATAATTAACATGTCCACAAGAGCCACTAATAAAGAGTTGAAACTTAAATAGTTGGTATATAATGTCAAATAAAATTATGATTATGTCAAGGAAGAATGTAAATAAAACAAAAATATAAACATGGTAATTTGAGAGCAGTTAATAGAATCTTACATATTTTGCCGTTAATGACGTATTTCGATGATCTCTTTTGATTTCAATCCTAATATCTACTATATGTATATTATTATAATAATAATAATAATAACCCCACCGCCGTATCTCTACGTTGACGTCGTGGTGGGGCTTGAGCGCTCCAAACTCTAGGTCTGTGCCGGTAGAGTTTACTTTGCCGGAACGGGTCTAGGATAAGGAGCCAGACCAAGAGAGATACAGAAAACCGCAGGGCAGCATGTGGCGAGCTGTTGGGCAGTAGCGACCCCACGGACCCTATCTCCCGGGAGAAATCTTGTTCCTCATCTCTGGCTTGCCTTTATTGGCCGGCTGGAGTGAACACTGACGAGGAACAGACCTCCCACCTCATTCTTGCCTTAATTGGCGGCTTGAGTGGAGATTCGCAAGAGCAAACGTGCTCGGAGGAAGGAAGTATTCCAGTAAGTGCTCGTAGGGATCTTGACCATCTTCCGGGCTCTGGGATTGTTCTGAAAGCCGTGGAATACCACTCCTCCTCAAGCACCTCAGGACATGTTGCTTCCTTGTCGCTATGTCACTTTGTGCTAGCGACAGTTTTCGGGGGCCCATTATTGAGTGTGCAAGTCACCCCCTGCCATTTTATCCGTGTAAATATAAAACATTGATCAGGCAGGGGCCATAGGGGCCATAGTCCTTCCATAGTTCCAGGTTTCTGGTCAACTTTAACCACCCAAACCCATAGTCCAATATATTTGTTTCAACATCCTGCAATAGTTCTGCACCAACCGGGGGTTGTCCTTGGGTGCACTAGCATAGTGCATACAGGGATAATCGTCGGTTGGTGCCTCATTTCATTTAACACGTCTAACGGGCCTCTGCGAGTTGGCTTCGGCCCCTCGTACGCCTTCCAAAGGTCCGGGACCCCAGGGTCCCGAGCAATCTCAAGAGACGTAAAAATAATAATAATAATAAAAATGTTTTATTGACATAAAAAGTTGTTACATTATAATTTGAAGCCCTGACTCCTGAGCTAGGTGGTACCTGTGTTACAGGAGTCAGTGTCTTCACCTGTTTTTTTAACATTATTTATGCAATAAAATTAAAAATAAAATAACTTATAACTTAAAATGCAGGAAACCAATTTAGTGCATGCATGCTCTTGAGTGGTTTGTGTCCGCGTGTGTTTGTTGAGTTTTTGTGTATGTGTGTGTGTGTGTGTGTGTGTGTGTGTGTATATGTGTGTGAGTGAGTGTGAGTGATTATAATATTATTATAAAATTAATGCGAAATGTAGGTGTACTGGTGTACCAGCTACTGATACATCTCTGCCCAACCCTTCGGAGAAACAAGGCATGCGTGATCTTATGTTATAATAATAAATGTGAAAATTAATATGTTCGTGTACCTATTTGTTACTTAATCACTCAATAATGGCTGAATGGATTTGGATGAAATTTCGCACACAGATAGTTTATAACCTAGATATAGGATGCGTTTTGTCCCGGTAGAACGTTCCATGGGATAATAAATTTCCGATATTTCTAAAAGCTAGTATTGCATAAAATTAAGTTAAAAGCTCAATTACAGAATTAAGTTATTTGAACCGAATCCAAATTAGCTACACAAGATGGAAAAGTTACCGAAGTAATAATGCGTCACAATAATGATAACGAACCCTATCTAGCTGTTGCTAATTGAAGCATGTTGACCAAACACGTTATTGGCATAGTTACATGAGCAGGCACATACATGTGTATACAATACAGACATAGTTACATTCATTGCGGTTGTATCAGTTCCAACTATCGATACTCGATCTAATCACTATTAGCAGAACTGCCTGCCTTCTGAATTAGGCATCTTGCTGACGTCAACCATGTTAGTATGATAAAACTAGTGTTTTTATTTCAATCTTTAGAAGTTTTTTTCTTGACCTTATTAGATACTAACGCTTCGATCACTATGATCGAAGCCCTAACGACTATAAGGCTGCGTTTCCACCAGAGATGAGCGAGGATGCGTAGCGCCGGATGTGTGTTAAACTATAACATCATTTTACTGTCATAGTTTGAGCTTAGCTAGCGTTATTATTGTTTAGTTTTACGGATATTCCTCGCTACGCATCCTCGCTCATCTTTCAAATTCAAATTCAAAATATTTTATTTCACATAAACCTACATCAGCACTTATGAAACCTCAGAAGCTGGGTGCACGGTTCCAATTGGTCGTTTTCTATGGAGAAGAGCCGGGAAGAAACTCCACGGTCACTCTTTTAAAAATAATTGGCTTTTACAATATTTTCAAATAACAGTGTTATTAGATATGGGAGGACAGTGTAGGCCTTTCAACAAGTACCAGGTACTTAATAAACATAATAGAAGATGGTCAACAAATCTACAGTCCACTAAGCCTACAGGCGCAGCGTTCTCACAAATTAGAAAAGAATATAATAAAAAAAAAAACATATTTTAAACGAAATGACATGATTGCTATTACAACTGTAACAAATCTGAATAATTATCATGACCACAAAAGCCAGTAATAAAGAGTTGAAATTACATAAATAGTAGGTATACATTATAATGTCAAATAAATAATTATGGTGATTATGTCAAGGAAGAATGTAAAAACATAAAATATAAACATGATAATTTGGGAGCTTTTAATAGACTCTTACATAATTTGCCGTTAATGAGGTACCGGGGAAGCCACATGTGCAGAAGCATCTCTGGTGGATACGCAGCCTTATGCTCGTTTACTGCCTCATTTTACTTCGTGTTCAGTTATAAAACCTTGCTCTTACAATACTCCTTTCGTTTCTTTGAGATAAGCAGAAATTCTCTAAAATTATTTTCCCAAGCCCAATTTTATTACCAGCTCCCAAACTGAACACGACTGGATATCGTCCAAAAACTTTATAGGAACGTCAGAATGATATTTCTAGAGTGAAAAAAAATCCGGCGGATAGAATTCAAATCGTAAATTTTGCAACGGCCCGTAATTCCGTTCCGTGTCAAGTGGCAGGCAATATTGCATTTTTCTATTCATGAGAAGGCTCGCTTCAATCATATTGCGAGGCGGCGGCGGTGCCTTATCATTTTTTTCTTGCGTTCTCAAATCTTTTTCTTTTAAATTTATTACTTTCCGCTCTTCTGCTTCGGAAATTGTTGCTTAGATTTTTTTGTCCCTTGACTTTTAGATTGATGGTGACGGTTTAATCATGTAATTTTGTTGCTCGACGCTTAAGAATTTATTAATCTGACTGTAATTGTTGCCTTGTAATTATCAAGATGATTAATGTTGTTAATTTTATGATTTATTCTGTCATATCCTATACAATATTGTCATTTATCAAAAACATCTCGTTCAAAATTCTTCTCCCTTTCAAATCCTATTTCGTATGTCTCACTCTTTACTTCTTTTTCAATATTAAATACATCTATCCAATTTTTTTCAGCTACAATTACACCACATAGATCATTCTCCTTCAACTCCACATCATCTTCATCTAAACGAAAATGCGACGAGCTCTCTGACTCTGAGAGTCCTGTGAACCATAAGAGGCACAAGTATGAAGGAAGGATTCGAGGAAGACCACCTTTGAGGAGAAGCAAGACTTGTGTGGCGAGTCTTAGGACTTCCATGTCAGCTGAGCAGAAGTCATTGATCAATGAACTGACCATGAATGTGGATGAAAATATGAATTTGAGTTTTTAGAGAATTTATTGCTCGAGTGTTCTAATAATTAATTAAGAACTTTTTTTGTTAATATTTGATTTTAGGAAAAAGGGATCAGATTAATCTAACCTTTTAGGTATTAGTGTAAAATAATGAGAGTATTAAAAGTAAGTTTAAAAATATGTGATCATAATTTTTAATCGGCAAGTAAGTATTAATTATTTTATTAAAAATGTGAAGTTCGAAAAGCTTCTAGTCTGATTTGTTAGTAACAATTAAATATAAGAAAGGTTAAAGTTTGTTTTAATGCTAAATTAACATTCATCACACAAGTATAACATCTTAGTCAAAACAAACATTTCCCTTGATATCGTTACTTCCATGTTGACACAAATGAATTCAACCCTGCCATTATTATCCACACAAGATATCGCCACACACACAAGCCATGACTCCATACAAATAAATCACCAAAATTACCAACACATGTAACCAAGATAACTTAATAACTCGTGCAATAACACCGCGGGTACGAATGACCACGCACTATTCGGATACGTTACCCTGCGTAATATCCGAAACCCTTCGCTGCCGGACGTGTGCCGAATTCAGGCCGGAGAACAACCCTAATGTTATCGTTTAGGCCGAATCAATCAGCGGGCTGGTTTCTGCTCGATAAACTGGTCAGTTGATCGTGTTGGGTTATGATTTCAATTGTTAGTTGTGGGGCTAAATTGGAGGAAAGGTTGGTAGTGGTGCAAGGATTGTCGCTATTTGTATTTGTTATTGTAAGCTTAGTGGAATGGATTGGTTTTAGTTGGTTTATGAATATGGCAATAAGAGCTGCTGAGTTGGATTTAGATTTGCTTTTAAGAAGGGCGGCTTGTGATCTTTGCTTTACACACTTTGAGCTAATCAGACTTGTAGGTACTTAAATTTATTTGTATTTTTTTTTACATATCGTATAATAGGATCTTATAACGTAGGTACATTTTGTATATGTTGCAATCGAGTTCCAATTGTAATTCAGTTGTGTACTTAATTCTAGGCACTAATTGATGAATTTTCGTTCCTGACTGGAAACAACAAAGCTGTTTTTACAAACTTTTATTTTTGTTCTAGACTTTAATTAAATTGACCTTTTGTCGTTCTGGACTTATTGTTATGACTCAAACGAATTTCTTTTACTAACTTCTGGGTAAGAAAATAACATTCTAAAAATATTCAGAATAATCGCCCTTAAAAGTTACTTTAACATGACATGATTATTGTGATTGGTGTTCTTAGAAATGACAAAACTTTTTATTTAATAGGAACACCAAATACATTTTACATTGTATTTTCGGTAAATATGTCATGTTTTCTTTTTATAATCACGTATAATGTTTGTTCAGATATGGAATGCTTCTTCTTCTTCTTTGTCGGTGCACTCTTGACAGAGCGGTCGTGGTCATCACGCTGCAGTGAGATTTCGGACAGCCGTGATTTGCCTTACGGTGCGACGCCATCGTTCTCTGTCGGCTGTACCATGCGTGCATTCGTGTAATGGGCGTGTAATTTGGTATGGAATGCTACTAGATAAAAAAAAAATTTTACAAAAAAAAATAACCGACTTCAAAAAGACACATTAAAGTCAAAAATAACTTTAATTTCGAAAGTCGGTGTCTTTGGTTTTGATTTTCGTTTTTTACCATCGACTTCCGAAATTAAAGTTATTTTTGACTTTATAGTGTCTTTTTTGGAAGTCGGTTGTTTTTTGTTTTTTAACTTTTTATTTTTCACTTTTTTGTTGTGGTACTTACCCCACACAAATTCCAATACCACTACTCGCGTAACAACATACAAAAAAAAAGACAGTCGAATTGAGAACCTCCACCTTTTTGAACTCGGTTAAAAACAAATCTAGAATCCAATGGCTTAATCTTAAATCTGTTACAATCCAATTACCTTACACAACTTATGGACTGATACAATTACTACAATAATAATTATATATACTTTATTAATGACTATAAAATCAAACGACCGCGTATTGGATTATGGCCCATTCTTCTCACAGACAACCGACTTCCAAAAAAAACACTACATAGTGAAAAATAACTTTAATTTTGGAACGCCGTGTCTTTCGTTTTGAATTTTCGATTTTGCCACCGACTTCCGAAATTAAAGTTATTTTTTAAGTCTTTTGTTTTGAAAGTCGGTTGTTTTTTTTTTTGTAAAAAGCTTTTGTTTTTCAGTTTTTAGTTGTGGTAGGTACCTACCGAATACCACTACCTGCTATGCAAATAACAGTGACAGAAAGTTATTATCATATCATCCATATAATCAAGTGGGAAAAAAAACGTATTCTTGAGGCTAACTCAAAAACTATCCAAGCAAAATTAATAGAATTCATAAAGGACCACCTCGGGAACATACTCTTTCAAACAAAACAATTTTCAAAATCGGTCCACAATTGACGTAGAAACCTCCTTCTTTTTGGAAGTCCCTTAAAAAGAAGCCAAGGTCCCAGAAAAGGGAACATTATAGGATGATTCCAATAATATTAAAATCAGTATGTTTCAATACTAATATCGTCCATCAGGTATGCCATAAATCTATCATTAACTTTTCTATAATTGAATTTCTCTGAACACAGTTTATTTGCCAACAATAATCATGATGGCTTGCTGACAAGTGGCAATCAATATGTCATCACATCGCATTTACAGTCCATTACGTATAAATAGACAAGCCGAATAGCCATCAGCATTAGCTTCAGCGTGTAGCTGTTGTAGTTGCTAGATTAGCATAACATAGGCATAATCAACCTATAAGAAGCGTAAGCAGCCTGAGGCCGAAAATTCTGGAGTGTGTGACGTTCAGCTCTACGGAGGTAAACGTAATGTAAATGCGGTATTCCACCATATGGAACTACAAGTAGCGGCGAAGATGTAGCGTTGGAAGGCCTCCCCCCACAAGTTGGACCGATGACCTTGTGAAGGCCGCATGAATCCGCTGGACGCGGGAAGCACAGAACCGGTCCAGTGGCGGTACTTGGGGGAGGCCTATGCCCTATCAGTGGACGTCTTACGGCAAAAATGATGATGATGTTGACACCTATGTTCATTGCACCTATTCTCACCATACGAAAACGTTGATCATTTCTGGATCTTGTCACATTTAACTGGCAAATTGTCAATGATGTTGCTATCTTTACCAATGTCAGAATAGGCTTTTGGCTACTTTGTGTGTGGGTATGTTTATTTCATAAAACATTTTATTTTTCTTTATTTTTTCTTTTGACAAGATTTTTAGTTGTTCCCACTGCTGGGATATTTTTGAACTGAAAAGAACAAAAATCATGGAACTTGCGTCATCGTCACCGAACGTCATCGTCACCACACGCTTCTCATGATAAATTTCATGTTGACAGCGCACTCTATTTTTTTGCGTTTTTGTACTGACAGCAAGCCACATAAATTCCTGATATTTTCGTTAGATGGCGTTACATTGTTAGAGGCATAATAAATATTGTACATGTCACATGTCTTCGAATTTTTGGTTCTAAGATATGCCGATTTCTTTACGATGGTATCCTTCATCGTTTTGAGAGCAGTGGTGATGAAATTATTTACACAAAGTAAAGCGCCTGCTTGGGTTCGAACCCATGACCGTAAGTCGGGGCCCGTACCACTGGGCCACCACTGCTCTGAAATGTTATATCTTAACTTTAATACTACCATGATCCCTGTACCGTTGCATTATATTTTGCGTTACGTTGCGCATTAACGTTCTGGCTCTTGTGATACAGGTACACCTAGTACAAGAGCCAGGGCTACACAGATTTTTGTGTCTTTGAAGTGCAAATAAATATTACTATTACTATTACTATTACTATTACTATTAAACAGCGGATTCTCACACCAAAAATAAAAGTGGTTTCCTTGCAATTATTTTTGCACAAAGTTACGTAGTTTGATGTACAGAATGCGTAGATGACGGCTTCGAGAAGGGTAAAACCCTGATATAAGAAAAAGACGTTTCCCATATGAACACATACAACACACATCACATTACTTCCCCTTAACAAAGGGAGAGTAAAAAAAAATTATTTCCAACAAAGTATCAAGAGGCACTAAAAATTCGAAGCCTGTCCTAACCAGTGAGATTTACGTGGCGGGCCCAACTTCGATCATATTACACGATAAACTTTATTCCACAAAATGTCGCAGATATAAGAACACATTGGTTTTGAGATTGGTTCAGGGTTTTCAGAAAATCTGAATAATGATAATATCCGCAAAATTCTCTCAACACTTAATGAGATAAGATTATTGTTTTCTGATTGATTAAAATACATTTATAAAAATAACATGACGCCTTTATAAAGGGGTAGGATTTGACCAGTTTTTGGTTCCAAGAGACCGTGAAATGGTCTTAATTGTCTATTTCAATGTTCTTTAATTTGCAAAGGCAGGAATGATATCTAAATAAGTTCACTTAAAATAATGTTTGTTTAAAGGCAGTACAAACTCTTCAAATAATATAATAATGTTTTCATGAAAATATCAGTAAACCACTGAATTTCTGAAGACGGTTCGACGCCGCCCCATCTAAAGTAAAAACTATTGCATAATTTGCATGCCCGAGGCAATCCCTTATAAGTATTCCGCTTACACGCTACATTGCGGAACGCAACAATTTTCAATCCCTTACTTGACAAATACCCTTCCCGTATCCGAATAACCGCAACCATATCCGAAATGTGGCAAAATATCCGCGTACTCTCAGCCCTAGCCACAATATTCCGATCACGATCACACCACGTGACTGTATTATTTCAAATTCAAAGGGTAAAAAGGAAGCTGTATTAAAAAGGATAGCCTTCTTGTAACAGAAGCTTGGCGTAGAGCGGTTCTACTTCACCACGATTGGCTGTCACAGTGGGAACACTTGAACAAACTTTGTTATTCAGCCTTCGTAAATCTTACCCTTTCGATTATAGAGTCGAAACTCGCTCGGGGGAAGTTGAAGAGAAGTTTCTGCAACCTGCTCTGGGAATAACGGCAGTTGAATATGAAAAAAATCTTAAGTGATATAGCAGTGCGGTAGGGATTTCGAAGTTAGCGTTTTAAAGGTTGAATAAAAGTTGTTTTGTATTCAAAGTTTGCCCTAGATGGTTGCGTCTGAGAAGAATAAAGCATTAAGAATGTTGACTGTATTTCTTATAATGTTATCCTTTATCTTACGTGAAAATTTAACTTTCGTATCAACAAGCCAACGCATACTGATGGGGTCCGCTAGACCGATGCCTGCCGGGGTTGCGGGAAAGTCCTAAAGGGTTACCGTGGCCCCTGGCAACGTACAGGCAACTGAAGGAACACGGGTGGGTTTTAGTCAGTAAGAGTCGGACACGCCCTTCCGCTCCGCCCAGAGCGGAAGAACGTATATGATGACTTCCGACCAAAAAAAAAAAAAAGTCCTACGCATACTGTTGTATTTCCTTAACAATAAGCAGTGCTTATAAATTACCTATGCTTCTTTTTTCTATAATAATGTGTACAGAAACAAGAATGATGGAAGCCCTTCTATTGACATTTCCAATAAATCGTGAGGCCGCCAAAACAAACCTAACACCGACCTATAAACAACATAAGCAATGGCACACACAATCTATCAGCGATAATCCTCGACCACTCGGTGACATATCCCGTCGTTGTATGGGGCGAAAATGCCCGGGCAGAGATACGGGCACTCGGTCAAACTAGGGCTGGTCCTAGGATGAGAGAGTAAAGTGTGTCAATGAAAATAAAGTTCATCAGGTGTGACAAAGCAGGATATCTTATATGGGCAAAAGTTTTAGTGACGAATTGAAACCGTATCGAACTTGGATAAACTCATCAGTACCATGAAGGTACCAATAGAGGTAGATTGTAAGGTTCACTTCAAATCTCACGATACTTGTTTGTTAATCTATATCTTACGATATTAAAGCATATGGATGGCCCATTTTGAAGTGCCACTTTAAACCCGAGCAAATATTTCAGCAGTAAACAACCTGATAAAATATAAATTGTAGTTGACCCAAACAAGCAACAATTATCAAATAAGTTTAAACAACCAACAAATTCCACAAACACTAACTGCTACTAAAAAAAAACATATTATCTGTACACAAAACAAACAAAATTGAATAGATACCAGGGCTAAACTCATTAACAGCACAATTTATAAGCGGTAACCGATCATCGACAGTACGAAATGACCATAACCTCAAATACAATCCCATTTAAACTCGGCTACATCCAGGTTAACCCACAATAAGAAGGATCGAGGTCAACTCATCCGACCTTTAACTGGGCGCAGTTAACCGCAGGATGTCCAGGAACGTGCGAGTATACATGGGCAGTACAGTGTGTGTAGAACGGTCCTAAGTAAACGCATACCAGACGCGATAAATACGTCATAGCTAGCTGAGCTCCTGTTTAACATGGTTTCAAGTCTTTTGTGGACTCTGGAGGGATGGATGAGGAAAATTATGGGGTTTTAATGGTGACTGAATGTGAGTAAAAGGAATAATTGGTTGTCTTGCAATGCTGTTGCATCGTCATTATGTATTATCATATCATACATAATTATTATTAACTTGGCGTAAATAAGATGTATGATGAGGTCTACGAAGGATGGTAGGTTTCCTTATGTGTTGGAGAAATTAAAATTAGTGTTACTAATTTTATTGTGTGTGTGCTGCAAACAAGAAATTTGCATCGTGTAAATGTGGTTTTAGTGATTGTAGAACTTAAGTACTTAATCTTTGTTCTAATAAGCCTATGTAAATAAATGAAAATCTTAAATTTTCTTAGACCTGAGTACGATAAACCTTGTTATTTTATATGCAACATCTTTACACAACGTTATGTCCAAGATATTAGCAATAAAGCGGTCACAAACAAGTTTGCTTCGTAGCAAAATAGAAAAAATATCCTTTGCGAATAAAGGTTTTGTTACAAAAGGTAATACAACATAATAGGTGAGTATTGTACACGAGTAATACGACTCCAGCTTTTATCGAAATAGTTTTCTTGATATTATGTTATGTTATGAAAAAATATTGGTCTTGAAAGTATATTCAACAACGTCACTGAAAACACTTTTTTTAATCAATTACTTGTTAACAATACACTCAGGGAAATTAATTGTTAAAAAGAAAAGAAAGAAAATACGTTTATTTGCGGTAAACATGACGCAAAAAAAGAACACAAAATAAAAAAATAAGCAAGTTGAGGGAAAATATGCGTCACATCCACGCAAAATGGCCATCGCTCAGCATAATGCTGTCACCCTATGCGAGACAGAGCCCCAGCGCTGATTTTCAGCAACAGTCGGCGTTGACGTTGTGACATCGACCGGTGCATCATACAATGAGATTTAATTATTGTATAAAAATAAAATAAATATACAATAACTAGCTGCCCGTCCCGGCTTCGCACGGGTAAGCACTTATTCACGGGCGCCTACCTACCCTAACTACCTACCTTCATACATACATACTCGTACCTACCTACCCTACCTACATACATACATACATACATACATACATACCTACCTACCTACCCTACCCTACCCTACCTACTTACCTACCTACTTACCTACCTACCTACCCACCTACCCTACCTACCCTACCTACCCTACCTACCCTACCTACCCTACCTACCCTACCTACCCTACCTACCCTACCTACCCTACCTACCCTACCTACCCTACCTACCCTACCTACCCTACCTACCCTACCTACCCTACCTACCCTACCTACCCTACCTACCCTACCTACCCTACCTACCCTACCTACCCTACCTACCCTACCTACCCTACCTACCCTACCTACCCTACCTACCCTACCTACCCTACCTACCCCCTACCCTACCTACCCTACCTACCCTACCTACATACATACATACAAACCTACCTACCTACATACTTTACCAACATACATACCTACCTACTTGCATACCTACCTACCTACCTACCCTACCTTCAACTACCTATTATAAGAACCATCTCCATACTATAAAAAACACAACAAAAAAAAATAAGCCAAATCGGTCAAGCCGTTTTCATGTTATGTCGTGACAACGGAAAACGGGTTTCATTTTTATATATCGAGGGTTCACGGGCTATTTGTATTAAGCGACAACCTGGCCGATATTGAGTTATACATATATTCGGAATCGCCAGATTTTTTTGCGTCGTTTGAACCCGGTTTGGTGGCGATCTGAGCACTTTTTTGTCGCTTGAATCATCAGTAAATTTAGGTCTAGTTTGAATCTGATTTGATTTATGCGACACACATTTTTGTATAATTTTACTAAAAATGGACTTCATACAAACAAAATATTTTGTGATTTTGACTTAAGCTGTTTGTCCTGACATAAATTTCGTAACATAGGGCGTTTGAATCGTTTTGCCTGCATCTGAAATCCATACTTAATGTCGCTTAACCGCTAAAGACTCGCGACGCCAGCGCCACGCGCGTGCGAAAATCCAGCGGGGCCCGCTGAACTACCCACCGGCGCAGCGGAGATAAGAGCTCACTAACATAAACAAATACTGAGATCTTTTTGTTACGTAAATAGTCTTATCGTTAATGGTTTTGGGTTCCTGATTAGACAAAGGATTTTTTATAATACTTAGAATCTTTGTAAGCGAACGCTAGTATTGATAAATAAACATTCTTATCAGATTCTTATAAGAAATTCCTTTGTTCACTGTTTTGATTATTTATAATAAAACTACTGGTTCGATTCACATGAAACTTCGCAGGATACATTATGAATACATATACTATCGGTCAAAACCATTTTTTACGAACAAACACAATAAATAAAAACACCAATAATTAAAAAAGTTCAATAATAGGTATCCGTATCATTACGTAACATTACTTAGTTGATAAAAAATATTGAACTCCTATTTTTTTCTGAAAAATGGCATATATAGTATGCAATAACTAATAAATAATATAAAATAAATGAATTACCAGCGATTACATGCACAAAACACACACAAAACTCAAAATTTCACATCAACACGTTTTTTCTCTACCGAGTTTGTTTACATTTTTTGATGGGTCCGTAATAGGTAATTACGATGTTATTTTGTGCAAATTTTATCTATATACGATGACGACACTACTTAATTATTGAAATAACACCATTTCCCGTCGATTTACACTTAAAAAACAATAGAAAATGAATAAATAGAACGCGGAGTGCAGTGCACGGCACGCAAGCGCGGACGCCATTTTGCCGTACCAAAAATGTTCAATTTTTACTTTTTTTTAGAGTTGTTTCTGCATATTTTGACGTTTTAGTCGATTTATTTGACAGGTATATTATCCTACCATAAATTAAAGCCAAGAACAGAATAGATCTGCCCATACATAGAGTAAAATCGGCCGTCGCATCGATGCCTATACACTGACGCAGTACTGCCTCGTCGGGGCTTTACGGTTTTGGTACAGTGTGCCAGTGCGCGTGTCAGATCTGGCGTCGCGAGTCTTTATCGGTTAAAACATTTAGCCTGCACCTGAAATTTATATATTCGGTCACTTAAAACATTTTGTCTGCACCTGGAATTTATACCTTAATGTCATTTAAACCATTTATCCTGCATCTAATTTTAATACGTACGGGCACTTAGACATTTTGATCTTCAATCCAAATTGGTTTTATTCGGTGATTAAACTCTTTTTCTAGAACCAATTTAATAAATATCTGTCGCATCAAACATAACGAAACTGTATGTGGTGGCAGTTAAAACATTTTTCCTGTACCGGAATTAGAAAAGTTATGTTCATTAAGACAGTCAACATTGTGTATGAATCGTTTGCCCGTTGACGGCTAAGACAAAGCGTTTTTGGCACTAGCACCTTTGAACCGCGTTAATATAACTAGCGCGCGTGCCCCCCGTGGCGCTTCAGTCAACTAAAACGTGTCACAGTGATTCGAAGAAAATCAGGTGTGTGTGTTTGACGAAGTTGCGTTGTTGTGGAGTGAAACAGTTAATTTGATTAAAGTATTAATAATTTTAAGATTTCGTTCAGGAATATCTTTGAAAGGTGAGTAATTGTATTGTTTATTATTACATTTGAAATATAGGAACCTAATCGAAATTCCACGTGTCTCGTTATTAAAGTCCGAAGTGTGAAATTAAACGTTATTAAGATTATTATTGTGAATTAGAATGCTAATATTGAACATAGTGCCATTTTAAAAGTGTCAAGCTCAGTATAAATGTCTTAGTTGTTTAGGTACATTTCGATATTGGCATTTTAAATGTATGTTGAACACATAAAATCATTACAGGTTAAATGTTTCTTAAGTCTGTCTCAATGTTATTAATTGACTTCAGTTTGACCCGTATGTATGTAACTTTGTTAGAATTGTACAATTATCAGATGTACGAGCTTCTACTAAACCGATATGAAAAATTTATTAGATGTATGTACAATAATTATGTATGTGTATGTCCTCGATTGTCTCAGAAACTACTGGATGGATTTTGATGGCTCTTTTTTAATAGTATTTTTTTATTGACCAATGAAAGTTTCATCGAAATTGGTTCAATAGTTTCTAAGGTAATGGAGTATTAAGTGAAAAATTGTGAAATAAAAACAAAGGTAATTTAAAAACATTTTGCAAGTTAACTCTACTGAAGAAAAAGAAAAACAACAGAAGAAAGGAAACGAAACTGAATGAAAAAAACGAGCGTCTTACACCTTCAATCAGAGAAGAAATACTAGAGATAGAAATTGACAAATTAAGGAAGTCCTTAGAAGAAGATGGGAATCCAGAGGAAATAAATTTACTTTCTTTTGACGATGATGTAGCACCTCCTGAAATAACCAATACCGTAGCAACTCCTGAAAAAGACGATGATGTAAACTATTACATCATCGTCTTTTTCAGGAGTTGCAACGTTATCGGCTTTTTCTGAACTATCCTGAAAAGGGTGATGACGTAGCAGTTGCTGAAAAGGACGATGATGTAGCAACTCCTGATAAAGACGATGATGTAGCACCTCCTGAAAGAGGCGATGACGTAACACCTCCAGAAAAAGACGATGACGTAGAACATTCTGAGGAAAATATTAACGCAGTACCTCCTAAAAAAGGTCATGACGGAATACCTGCTAAGAAAAGAGAAAAACGGCGAGAAGTAACAATAAAACGAAGTTATGTGAATTGAGTCTTTAGAGGAAGATTTTATTTGGGACTCAACATCGTGGAAGGAAACTGATGGAGAATCCTCTTCTAGTGATCTTGAGAGTCACAGGAACAAGAGAAAAAGAAATAAAAAGGATCACAAGACGGCTTAGTAGGCGACGCGTGACGATGGCCTGAGAAAGAAGAAAATAAATAAAAGGAAATTACATAAAGAAACGAAACGTAGCGGGAAAGAATACAAGAAAAAAGATGGTTCAGTGATTAGAGCAAAAGCACTACAAGCAAATCCTTGTGTGGGAAAAAAAGTGGACACAATTGCGATAGTGTAAGTGAAGAGAAAGGACAGATATATTTGATCATTAGTGGAGATTGTCTATGGAAATAATGAAAGACTGGCTAGTAGCAATGTCATCTCAGAAAGAAATAAAACGAAAAAGAAACAAAGATTTTACATACAGAACAAACACATTCGAATATTTCATTAATGAGGGAGAAGGGTGACGTCAAGTATGACTGCAATTTATTTTAAATCATGTTATTTTTATTAGGTCATTATTATAATAAAAAACAACAACTTTTTTATTTTATTTAGTTTTTGTTTTATTTTAATATTTTCGTCCAACAGATTCAGCAAAATAATTTTGTTCTAATCACCAATCCTTATTATACATACAAATTTACCGTCATTTCAAACCATTCACTTTGAATGTAAAGAGCTACATAAAGCATTTTGATCTGCAACTACTTTAAGGATACTTCAGCTGCATAAACTGAATAGCTTGATTCTATTTTACTATCGCGATGGTTGTTAATACATTTAGCCTCACACTAAAACAACAGTGTGAGTGTTGCATAAATCCTTTTTCCTGAACCTATAATTTACAGTTTATGGCGCTTGAATCATTTATCCTGTTTCTAGATAAAAGTGATTTGAGGTAATTTTGTATGAAGCGACATTTATTTCAGGTAATAACAGCTTTAATAAAATGAAAACTAGACTAAACTGTGCGGTTTTTATAAAAGAAAACAACATACTTAGACCACTTTTTTGTAAAAATATTATTACTTTTTTTATAATGATTTTTTTTTCTAAAAATGAAACTTTGAAATGCTCTCCTGTAAAGTTCCAAAAATGTCGCTTAATACAAATAGCCCGTGAACCCTCGATATATAGATTAATTCATTTCGTTCAGTCGGCATCGACTCGCGCGCCGCGTGCCGTCTTGGAGTAATCTGTGCGCGCAGTTCATCAAGTTGACACACTGCGCAAATTTGCCGTATTTTAACCATTTCATAGAACTGACAGTTGTGATTAGAATAAACGGACAATTTAAGTTGATAGCAAAGCTAAAAAATGTGTTTCCCTTCACTACAAATTACTTTTACACGTTCATTTTCAAACCGGAATGTCCAACCGAACATAATTTTCCGTGACAACAGCAATCAACAACGGACCAACGTCTACACGTAGCAGACAGCCCTACTAACCCAAACGAACTGATAAACGCGCGATTATTCCGTAACCGAGTGTCTACGGCCGATACTTTTGTGCACGATCTCCTTTGTTTTGCTATATTTTTCCTCGAGGCCCGTTTATACAACGTAAAGCAAGTATGAATGAGCGTAAATGTGGAAGCCTCGTTTTTTATGATATTACTGCCTGTAAGCGGTTTGTTATCGGGACAGTTGGGGACTGAGTTGTATCTATTTATGGTGTTTATTTTATTTATTTTATTCTATTCGGGAAACTTATAGTTAACTTGCACAGTGTTCTTAAATAATATAAAATTGAAGGCCATTTACAAGTTTTCACTGATATACACTAGAAACAAAAACTAAAAAAAAATACGAGGCAGTCTGGGACTGCCGATTGAAGTGTTTTGAATTTATTTATTATTATTTAGGTACCTATCTATCCGTGACATCACTGCGGGCCCTATCAGAATACCAGCGCTGCGACTTTTAGTATTAAATGTCGCAGCATCGTGCTGAGATAGGAGCCTTTTGGCCTCGCACAGGACTCCTTCTTTTTTACTTTGTTTTATTTTTATTGTTTTTTATTTCTTATTGATGTTTCAATGTGTTTTAGTTTAGTTTGTGATCTCCTGTGCTTGTCCCAATAAATAATTTTTCTTTCTTTCTTTCAAAGTGAAAACTAAGTAACGCCATCTAAGGAAAATGTCAGGAATTTATGTGGCTTGCTGTCAGTACAAGAACGAAAGCTGTAGCTCCATAAAAAAAATTCCAACAAAATAAAACAGAGTGCGCTGTCAACAAAAACTTGAATGTCTTAAAAATTTTCGATCAGGTTTTACCCATCCCAAATGAGTGCACAACGCTGCTAAAGAAGTTTTCACTTCAAAAAGGTGGGTACAAAAATAAATTACAAGCTAAGAATCCTATTTTGATAAAAATGTATATTTATCTCATTTGATATGAGAATTCTTGCCATGTTCACCAAACTAGTGAGGTCGACTCGGTATCAACTTTTTAAATAAATAAGTACGTTATACTTGCGCAAGAATCAAAAGTGATTTTCGATTATGATAATACTCGACTGTACCTTACAATTTTGCTTCTAGTAGCCGCAAACCACCATCATATTTTGTCCTTCTCTTTTCTCAAATGGTCACATGAAATCTGAATAAAGATCATGCAGTCACTTAGCAGAGATGATAGTAAATAGTACAATCCTGTGAGCAGCATCCTCAGGCATTAATTATTATTATTAAAAGCCTTTAACGTCCCACGGCTGAGCAAAGGTCTATCTACTCTCTTTCCACTTCTCTCTGATTAAAGCTGTTGAGGATCAGTTCTTGCTGTAGGAGACCGGTTCATCCCGCCATCTCCGTCTGGGCCTGCCACGATGTCGCTTAGCATTAAGAAGGACCCATTGGGTCGTAAATATTGCCTATTGATCGTCTGACATGCGGCAGATATGTCCAGCCCAATTTCATTTTAGCATGGTAGCTTTCCAAGTGACATCAGTTATCTTTGGGATGGAACGGATAGTCGTATTCCTAACCTGTACCCTAATTACGTAATGCACGATCAATAATAAATTGAAATGAATTGAAACAGATTGCTAGTCCATTGCTTCATAAGTTCGACAAAAAAATCTGCACAATTTTTTTACTTTGATACCCAGAATACTCCGTTCCATAGCCCTCTGGCAAATCTCGAGCATGGAGCTCTGACGATCAGTCAAAGACCATGTTTGAGAATCATATATTATGTGAGGATGAGAAGTATGCACACGTTAATAAGTCTTCTCTTAAGGGACAAAGGAAGATCGCCCTTTATTACCTCTTTCATGGCCCTAAGTCAGGCATTGAAGCCGGTATAAAAGCCAAGACCAATATTGACTTTATTAATATCACGGCAGGAAGTAGGAAGTGCTCAACGTAAACCATTAGCTCGTATGAAAGATCAAGTTACTATAGCCCTACAGTTACCACTAGACTATTATGAAGAAGTTCTGACCGAAGCGTATCGCGTTTCGATTTCTGGGAAGATAACGCGCCAACGCCAACCAACCAACTTGTAACAACTTTGTAATTATGATGGACTTGAAGATAATGCCCATTTTCATTGACGTCAACATTGTTCCTAAAGTATATAGTGTACAAAGGTTTTGGAAAACTTGTTTCATGGCTCGCTTGCACAAGTATTACGTATTTAAAATAACGCTCCATTTTTGTCAATCGTTTGAAGTTGACAAGGACAAAATGATGTTTTAATACGATAACGTTTAACGCATTTAGTGAGTAGCGATGCAAACGGGCGCAAGTGTTCATTTTAACGGGTGAACGGGAATATAATCGGTTGCTTTAAACAGTTTGTTAAACTACTTAGGCCAATTAACTCTCGAGACAGTTTTCGTAGTATTTTATTTTTTATACGTTGCCCCACACTAGAAATTTCTCCTGTATTGTGGGTGCATTTATATATATTTAAACTCACATACACAAACAGCCAGACCCGGAACTACAACTTGTAGGTCATACAAATATTTGTCCCGTGCGGGAGTCGAACCCGCGACACGCAGCGCAGCAGTCAACCATGCCGTCAGTTGCATTGATTGATCTCCAGTAGAATGCCTCATTCAATTCTAACGTCAAATACTTCAACACAAATTCCTATTATAATTGGTTCACTTTCATTATTAATAGGCTTATCATAAGAGGAAACAGATGCCGCATCGAATATAATCCGACGGCCAACCGTGTCCCCACGAAAACACATTACGTTCATCTAGTGTCATTTATAACGGAAGGAGGTCACATACCTCCCCTGATATTACAAACTCGGAGCCTGGATGGGGCGAGTTATATTAAAAGCCTTAGTAAACAAACCTATCAAGGTTTGTTAAGGCTTGTTTGCTAAGGCTTTAAAAAACAGAGTAGGCGTCTAGTATACCTAATAAAAATTACTAGGTACTCTGTTTTTTTTTAAAGTTTATTGTGGTTGTTTGGATTTCTTGATGAAGTAGTTTTAAACTCGAAGTGAGCCTTTATTGATGTGCAAATTAAGTGGTATGGTTTCTTTCTAAGTTAATCTGCTGTTTTTGGACACTCGTCTACCAACTTTGTACGTCGTCTGTCACCAATTCATCATCAGCTGAAATGAAAGATTAATGCTGTTATTACTTCATTGTCTAACTAATTTTTTTGTAAAAAAAAAACTTTTTACAAAAAATAAAAACAGACTTCCAAAAAAAAACACTGCAGTGTCGGAAGTCGATGTCTTTGGTTTTGAATTTTTGTTTTTTGCTACCGACTTCCGAAATTAAAGTAATTTTTCACTTTGTAGTGTTTTTTTTGGAAGTCGGTTTTTATTTTTTTGTAAAAAGTTTTTTTTTTTACTTTTTTGTTGTGGTACCTACCCCACACAAATTCGAATACCAGTACCTGCTATGCAAATAACAGTGACAGGAAGTTATCATCACATCATCCTAACTAAGTTGGAAAAAAATATGTATTATTGAAGCTAACTCAAAAACTATCCAACCTAAGTTAATATTTATATGGGACCACTTCGGGAACTTACCCTTTCAAACAAAAAAAAATATTTAAAAATCGGTCCACAATTGACGGAGAAATCGGTGAATATACATTAAAAAAAACACACATAAAGTCGAACATAGAACCTCCTCCTCTTTGGAAGTTGGTAAATGATGCTTAAGGGCCAGGCCACACGGTGCGGTGCGGCTCTGGCGCGGCGCCTGAGCGGTGCCGCAACGGTTTCCTACATAATAAAAATTTATGGTATGCCATACGGTACGGTGCCGCACTGCAGGCGCACCGGACAACGGCGCGAGGCAGACGAGGCGGGGAGGGGTGCAAGCAGTGTGGTGCTGCAGCGGCGCCGCTCAGTTGTTTATACGGCATTGTCCGGTGCGCCTGCGGTGCGGCGCCGGAGCGGTGCCGGACTTACCGAATGGCATACCATACACTTTTATACCGGATGACTTTTTTTACCGTCTCGAAAAAAAATGGGTATAATAGGTGAACGGAGTAGAAGCAAATAGCACACTTAGTTTTTTTTTTTTTTTTTCGAGAATTTTTTTTTTCAAAAATCTCGAAATAAAAAGCATACGCGACTTGCGTATGATTTGAAATTCAATATTTTTTATCAATAAATTGTTTTTTTTCAACATTTCTCTTTCTTTGTCCTAATATGAAAAGTTTACTTTAAAATTGTAGCGTTTTTTGATGATAGATATTTTTTTTCCAAGATGTGGAAAAAAAATAAAAATCTAGGTATGCCATAAGCTTCTACTCCGTTCACCTAATATACCATTTTTTTTTCGAGACGGTATAAAAAGTCATCCGGTATGTAGGAAACCGTTGTGGCACCGCTCAGGCACCCCGCCGGAGCCGCACCGCACCGTGTGGCCTAGAGTGCACGCCAAGCCGTTGAGGTGCCGCAGCGGCGCCGTAAGAACATTGCGACGCCGCCCTGCTCGTGTGGCCGCCAGTGCGGTGCGGAGTAATGCGGTGCGGTGCGGTGCCGCACCGTGTGGCCTGGCCCTAAGACTATCCGGTAGGTATGTCTTGTCTGAAAGTACGAAAAAGCTTGTAAAAACAGAAGTCCTTCCTACGTTGAAGGTATGTTTTCCTTGTATCCTTGGCTCTGCAGTGCTACTAACAGCGTAGTGCTCAAGACATTGGTCCTGCTTGCCCGCACGGCCGTTTGTAATGTGCAATGAGGGACCCTCGTGTCAGATGTGCGCTTATTAAATATTTATACCGTACGACTTATTAGTATGATTCATATTTATTATGGTTTAAGTCATTTAAACTATTGTATTATAGATTTTACCAGGCTAACTGTTATTTTATTGTTTTTACTATAAATTGTTTCTTAGCGGATAAACACAAATTATAGTTAAGGGCCTACGTCTCGTTTAGTACCGTAAAACGGTCACTTTAAAAAGCTATCTTCTCCTTAACGGCTTAGTTAAATGATTTGAAAAAAATATATGTTTGCTATAGATTCATCTACAACATATCTGAAACCGGGTTTTTTCGTATGACTAATACTTTTGCCTTAAAAAAATATTTACCATAACGCTATTTTTGGCTAATATTCCTAACTACTTCTAAACGGCTTTGACGATTGGAAAAAAAATTACACTGAAAAATTGTTGATTAAAGGTACTACAAATTTGAAACTGCATTTGTAAATCAATCAATATTTGTTAAACAAAATGTCCCCATTTAGAGATAGAGGTTCAGAGGGGCCCTGCGCGGGACGCGGGCGGCAGTCGCCCGTGAGCATTGAGACGGGATGGCTGTGTCGCTCGCTGGTCCGCTCCGGCTATCGACCGAGTATGCGCATACGTATGTGTTAGTGCGAATATTTATGAACTTATTGTATTAGTGTGCGTTTATAGACGAGCTTGCTGCAGAGAGTCCAAATCGATTGTGCGCGGCGCTTTATTGTTGAGTTGTTCTTTGATGTACAATTATTAATACTTTTTTACATTGACAATTACATACAAATTAACAATTTACAATATAAACTAAAAAAATGTAAATGTAAAATATAACATAACATCACGACTGTATTCCCCGAAGGGTTAGGCAGAGGTGTACCTATATAAGGTGTTAAAAAATTTACTTTAGAAACTTTAAGAGGTGTTTTAGACCATCGAACTGAATAACTTTTACTTTGGGACATACATTGATATCGCGAAAAAAAAAATCTGTTGTTCCATAGTAAAGTTTAATACCTACTGTTCTAAACTGTATGGGACAGCTGTTTTTTTTTTTTCGCGATTTCAAAGTTAAAGTAAAAGTTATTCAGTTTGATGGTCTAAAGCACCTCTTAAAGTTTCTAAAGTTAATTTTTTTTAAATCACTAAAATTTGTTTAGTCCTGTCAAACGAGCATTTCCCATTCTGAAATAGACTAAGGTGACACAACTTAACTATATTTTAGTTTGACAGCACTAAGATTGCACTGAGTTATTAGTTTAGTGAAAATGGCAATTTTGCTATTCTGAATTTGACGTTTTTCACCTAAAAATTTAGATTATCCAACTAAATCAGTCTATTTTTAAACGCGATTAAAAAGGAGTGGATTAGAATTAGTTGGCATGAACACACACTTCACACACTTCAGCTGCAAAAACTGTATCTTTTTTTTATTTTGCTTATATCTCGAAAACGGTGCGTCCTAGCGCAAAAATAATGGAAATTTCGACCCCCTCTGCCACCCGTAAACCCATATGCCCCTACTCATAGGTAATATTTAATCATATTTTCTATACAAAAAGTTTAAAATTCCATACAAAACACGTCAAGGCTGCCCCCCCCGCGCGCCTCTGTCTCTAAAAAAATTCTTTTTTTTTATTTTATTTATTTCTTAACCTTACCTACGTAACTTAAGAAAATATTTGGTGCCGATTCTCTTGTATACCGAACTAAACTATCACTAAAATTACTTGCTTTTGGCTATGAGAATCTGAGATTCTGCAAAAAAATTACTCTAAATTAAAAAATAACTTTGACACATCTAAAATCGAATTTGCGTCGCGAACTCGCGACTCCACGTGGTACTTGTTTGCTCTACTCTGTGAATTTTTTTAGGTCCAGAGGCGCGCAGGGGGGCGGCGTCGACGTGTTTTGTATGGAATTTTTAACTTTTTGTATGGAAAATACGAAAATTTGTTACCTTTGTGTTGGGGTAAAGGGGTTTAAGGGTTTCCTAAAGGGGGTCGAAATTTTCATTATTTTTGCGATAGGACGCACCGTTTTCGAGTTATAAGCAAAATAAAAAAAAAGATACAGTACTGTTTTTGCACCTGAAGTGTTGGTGTGAAGTTTAGTTCATGACAACTAATTTTTATATTACATTCCTTTTTAATCGCGTAAAAAAAAAAATAGTCAAATTTAGTTTGAATAATCAACATTTTTAGGTGAAAATCGTCAAATTCAGAATAACAAAATTCCCTGTTTCACTAAACTACTAAGTTAATAACTCATTGCAATCTTAGTGCTGTCAAACTTCGGTGGCAGTGACCTCTCGCGTCCGGCCCTGGTCGAGGCCATGGTGCGGAGCGAGAGGGCATGGCAAGCCGTCACCTCCTTCTGCGAAGCAGTAATGCTCGCGAAAGAGGAGGCGGAGTGCGCGAGGGAGTGGCAAAGGCCGCGCCCTACCAGCCCTAGCCGTCGCCGCCGTAGGAGACGTCACGGGCGTCGGGAATTGATAGCCGATTTCCGGCCACCGTAGGCGCGGGCCTGCAGACGGAGAGCAACGGGCAGCTCGCCGTCCGATAAGGACCAGGCCCGGGTCGACGGCGCGTCGTGTTTCACGTGCGCCTCAAAGAGATGTCAGCAAAACTGACGGGGTCCGCTAGGGCCGATGCCTGCCGGGGTTGCGGGTAGTCCCAAGGGGAAACCGTGGCCCCTGGAAGGAACACGGGTGAGTTTTAGTCAGTAAGAGTCTGACACGCCCTTCCGCTCCGCCTAGAGCGGGAGAAGTCATTGGATGATTTCACAACCAAAAAAAAAAAAAATGCTGTCTAACTAAAATGTAGTTAAGTTGTGTCACTTTAGTCTATTTCAGAATGGGAAATCCTCGTTTGACAGGACTAAGGCTTACTGTCCACGGTCGCGTCATTTGACGAATGCACGCAACCTACAGATGGCGTCAGGCGTATTTTGCATATTTGTTATGTCCACGCTATCTTCATGCAATCGTCAATCACGCTACAAAACTTCTCAGTTTTCTTTTAACACGTTCAGTGCCAGGAGCCCTCCTGGAGGGTTCACCTTGTCGCATATGGGATGCCGGGAGCTCATTTTAAATTTAGTTTTTCTTAGCGAATACAGCATTATAAACCGTGAAAATAAAATCTGATGTATGATCCCACAAGATGGACCGATGACCTAGTAAAGGCCGCAGGAATTCGCTGGATGCGGGAAGCACAGAATCGGTCGAAGTGGCGGTGCTTGAGGGAGGCCTATGTCCAGCAGTGGGCGTCTTTCGGCTGATATGATGATGATAATGATGATATGCTGAGTTATAGGGGTTTATGGATAAAGGGGGACGAAATTCACATTATTTTTGCGATAGGACGCACCATTTTGCGATAAGAAAAACCTTCTCCCATCACACATAAAGGCAATGCTTGTACAGTCCCTAATTTTTTTTTTTTTTTTTTTGTAAGCCTGTGTTGTCCCACTGCAGGGCAAAGGCCTCCCTTCCCTCTTTCCACTTTTCCCGGTCTACTGCGATTGTGGGCCAATCCTTTAAGAAGGAGTCCAGCTCATCCCGCCATCTCTTTCTGGGCCTGCCGCGTAGTCGTTTCCTGTTATTTGGGATCCACTGAGTGGTGATTTTTACGTATTGCTGCTCCGACATGCGACAGATGTGGCCAGCCCAGTTCCACTTTAGTCCAGCAACTGTGAGGCCAACGTCCGCTATTTGTGTTTTGGAACGAAGTGTAGAGTTCCTAATGCAGTCTGTCAGTTTCACACCTAGTATGCTTCGTTCCATAGCCCGTTGGCAGACTCCAAGTGCGGACTTTTGACGCTTTGTAAGAGACCATGTTTGCGCTCCGTAGGTGAGGGTGGGAAGAATGCACAGTCCCTAATATTTCCCATAATTGACTATGATGATGTGTGTTACTATGACCTGAATGCAGATCTTCTCAATAACTAGAATTCGAGCATGACAGACAAGTGCACCACCCAGCGCACCGCAACTTTGCAACAAATGAGACGCGCAACAATTATAATCTTTCTCTGAGGGTGGTGCACTGAGGAAATTACTGATTAGCGTAGGTTTAGGTCGTCAAACGGTCTGAGCGGGTTGTGAGTACTTGTGAGCGGGCGCAGTTGTATTCTACCAGGAACTCGATGAGCGTTTCTGTGGTCTATTTTTTAAGTTTTGCGGTGCCGGGCGTCTTGCTTCAACGCCGACGACGCCTGTGACACGACTTACTTTAACTTTTACCACAGTTTTGGCGCCCCTGTTGGATTGGCGCATTTTCGATCGATTTTTGATTAATATGTTTATTATGCCTAAATTTTCGAGCTCGCTTCGCTCGCTCTTGCAACCTAGTAAAGTAACTCCTAAAGCAAAAATCCAACTTATCTCAGGCAGAGTGAATAAGGCTAATCAAAATAAATGTCTGACACGTACTACTATATTTAAAAAAAAAACGGTTTTTTTTAAGAAAAAAAAAACGATTCGGGGGGCAGGCGATAGGTTTTGCCCCGCCTCGAAAGATTCGTTCCGTTCTAGATCCGGGGCTGCCCCTACCAAATATCACTCAACGCGATTAAAGAAGTTTTTCCTAAAAAAAAAAACTATGAAACCTACAAAAAATTTCTACAGTCAAAGGCCGATTCTCTTGTACACCGAACTAAACTAACTACAATCACTAAAATTCCTTACTTTTGGCTATGAGAATCTTAAAGCCATTCTGACAAAAAAAATCTCTAAATGAAAAAAATTTTTTGACACATCTAAAATCGAATTTGACAATCGCGTGACGACTCCACGTAGTACTTGTTTGCTCTACCCCGTGAATTTTTTTAGAGCCGGAGGCGCGCAGGGGTTGGCAGCCTCGACGTGTTTTATATGGAATTTTTCACTTTTTGTATGGAAAATATGAAAAATTATTACCAACATGTTGAGATTAGGGGTTTAAGGGTTTCCTAAAGGGGGTCGAAAATTTCATTATTTTTGCGATAGGACACATGGTGTGTCCTATCGCAAAAATAATGAAATTTTCGAGATATAAGCAAAAGAAAAAAAAATACAATACTGTTTTTGGACTGAGGTCGAAGTGTTGGGGTTTTAGTTCATGCCAACTAACTTTATTCTACATGTTTTTAATCGCGTTTAAAAATAGTCAGATTTAGTTGGATACACCAAATTTTTAGGTGAAAAACGTCTAACTCAGAATAGCAAAATTGCCATTTTCACAAAACTAATAACTCAGTGCAATCTATTTTTAGTCTAGTTTAGAGGCATTTGTGACAAGAGAATCGGCACCAAAATATAACTAGCAGACCCGGTAGGCAGACGTTGTCATGCGACAACAGCGCCTCCCAACAGCGCGTCCAACTATAGCTAAGAACCATCCAAGTGACACAAAAAGAATTGAAAAAAAAACATCTAAATCAGTCAAGCCATTTAGCATAAGAAGAATTACAAACACACGCACACCGATATTTTATTTATTGCCAGGAATGTTCTTAAAAAACAAACAAAGTATTTAAAATAATATGCGGGTCAAAATATGGTAGTCGGCGTACAATTTCAGATTTGCCTACGATTCCTTCTCTTAGGACTAGGAATCTTAGGCAAAAAATGCGACATACGTGCGCATGTCTGCGCCTTTGTCTAGTCTTTGATCGTCGTTTTAGTGTAGTGCGCCACCGTTGCACGTTTTACGTATTGGAGAGTAGGGCGTTTAGCTCCGCCCACATGCACAAGGTCAGTGAGCCTACTATACACCTTAAACATGATTGTTTAACTCAAGGTAATCCATGAATCATGACCAGTATCAAGGAAAGGGTTTATCAAAAAGTGTAACGCGATTTTCCTGTAGAATGCAAAGTCGTGTAATTATCACCATAGTTGTCTTATAGGGAAATGCTAACAACAATTAATAATCTTTTTCACAGACTAACGACCTAATCGAGACAATTTAAACCAGCTCTTGAGCTGGCTTCAGTTGTCAAGTCAAACAAAAAAAGCTTATCGCATCGTCCTCGTGTCGTGTTCTCTAAAGCCATAAAGCCCACTCCAGATCTAACTTAGAGAGGACAAACTAATAAAACGGGCGACAAGACAGAGGTCGGGGGGACAACGGGAACATCGGACGCACGTTATGTTCACCGGGTGGAGGACACCGGGCCGGAAGTGGGTTGACGTCACGAAGTAATAAGGGTTTTGGAATTAATAAAGCTGTTTGAAGGTTTCATTTGTTTTACTATGAATCTTGAAATTGTAATTTCCTAGCACAATATCTGAATGCCTGTAAATCGAAATCTGTTGTGTGTAAGTAACGGAGGTACTTAAAATCAATATTACTTTATTTTTGACATACCTACACAAAATTGAAATTGCAAACTAATTAAAATAATATTTTTTTAATGTATTTTGTTGATTTGTATTCTAATTGTTTTACTCAAACTCAAAGCATTTACCTATTTCAAATAAACCAATTACAGGCACTTTTGAATTGTCAAGGGGTCGGTCAGTCAGAAAGATGAAGCTAGATGCCCATTCCAAAGCGTACGTAAGGTACCTATGGAGAAGAACGGGCAAGAAACTCCACGGACACTCTTTTAAATAAAAATTTGGTTACAAAATATTAGTTACATCGTTCATGTTGAACTTATACATGTGAGAACGATGCAAAACGTTAAGAGCGTCCTTAATAAAAAGAGAAAAGCAAAAAAAACAATTAAAAAATTAAATCAAATTAAAATAAGCCATGGCAGCTATGAGATGACCAGTCCCAACTGACGGCGCCCGTTCACGAACATGACGCATCGATTAGCACCATGCAGCTCAACCATTTTGAAGGGAGCTTTAGTTTTTAGATGTCAGAATCGGAAATGAAATGAATGAATCAGGCAGGATATTATCCGAACAATATTCGGAAAAGAACCAGAGGAAGGCTAAGTATTTGATAAAGGTTCTAATCTGAAACCGCCACCTTCTTGGATTCTTGTTAACCTAAACTAACCATCAACATTCCCATAGCAACACATTCTTTCCTCGACCACATATTGACGTAGCTTACATCGGCGTGCGGTCGGTACACAGTTCGATGCCTGCGCATGAATATTCATGATATTGATGCGATGCTGATCCATGTGATCAGGTTGCGGGGGCTGGCAAATTGGAAAAGTTACATGTGTATGTGTTTGTAATGTAATTGATATTGTAACACGTGTCGGGGTTTGCTGGTGTGGTGACTTGCAAATTAGGAAAACTAGAGGTAATAAGAATACCTTAACCACTAAGAACCTTTTCTAAAAAAGAAAAATAAAGAAAAAAGATTTTTATTCTACACAAATAAGACGCAAATTATGAAATAAACATACCAAAGTAGCAAAAAGCCTTTTCTATGCCTCACACATATTTGCACCGTGCGGGAGTCAAACCCGCGACACGCAGCGCAGCAGTCAATCACTAAACCACTGCGCCAACCGTGCCGTCATCACGTCCACTGCTGGGCATAGACTTCCCCCAAGCACCGCCACTGCAACTGGTTCTGTGCTTCACACATCTTGCGGATTCCTGCGGCCTTCACAAGGTTATTGGTTCACCTTGTGGACTTTCCATCGCTACGTCTTCATTCAGTCCATTGCCACTTATGTTTGGCAATTCTTCGGGCTATGTCGATAACCTTGGTGTCAGGTCCAGTTTTCGGTGATTGTGGTAGCCGGATCTCTTCCGGGGATTCTTCGCACCCCTTGCCTCACCATGGCCTTGACCAAGGGTAGGTGGGCCGCCGAGCACTAAGGGCTATGTCTTATTGGTGCTTGTAATTTTTAGGGGGTATGCCATAATCGCCACGCTTGGCAGACGGGTTGGTGATCGCAGTATGGTGTATAGAATGCGTAGAGAACGCTGCTGTCCATTCTCTAGTAAGTCCCTTAGTCGCCTTTTATGACACCCACGGGAAGGAATAGGGTAGTGCTATTCTTTAAGTCTGGCACCACACAGGCTATGTTCTAAATTGGTGTAAAAAAAACATGCAAATCTACACAAAGATGTCTCATGTATCAGGGTTGTGTCTAAGGACCCTAATATGTGGACCAATATTTGAATAAGGTATTAAGAACACATACATATTTTAGGCTATTCCAAATAGAATCCCCACATAATCTGTTGTCACTCCTAGTGCGTACTTGACACGCTGCATCACGTCGCTCGAATAAATCACGCAGCGTGACAGATGGTCACATTTGTTATATCACGCCGAAGTGAAAATACGATACCGATATACTGTAAACATGTTTTGTTTAATCTAAATTAAATATCGGCCTGGAGGCGTTTATTTCTGAATTTGGGACACCCTTGTGATTGTGTTCAATCTTGGGATGCGATCTGGTTTCCAGGTTCGTATTATCTAGTTTTTGAATCGTGATTTTCTTGTGTTTGTTTTACTCCTTATTGTAAAAGAAATAAGTTTGTTAATAGGATACAAGGCAATTACAATGTTAATTTAACAAGTCTCCTGTTAACCTTAAATATATTCTCGAAATTGACGTCGAACACCAAAATACTAATTCAATATGAACCAATATGGTGGTCCACACTGGCACTGGCTCATACTTTATTGGTGTTATGCCATAACATGACCCTCGTTGTCAAGACAATAGTCTGGGAATAAAATACTGCCGTATACTAAAACTGGTAACTTCCAATTTTAATGACAGCCAACGACCTAACCACAATTCTATTGTTTCAGGTAAACGGCTCGTGGGGTCTGCCTGCCTTCGTGTGTGACGTGTACATCGCCATGGACGTCACCTCCTCCACGTCCAGCATATTCAACCTCGTCGCCATATCTGTTGATAGGTAAGTTATCACCAGTGATCGGATATTCGGATGCATATTATTTACCTAAAGTTGAGGTGTTGGCTATTATGGAAAGCACTTTTGTGTCCAAAGAAATCCCGGGATTCCGGGATCGACAAATTTTGAGTTCTGTGTGGCTACCATGAGTTTCATTTTACCATCTCGATCAAACGCATCGACCGCGTTTGGCACTCCGATTGGCAGCCGGCCAGCCTTCACAGGTGAAGGGCCAATCGGAACGCCGAACGCGCTCGATGCGTTTGATCGAGAAGGTTAAATGAAACTCATGGTAGCCACACAAGTTTTATTTTATCTTTAATAATTTGGTTATTAATTCCTTATTATTTTAATTTAATTAGATTTAATTTCGGTATTTCAAAATTATTTATAAAGAAATTATTCTTTAAGCCTTAATAGAATTTTCTACTCCTTAAAATTTGCAATTTTATATCATTATTGTATAGAATCGAATGTATATTTACTTACGTGTAGATGTTGGCTAATATAGAATGCTTTTTTGTATCGATCGCAAAAATCTCGCGACTCCGGAATCGATTTGTTTCGTACTTTTTGTTTATAGAAATGCTACTTAATTTTATAAAGTAGTTTGCCAAATTGGCATAGCACATAGCCACAAACAATTCGGAGCCTTGAGTTTCGTTAAAAAATGTAACCTACATAAGAGGGCTGATAAGTCGTTTCCATACCATGTATCTGATCCCGGATTTTAATCAAATCCGGGATTTATATAAAGAAAAAATGTATATTTAAAGCCACTTCCATAATTTCTTAGCAAAAACGTAACTTTAGGTAAATATGCATCCGAATATCCGATCACTGGTTATCACCTGTTGGTGACCTCTGGAACTAACCTCTTCCAGTGATCAAAATTATTGTACTAAACTGAAGAACGATGCTCAGATCCTAGCGTCATTTTTAAGAGGTGTGAGTCGTTAAAGTGCCGTTAGAGCGCCGGGCACTGTTGTCAAGTCGATAAATGGAGGGACCTATGTTTAGCTTTTATCCCTTATTCCTCGGGTGGAGACAATAATAGGGTCAAGTTTCGGACTAATCCAATATTTGTGTAGCCAAAAGGTTACAACACGAGACCCATGTCTTGATGGTTGATATAAATATGTTGAGCTTGACACAAGCGGTCTATATAAACGTATGCTGTCGAGTAAAACCCGATAACCCATCAACAATTCTCTCACCAGGTACATAGCAGTAACTCAACCAATAAAATACGCGAAACACAAGAACAACCGGCGGGTGTGGTTCACCATCGTGTTGGTGTGGCTGATCTCGGCAGCCATTGGCGCTCCAATCGTCCTGGGGCTCAACGACACGCCGGACAGAAACTTTGACGAGTGCCTCTTCAACAGTCAGAACTACGTCATCTATTCTTCACTAGGATCCTTCTATATCCCCTGCATCATGATGATGTTCCTTTATTATAATATTTTTAAGGTAAGTATTTTATTTCTCTTTTTAATCATTGTTACATTGTTAGCTCTCATCTGATGATGGTCCAGGCCGCTTCTCAGAGTCCGTATCATTGTAATGAACCAAATTAAGTATGCATTTGGGAAAAAAGGCATAATACGAGTAAGTCAAGTCAAGTCAAGTCAAGTCAAGTCAAGTCAAGTCAAGTCAAGTCAAATCATTTATTTCAAATAGGCCCTTGAAGGCACTTTTGAACGTCAAAATTTACAATATAGCACGAAGAAGCCATATAAGTATGTATTTGCTATTTCTAAACACAATACACCAAATATAGCTTCGAAATAGGTCGGTAAACTATCTAAGTACAATGTTCTATTATGTAGCACGAAGGAATACCAAACCACCTCTCAGATTAGTATTAACAAGGTTGCCGTACCAGTTTCAATTACAGCCGAAATATGTGACCTCTAAGTTGGCATTAGGGTTGAAATCGGAGAGCATTTCAATTGAAATGTCTAGACGCACAGAAATAACATATTCGGAATACTGACGTGTCTTCATGAGACAAACCGATGGATAATGTATATGGACGTGAATTTATCCATTAAAGCTTTTTGCAAAAACCGCGGTTTTAAGATGAATGAGACCGAAATTTTATGGCTGGCGTAGCGTGTTCAGAAACGTGAATTGAGTCGGATTTAAAAAAAATCCACGGCGCTTTTAATTCACGAAGGGTAGGCAGAGGTATATTAAACACATTTTACTTTACCTGATATAGGTACCCGTACTATTTACATTCGATGTGGTCCGGGAACTCGCATTCCCTGTTCTTTGGCATGGCATGCAGAAATGTAATTAGTGAAGTGAACTTGCTCACAACTAAACATTAACATAGTAACTTTAATATAAGAGAAGTTTAGAGGCTGATAAATTATTTTGTTAATACTACTACAGGTATATTTCCAACCTCCGAGCTAGTACTAAGATTTTCCTACCAGTGAAAGTCAATAACACTTTGCCCAGAAACTAAATAACTTTCATCGAGCAAAGTTTTACATATTCCATAGCTAGCCATATAGCCTAGTGTACTAGCCAGCACATGTTGTGGACACGTTTTGGCACATACCCGGTTTTGTTGCTGGTGTACCTACAACATAGTAGTAGGGCTTGTACATGTTACTGCTGTTTCGTATTTTTGCAAGCTGGCAAGCTTTATAGGTCGAAGTCGTAACACGTGCGCGATTTAACGACTGAATTCTTTGGTACAGGTAGACATTCACATTGCTATTATTAAAAAAATCTTACACTCTTTGGGGACTGCCGATAGAAGTGAAAACAAAGTAACTTTTTGATTCTCCCGTTGATGTCTTTCGTTCGAGCGTTAGGTTAGGTTAGGTTACGTGCGCCTAAAGAAGTTTTCACTTCAAAAAAAAAACAACAACAGTGGATGCCATCTGAACAATGGATCTTCAAGTCAGAGCAGTGCTTTATTTTTTTATAAGTTTTATAAAGTAGAAAGTCATCATAACACCATTGATTATTCTGTTGCCTGAAATTAACCTGAGCCCCTTTTCCCAGGCGTTAAGAATACGAGCAAAAAAGCAGAGAGCAGCTAAAAAGCCTCCTGTATCTGGGGACCCCAACACAGGAGCCACCACTGCCGTGGTGATAGAAAACGTGGCGCAGACCAGAAGACTGGCAGAGACTGCACTACATGATGACAGACCTACCAACACTGGGTCTGGGAGCAATGAGGATGACCATGAAGACAGGTGAGAACTAAGAATAAAGGTATTAGGCACAGAGGATAGGGTACTTAAAGAATCACAATCTGAAATAGGCTCACGGTCAAAATTAGATTTTGTGGGAATAAGGATATACTTAGGAAGATATTGGGACCATAGCCATTAAACCCAAGGACACGATAGTTAGATGACCGAGGCAATAAAACTGGCTTAATGGTTTAAAGTAGGTATTTACTTGAAATAAGAATGTTAACTAGGAGAACGCGCCAACACAGTTCCGTCACTTATCTTGTAATGCAAGACTAGTATAGCAGTAACTATTTAGATCAGAAATCCGATCATGAGATAGATAACTTTTAGAACTAGGTAGAAAATAATGTTGAACATGTTGAAGCTCCGCCAAAAGCCGGGAGCGCCAAATTGCGTTCAGTACGATGGAGAGTGTAACATTATTATTTTCTTAAGTCTCGGAATAACCTGTGGCACACGTGTTGAGGGTAAACGAAGCGGAATACACCGGTAAAGCTGAGATCTTAATTACAAAGGATTATGTTTGTTTTGCTTTTATTGTTGAGTATTGTACCTCTATTCGGATACTTGGAGGTAAACAAACAGAGTTAGAAAAGATAAACAATTATTTGAAATCGAGGTACAAAAATATTGACTTTATGAATATTATTTGGACACGAGCCTTTTGCTCTACAGTGGGAATACAGAGGCTGATTTATTTAGTCATTGGAAGACGTGCGAAGGTTGGTGACCTCTGTCATATGTGAAAGAAAAACAATTTTTTTCTGGTGACACAACAATAAAATAAGTGTGTAAGATTAGTCTTTATTTTTGGAAAGAGGCCGAATTTAGAATGAATAAGTCGCTTTCCTTCTTTCGTTGCCAGGAACTTGGTTTTGATGCTCTTTTAGAAAATATTTTTAGGCAGTGTATAGAGTGCCACCATTGGCACTCTATCCCTATCGGATAAAGTGCCACTACAGGCACCCTAGTAACACCGCCTCGGCCCGGCTTAAGTGCCGCAAGCATTGGAATGTCATTGTCACTGTCACTAAGTCACGTCACTTGGTATTTTGTTTGATTGTCGAGGTAAGATCGCTGTAAAACACCACATTCCCAAAACATTACATTCTCTTGTGCCTAAACGGACCCTGGCACTTCGCCGGCCGCTACCGCGGCACCGCTCGCTACGCTCGCTCGGCTCGTGCGTTGTGTGGTCACAGTTCTAACCTAACCTAACCTAAATAACAAGTGACAGTGACATTGCAACGCTCACGGCACCCTAGCCGGGCCGAGGCAGTGACACTAGAGTGCCACAAGAAACTCGCGGCACTCTATACACTTCGATATTTTTATAGTTGAGTTCCTCATTTGTTATAGATAGTAAGGTACTTTTATATTCATTTGAAGTGTCACGCTTTAACCACAAGTTCGAGACAATAATGACTGAAAATAAAATAAAGTTCTTGGAATTAATTTAAAGCTAACTAAAATGTTGATATTAACAACCTTGATCTATTCTGGTGAGACAACTGAAAGTGTTCTAGGAATTCTAGGCGGCTGTATAACATATAGATCTCAATTTACTGCGAGGATCCTGTTTCAATTACCACAACCTAAATAATTAATTAATGTTGCTTGTCTAGGATGCTCATCTGTTGTTGTAATTTGGTAAAACGTTTATAATCACTTCAACGTGTATTTGGGAGTAACTGAAAAACTGAGAAAGCGTTTATTTACTACCGACGGCGCTGGTGCCAATTGCTTAGCATGAATAACATTTTATTATAATGAAAAGGTCAGTTTTACTAATACTACTATGTCCAATGTTATTTAGTTTGTTTTTTATAGGTTACTGCCTGACCCATTAACGGACAAAAGCAACTTAAGTGCTAGTTTTGGTGGTATCTAGGGATAAAGATTTCGACTATTAAATAAAGTATAAGAAATCTTACGGAGTTCCTTACTTTATGTTTTCCTGAAACAGTTTCGACAAGAGATCGGCAGACTTGGAGGCCGATGCGGATGACTGCCACGTCATCCCCAACGACAAGTCCACAGAGTTCATGCTGGCAACTGTTGCAGAGGAGACAGCCAAGTAAGAATATAACTAGTACAATAACGGCATATTATTTTATAGTAGGATTAGTCTCCCAGTGAACATCAAAACATGTGAAGTGACATCAGTACAGAATCTGATAGGCTAACGTCGAGGCAGGCCTAGAAAACGCTAGCGTCGTGACAAATCAAATAAGTTTATTTTCGAATTGGCCAGGATGCATCCGTGGCATAGAATGATGTCCACATCATTTTTGGGGAGACTATAAAGAATAGTTTTGGCCAAAAGTCAAACTATACGTTTTGTACGTTAAATAATGAAAAAAAAAAGGAAGAACAATATGTATGTCTTGAAAACATTGGCATCATCAATAATTAGGACACTTAGCGTCGGTGCAAATCCGTGTAGACTCTTCAAGTTAATGACTCTTAAATATCGAACTATTTATAATTATACAACTGTAGACGGTAATTTAACAGTGATGGCCCATTGGTATCGGCCCCGACTTACGAGTTGTAGGTTGTGGGTTCGAACCCAAGCAGGCGCTTTACTTTGTGTAAATAATTTCATCACCACTGCTCTCAAAAACGGTGAAGGAAAACATCATGAGGAAACCGGCATGTCTTAGAATCAATAATTCGAAGAAATGTGACATCTACCAACCCGCACTGGGCCCGCGTGGTGGATTACGGCCCACTCCCTCTCACCGAGAGGAGGCCTGTGACCCAGCAGTGGGAACATTAATAGGCTGATGATGATGATGAGACGGTAATTTAAGTCCCTTGTACCGTAATTAGTCTAGCCAAATAATTTTACCGAAAAATTGACGATTTATTTTTCTTTACTTAGTTAAAACGCAAGTCCAAGTGCGAATTTACGAATATTTACGAATTCATTTTCACTACTGTTGTGGACATTTTTCATTACGCCCATCGTTATTTAAATGATCAGTAATTAATCATCCAGCAGACCGTTCATTATTGTTCCAAGTAACTCCAACATTTCATCACCTTCAAAAGGATTGCAAATGAAAGGAGTTAGGTACCTGTTTTATATTGATTTCATTATGTCTACGCAAAATTAATTTTCTTGCCAAAATTATATCTCAGAGTTTGTACCAAGTATGTGGCTTTTTGTGTAATTAGGTTATTGTAATCAATATTGTTGTTGAATTTCAAGTTGCTTTGAATGGAATATTTACTGATGAAACAATTACAGACAAACAAAGGCGAGGGATCCCTAGAATCTGATAATGTAAGCGCTAAAGTTTCAAAGGCTTTTATTTACCTAATATGTCTGTGGCTATATTCTAATCAAGACTATAGTAATATTTAATTAGGATATAAGTAGAAATTATTTTCTAGTATACGCCTAAACGGGACCAGTAGGGATATCAGCGATGTTAATCACGGACCTAAGCCGAGATAAAATATTGTCAAATCAAATTCAAAATCAAATCCAAAATCAAATCAAATTAAAATGCATCTGAAACAAACTTGCAAAAGGAAAAACCTTCCTATACAGGGTGGCAGGGACATCGACGCGAAGCCCGTTACCATGGATTCAGTACATGATTCTGAACACCCCTGCGTAGAAATATTTCGTTGATTATTTTTTTTTAAACAGCTGTTCCGTACATTTTAATCGCGTAGGTATTGCTTTTCTATGAAAGAGCAGATTTTTTTTAAAATAACGTACGAAAATTTTCGACGCAGGGGGTTCAGAATCATTTACTGAATCCATGGTAACAGTTTTTGCGTCGATGCTGCCACCCTGTATATACGGATCACCGACCGCCCGCCCAGTTATATCCTTCAACAACAATCTTGTGTCAATGGCTACAATGATCTCATTGTAGCCAATTAGCAACTAAATATGGCTCAAACTGAACCAATTCTATTAATCCAACTTCTTCCACCAGCACTCCAAAAAGAAAAATCAAAGCCCAACCAATTCCGGACCCGAACGGGAACAACGACTCGGGGTACGCGCCGTCCAACCTTGAGGACACGATCAGAGAGCACGTGTCCCCACCTGGCTCGCCAGGGTTGAAAGACGCAACGGTGCTCAAGAACATGGCCTGCGATGGCTCCAAGTGGAAGAAGAATGGAAAGACTTCTAAGTTGGCGGCAGATTCGAGGTAATGAAAGATAATGTTATAATTTTCATTTCATAGAATGTCCTACAGTGTTTTTAACCGACTTCCAAAAGGAGGAGGTTATCAATTCGGATGTTTTTTTTATTTTATTTATGTTCGGGTATTACTCTGCCATATACAAGGACCCATTAAAATAGATGGACAAATTTTAACACAGCGATCATATATCTAACCAAAGATATCCAAGCAAAAAAAAAGTGTCTTTGTTTTGACCAAAAATAATAAATGGCATTGGGTAACCAAAATTTTTGGTGTATTGTCATCAGGTCAGCACCTGATGGTGGGATCCTGGAGAAATCGAGGGAACTCTTCAAATATTATAGGCGCACCTATAGCGATTTGGGTATTTTTTATACACACTAAAAAGCGACAAATAAAAACTATATTTTTCATGTTGTAGTGTTTTTTTGGAAGACAAGTGTTTTTTTTTTGTAAAAAAAGGTTTTTGCTATATTAGTCCCGTGGCGATCTTCATCTGCATAACTTTTTGGCAACTATGTTAGGGTTGACTTCATTCTAACTGGATGCTGCTGAATAGGTATAACCGACTATCTTCATAACCCTGTTACTGGGTAACAAGATACGCCTTTGGTACTTAAACTCACTTCACATACGATACGATAATCAAAACAACACACAACAACATTATGCTACTTGGCAATACAGCTTTGCAGAATGCCATAGGTTTAATTTAGTGATCACCATTCAAGTTAGATAAAACTATTTCGACTACCGGAAGTACCGCGTTGGTAGTAGATACTGCGTAACAACGGGTACAATTTAAAGAAATAAAGTAGTGTTGAGAACTGTAGTAGTTACAAACTGTGCTGTAGTTTTCAGCGCACCTCCGGAACTTTTACGTATTTTTTCCGGTACACAGTTGTTGCACTAAGTTTTTTTTTTATTTATTCGGAGCAACTGGCGTTTTTTGTTGTTTGGCTTGTAGTAAAGAGCTGTGTGAAATTTGAAATGGAAGCGGCAGTGAATCCCTAAAATTGAACTGTACATGGAGTTTTAGATTAAAACCTGCCTTAATGATTGAAATGCGCCAATTCCAGTTTTTGTCGAGGATTATTATTATTTGCATATTTTAGGAATTGAAACAAGGAGACAATATAATATTCCTTCCCAATAAATCAATTCAGCGTATAATACTCCTTTTGTTTTACGGCAACAAAGCTAAACATTTGATTCATTCCCTCCCACGGTCTTTCTTCATAATTCTTCTTCTTGTTCTAGAAACGTCTCCCTAGCCCTTCGGCTAGACGACGAAGTTACAGCCAGTCAGTTCGACCTTCGCGACGGGTCCAGCTCCAAGAAAGAAAGAAAAGCAAGTGCAGCAACAGCTCGTTTCACAATATACAAAGCGAATAAAGCAAGCAAGAAAAAGCGGGAGAAGTCTTCTGCGAAGAAAGAAAGGAAGGCCACTAAGACACTGGCGATAGTTTTAGGTGAGTTTAAACGCTATAAATAATTAATATTAGGTAACAAAATATTTGGGTAAAATAAAATACCAAGGCCGTAAGACTTGTAAGAGATGAATATGGAACAAGCAATAAGCATATAAAACAAAGCATACAGCAAAGGAAGATATGAAGCGTTCTCTATATCATCAATGTACAAGAATTATATGGCCCACCACTAGCTAAACTTACATTGGTCTGTGGTACATCTGTGGTCCATTTTCTTATTATTTGACATTGTATACCTTCAATGTATAGTTTTTTTTTTCAATTGTATTTTGTTACAGCTGTAGCTACAATCATGCATTTGGTTTAAATAGATTTTTATTATTTTATTTATCTTTTCTAAGGGTAGATTCTTTTCCTCTAGATTTGTGAATTGTGAATGTGTGAAATGTGAGAACCTTGTAGGGTTAACAGACTGTATATCTGTGGTCCATTTTGTATTTTGCTAAGTATCTGGTACTTTTTGATAGGCATACACTGTCCTCTCATACCTATTATCACTGTAATTTAAAAAAAATCCTTTTTAAAAACCATTTATTTTTAAAAGAGTAACCGTGGAGTTTCTTGCCGGCTGTTCTCCATAGGAAACGACTATTTGAAACCGTGCACCTAGATTCTGACGTTTCATAAGTGCCCTTGTTGGTTTATGTGAAATAAAATATTTTGAATTTGAATTTGAATTAAGCTTACTTGTCTAAGTTCTTCTGAAGGATGAAGTGCTTTTCAAAGTTGAATAAAAATGACCCTTTCTACATATAGTTAGCCCCGTAAGATATGATCATTAACCCAGCTCAATCTTTCTAGGTGTCTTCCTCTTCTGCTGGGCGCCATTCTTCACGTGCTCAGTCCTCGGCGCCATCTGCGACAAGATCGGCCTCTCCTTCGACCCTGGGGTGACCGTGTTCATCCTGACCACGTGGCTGGGCTACATTAACTCGTTCCTCAACCCCGTCATCTACACCATCTTCAACCCTGAGTTCAGGAAGGCGTTTAGGAAGATACTCCACTGCGGCACCTAGCCCGCGGACTATTTGGTCGTCTTCACTCAGTAGATTTCGTTTTGTTGGGGAGATTTTTGGATACATATTTAAAAATTTGGAAGTTTATGAAGAGTATTGAATAGAACAGTAATATCTACCTACCAGTCTAAACTTTTTTGGAAAGCTGGAAACTGAACGTGGGAGGAAAAGGTTGTGTTATTGACTTGTCATTCATGATGAACTCGAAAGGGTTGCACTAGGCCAACAACCTGCAATGACATGTGAGCTTATCAGAAGGCTTCGAAAACTTTTTCGATTATAAATTCAAATGGCTAAAGTTAGTAAAAATTGGCGTCTGGCAGCCTTAATGTGCCAAATGTGGGCGAACTTTCCAAAATATGTTTCGAAAAATCTACAACAAAATCTAAGTTCTTCTCAATGATATTTCTAAGAGATCTACTGGACGACCAAATTGTACAAAGTACACTCACATACAAGATAATGTTCATACTTAATGTGATAAACCAATAAATTAATCGTGTCGTGTGTTAGCGGTAGAAACATAGCATATCAAATGTATTTAAAATATTAATTTATAAAATTATAACTTATTGTAAAAATGTATTGGTATTGTAAAGCTTGCTTATAGCTCATGATATTCTAGTCATCAGTATTATATGCCAAAGAACTTTAGAAGCGATATTACTAAGCTTTAGTTAATTTTAAGGTTGTGATTATTTTAATTTTCAATTTTATCGTTACTCGTTTTTCTTCTAACTGTACCATAGTGTAAATGTACAATCAACAAAAGAAGTGTTAGTTGTATTTAAATAATGAGAAGACATTGTATCTATAGCACAAAGAAGACAAAGTAGTGAAATAATTAAGAAAACCAAAGATTTAATTTCGAGCTCACTGTTGAAAATACGTAAGTGTGTATAAAATATTCTTGCAAAGTCTATTCCTCATTACTGGAGTGTCACATTGCTCAAAACGTTGCTTACTTTATAACATATGAAAGAAAAGAAATTAATCTAATACTCAAAACTATTTCTCTTTATATTTTCTCTTTGTAATAACTTTTTTCTTGCCTTTTCCGTCCACGCGTTTATTCCATTTTCTCACCCTTCCTAGTTATTTAGTTGTAATAGATATATTAATAAAATTAGATAATCTTAGCTGTACGAATGACAATGTCGAAGGAAGACAATGCACTGCGAGATTTGACGAGGTAGTATGTAAATAACTTGCCAAATTATATATGAAAATATTAGGACAATTGTAGCAAAAAGTAATGATGGAGCCAACATTTAAATAGTACAAAGATCACCACGTGATGTGTTCAGCACCCATAATGCGTAACAAACTTTCAATCACATTCACAATTATTTTGAAAGATATTGCTAATCCATTTCTACATAATGTTCGAATCAATAAAAATGTTGTTGAACCGTCAAAACGAAACCCATTGGTACTGTTAGCGTGTTACGCAATTAACCCCGCTAAACAAAAAACGGAAGAACTACAATTCCAGATAAATCTCTGTAACATAAATCAAACATGGAGATTTAAAATAAAATATATCATATTGTACATTTAAAAGCTCAGTCGTTACTTATTTGCTCCAAATATAACACATTTTAATATCATATCAAAAGTTGTTTTGTAGGTGATAACTAGCTCATTATTTTGTATAATAAGTAATTAACAGTATACATAGAAATAAATGTGGCAATCAATGATCTTCCAAGAAACTATTTTTCAAGGACTCTTATACTTTAGTTTCCAAAGATCAAAGAATAAATCCTTTAATATTATAAGCTCTCACGACTAGTTAAAATTTCTAATAATATTAGTTACGTCAAAAAGTTAAAAAGTAACCCTCATGAACATTTTTTCAGGCTATAAATATTATAAATGTTTTCAATATAAAGACTTAGAAATTCTCTTATTATAATCAAATTTTAATTTGCTCAATTTTATTGATTGGCAATATTTTCTGTATAATTTACAATGGTCGTGCCATAAAGCAAATAAAACTAAATTCACGATTTGTTTATGCATCATTTTATATAAGATCATTAATTAATAATAATTAGCACTCTCTGTAGGTAGTTTCGTACTCCCAAGCTCAAAGGGGTTATTCCACTAATCCCCATTGACATTCCCCATCAAGAGGATTTGTGAACTTTTCATCCACAAATCCATCTTTCATGTCTCTAGCTCATAATATTAGTGGATTAGTGGAATAACCCTCCAAAAGCGTAAAGTTTTAATTGATATTACATAATTATTTGCAAGCATTTAAAATTCTCGCTCACCTATGCAGTTCTAAGTCATATACCTCAGTACTACCTAGATATTATTTAATTTAGGGAAGCAAATAATTTTCAATGCATACTTAATTGTCACGTGTGTTACAGTTGTGAGGCAACTTGATATATTTATTTAATATTTTACCACTATGATCTCGTTGTTTTGAGGCATGTTTATGTTGCTACTATTGTCTAGACTTCTTATTTGACTGGTACAGAAAGTTTTAAAACTTTTCCTAGATTAAAATGTACCAAAAAGAAAACATGTATGTAAGTTGCAAATTGATTTCTTCGTAAAATGAATTCACGCGTGAAGATTAGAACAAAGTATATAAAGTAATTTTAAGTTGCTCAACTAAAGTCTTGTGTCTGTCGGCTCAATGTAAATTTGTTTAAGCAATACTCATAAATAACGAAACAATAATATTAGATGTCTGTCTATTGTAATCTATTTAGATAATACATTGTAAAATTGTACATAAAAACAACAGGGTTCCTTATAAGAATCCATGTATTTAATCGTTTTATCATACTGTTAATTAAAAACTTTAAATAATTTAATTATATTGTATAAGACGTTTTGTCTATAGTCTATCAGTAAAATAGATAGAAGGATATTTATAAATAATGAAATGTTATCCAAAGTCGGGCTTAATAGAACGTTTTAGTACTTGCAAAGTAGACGGTATTCTATTAAACCAATATCTTTTTCCGTAAAAAACAGTTCCCTATATTAAAATAATCTATGTTACGTTGAACTGTAAATATTGCAATAAGTATTAGTGAATTAAACAATTTTTAACGTTTTTGTTGTTCTATTTTTATCCGTAATGCGGGCGGGGTCAATAACAATATTTATTTAATTTTTATTTGAAAAGCATTGCACGAAATGTTTGTAAATTCCACGCTAAATTACGATACGATCAAAATGAGAATAGAAAGAACTTTTTAAAGCCATAATATTGTCACGTTCAAGCTGTCAAATTAACTTGATTTGAATTACGTCTCGTCATACATTTTTTATTTGTATAAAAGGTCCCGGGCTTTTTCTTCTATTCTTATTTTGATCGCAACTTAAAAAGTCTTAAAAATACTTTGTAAATAAAATAAGTATTAGATATTTTACTCGTAAGATAAAGTATAAAATACGTAGAAGATAGTTTAATGAAGCAATAATACAAGTTATTAAAAGATTAATAATTAAAGATATTGTTATTGACTGTACCCGGAGTGAAGTCTATATATTTCATGGGTCATCCCGTGAGGTAGCGTTTTATCTTTCTATGCGAAAATGTGATGATGATTTGAATATATTCTGTTTTTACATTCATTTGTTTCATTTTGTGCAAACAAGGTTTACTCCCAAAAAATAATAATATAATTATTAAATAAAAATTAATAATAAAATTATCAATTAATAATATAATTATTAATTAATAATATAATTATTAATTAATAATATAATTATTAATTAATAATATAATTATTAATTAATAATATAATTATTAAATACAAATTAATAACATAATTATTAAATTAATAGTCTTGTCAATAGAATGCACGTCCTGTCAATTTTGACGGAACGTTTGGCGTGGCGGTTAAGCGATTGGCTTCTGCGCAGCGTGTCGCGGGTTCGATCCCCGCACGGAACTAATATTTGTATGATCTACAAGTAGTTTGTGTATGTGAATTTAAATGTTTGTCAACGCACCCACAATACAGGGAAATTCCTAGAGCTCATGACGAAACCATAATAATTATTGTTAAAATTGAAAAGTTCATGTCAAGCTCGATACATGGTGTTGGCGTCGAAATAGATCTCGCTTTGGTTTTGTTATGATTTGGTTAGAGTCTCGCAATTTTAATTAAATATACCAGCTTATCAGGATACAATAATTGTGGTTTTATTTTCAACTATATCAGTGATCACATAAGTTCAGTAGTTTAAAACATTACCAGCTCGGTAATAAACACACGCAATAACGCTAGGATTTCTATGTAAAATCCCTGAAAACAGTTAAAAAATCTGTTACTCTCAGTCAGATGTAGGAATACAGAACCTTTCATTTCAGCCACTCATTAAATACTGATTACTGAACACATACTACATAGTAGGTAATTTGTATGTGATACACAGTATCCCTTGGGCGAACTAATGAATCCTTGCTAGGTAGGAAAACAAAGAAAGCATATTTATTCGTGCCACAATATCTTACATTAGGACCAACACAACACAGAATATTCGTGTGTAATATATCGTACCACCTCTGCTCACCCTTTGGGAACAACAAGCGTGGCAATTATTATATATTATTAAACTAGCTGCCCGCCCCGGCTTCGCACGGGTAGCACTAAGTACTTATCTACGGCGCACGTTCCTATCTATCTACCTACCCTAAGTACCTACCTACCTACCTACACGTACCTTCATACATACCTAACTCCCTACCCTACCTACCTATATACATACATACCTATATACCTACATACCTACTTACATACCTACCCTACCTTCACCGACCTATCCTAAAAACATTCTCCTTACAATAACAAACACAACAAAAAAAGAATTAGCGAATTTGGTCCACCCGTTCACGCGTGATACCGTGATCAAGGGAAATAGGGATTATTTTTTATATATAATAATAATATATAGATGAATGAAAGAACAAAAATTCACCAAAAATTCTCATACTAAATCACAATCTACGGAATTCCCTTGACCATCATAAATCGAAAGAATAATGTAAGATTCGTGACAAACTGACAAGCCCAGCTATTTCTCTGAACTAAAGTAAATGAGTCTCTGAGGTGCTTCAAAATCATCAGTTGAACCTAAAGTTGTACTTTGCTAACTTAAATTATATTCCCGGGATACACATCTGTCATAATTATGGCTTAATCAGTAGTGATGACGCGTTGTGCAAGACTTTTATTTCAAAGACATTAGAAAAGTTGCTCGTAGTAATAAATTAACATGGCGTCTGTGTTCCCCGAAGGAATATGCAGAGGCGTATAGCAACCTACAATTGCACGCCATTCAGCTCGATTCTCGGGAACTCTCATCCAGCTGCTACCTCCTGCGAAGATCATCGCTCCACCTAGCCTGAGGGCTCAATTTAAAAAAAAATCCTTCGGAGATGGCCGGCCCATTGTCACTTCAATTTGATAATTTAAAAAAAATAAAAATTCAGGCATAACCCATATTACCTACATAAAAACAAATTTCACAATACTGCAACAGAATAAATCACAACAGAATAAAATGTCAATGCAGTTAAAATAAGTATAAATTATATAGGTCTCAGGATTAAAATTAAATGTCAAATGAAATTAAAATAAAAGAATGAGTTGGGTCACAGAATCAAAATTAAAATTATATGCCACATTATAAGGGTCACAGAATTAAAATTAAATAAAAATAATAATTTCATCAAACAAGTCATTATAGGTCAGTGTCAATGAGATTAAGTTTAGTGCCCTGGCTATACATGTCTGTTACAGCATTGTCATAAGTAGGGGCAATCTAATCGCTCAGCGATCATTTTCAGGACAGTATTAGAGCTGGCCCGCAACCTGCGCACTAAGGACGCGCACCGCTCGCGCATGATGGCGTGATTATTCTGTGACCTTTGGTGACAAGTTTGGTTCTCTGCCGGCCACCTCGTCCCGAATTCAATCCCTCAGAGGGATTCCAAGCATAGCCTGTTCCTTAGCTCGCTGAACGACCTTGAATTTATGGGTCAGCCGTACCGTGACTGTCCACGTTTAGGCTTCGGAGGTCATAATGGGTAGGACACTGTTTGAGGACCTCAGACTCCGGACTTCTACAAGAAATAATCGTAATAGAAATATCAAGAAAATCTGACTTGGGGAACCCAAGATCCCCCGCTTGGCAGTCGCGCTTGGGACTTGAAAATCGGTTGGTAGTTTAGTTGGAAAAACGTATTAGATAAAGAGAAGAAAACCCATTTTCAACGATACTCACTTTATTGACAAGAATAACATTAGTCTGAAAGTCACTTTCACGAAAGTCTAGAAACTTAAACAAGTATTGATAAGTACTTATTTTAGGCAACATTGATCAGTCACTCGTGGCTAATCGTTTATTAGCTTTTTCTCCTTCATTTTAGTAGTCGAGGAGCCCTAGTCTTGTGAAGTAATCACTTTCTGATCTATTACTCATTAAACTGGCAGATTGATCACACAATCTACTAGTATATACTTTTTATGTGGGACTAGGGATCGATGGGAAGGTCGCACATTATTGATAGTAAATAGACACGATTTATGTAGACTCATGATCAGGTTTATTGGTACTTACGAATTTAATATTACGGATTTATTGAGCTTTAGGGATTATTGAAACAGGATGAGCAGTGGAATTATTTTTAAATTGAGCTCTAGTGACAGCTTAGGCCTGTTTCACAACACACAGATGTCTGTTTAATACAAGAATACGAGAATTTGTCATGTTATTAAGAAATTATCTTATATAAGGTTCCATTAAAATAGATGGACAAACTTTTAGAAATCTTTCAGACCATCAAAGTAAGGACAATGTAAAAAATAAAATAAAAAGGCATTAGATATTTACAACAAAAAATTAGCTAACAAGAATACACAAAAATGTTGGTTACCCAATGTCATTTATTATTTTATGTCAAAATCTGGTTAATTCTGGTTAGACGTACCTACTGAACCCTGTGTTAAAATTTGAATGGGACCTTGTATTATTTATCCATATTTGAGTTTCTGGCCAGTTTGCCAAGATGAAAACATGATGATGGGTATCTTGTCGTGAAAATGTCAACATTAATAGAAAAAATATAAGGATCGCATCGTATCTAAAGGATCGTAGCAAGTGGCGTTCTGTAGTTTCTGCGTAACCCCATGGGATAAGGCGTGAGTTTATGTATATAATAAAAAAAAAAAACTTATTGTTATAGGCACTAGATACCATTTGCAATTTTAAAGTAGGTAATAAAGACGAGTGACAATTACCATCAGCGTAAGATATGGGACAGTTTCCATGTTATTATTTACCAGACTAAATAGACCAAAAAAACCATATCTGGAAGATAATGCTATAAAAACCCTTACGCAGCAAACTTTTTCCTTTTCTTCGCGATAATAATCCCCTAAACAGCCACTATAGAACTGTAATAGCAAATGTATGTGATTGCGCAGGTGTAGTACGAGGGTAGGCAGAGAGTCGGCAGCTAATACACCGCAGCATTGTACGGGACACAAAGCGCCTCGCACCACCAATACACTTTTATATTTTTATGGTGGTGCAAATTACAGGCGTTAGCGGGAAAATGCTTTTGAGGAAATATTATTATAATCTGCAGCAATATATTATGTTTTGAATAAGTTAAGATGGCCAATTGCCCAGCTAACGCCTGTAGCACACCTCCGCTGTGAAATCATAGCAGCGGAACCGCAGTAGTTCAATTCAATTAGCTTGCGTCGCGTCAACATGATGCGTGCCAGTTAAATTGAACTACTGTGGTTTCGCTGCTATGGTTTTGCGCGGAGCGCGGAGGTGTACTACTGGGGCTAAAGCTAAGTAGCCAGCAGGTAAGTAGGTAACCAATGCCTAGCAGCTTATTTAAAAGTAAGACACTCTTAGATTATGTGGTAGGGCATAATTAGGCATCGAAACAATGTAATGGCAATATATTTTGCAAGAATACAACAACAACAATACAACAACTACAATTACAACAATTACAAATTATTTTTATTTTTATTATCTACAATTTTCTGCGATTTATGATCATCAACATAATTATTCACCCGTTGATTCTCACTACACCCCAATTATTTCTGAAGCAGGTACAGAGTGCAGGAGTGATACTCCTGCACTCTGTAACCTCCTCATGCCTCAAATATATATGGCTAAATGTTATCCTCGTGTAAGACTAGAAATACAATTTCCATTGTAGCATCTGTCAAACTCCTTCCATTGTTATCATAATTATATAGTATAAATTTCTTCCTTCATTCCTCCTTTTTAACCGACTTCAAAAAGGAGGATATAACAATTCGACTGTATGTTTTTTTGTACGTTTTTTACGCGATTACTCCGCCAATAATTAATTATTTTTTTGTTTAGTAGGTCATACTGCAGAGGTAGTGCCATATAAATTTTATTAACTTTTCGGGTAATATTTGAGTTAGCTTCAACAATACGTATTTTTCCAACTTAGCCTATGTGGGTGATATGATGATAAGCTCCTGTTACTGTTATTTACATAGCTGTTAGTGGGTATTCGAATGTGTTGGGGTAGGTACCACAATAAAACAGTGAAAATAACTTTAATTTCGGAAGTCAGTGGCAAAGAACGAAAATTAAAAACTTCCGAAATTAAAGTTACTTTTCACTTTGTAGGGTATTTTTTGGAAGTCAATTGTTTTTTTTTTTTTGTAAAACGTTTTTATAATCGTAGCCACACAATCTCTCCCGCACTCCGCTAATTCCTCACACCACACCACCGCACGGATAATGGTCGAGTTGTCTCGAATCCCGAAGTCAATTCCCGGCATATTGTCCCGGGTCCCGGCAGAAAGGGCCGATCCGATCCCCCGGGATGGCCGCTAAATGTACTTTTAGACAATTTTATTAGAAAATGTCTTCAAGTGGCTCTATTTAACTTTGGAGAGATATAGTTGAGAAGCAGACGTGATTTTTGAACTCGTATAATATTTATTTAGATGGACAAAGAAGTCGTATTTTTAAGAGTAGCAATGATTTTAAAGGTACGCAAGAAGAAAAAAGAAAGAAAAAAAGAATAATGTTTATTTGAACACAGTTCGTGAAAGAAATAACAACGTAAAAGAAAATGAAAATAATATTTTAACAATAATATTTATTTATTTATTTATTTATACTTCAAGCACAAAGATGTACAGAGGCGGACTTAATGCCATAGGCATTTTCTACCAGTCAACCTTTGGGTGGTTCAGAGACAAACAGTGGTAGGTGCAATTACGAAAAAAAAAATGAGGACTAAACATTTTTTAAATATAATGATAAACAGATACCTATTGCAAACTATACATATTATATAAATATAACTAATTATATAGTATAAATATAAGAACAAATAAATATACATAAATACAAAATTATACTAAAACAAACAATGGGAAAACATTACCGTTGTGATGATACTGCCAGCTTCTTACGAATGTGCTCGCGAACTTTAACTTTAAAGGATAATCGGTTGGTTGCCATCCTGATTTCCAGGGGGAGCGCATTCCACAGAGAGATAGACTGGACGAAGAAGGAAGAGTGAATGAAGTCTGTGCGATGAGTAGGACATTGTAGCATGCGATTATTTGATGAGCGTAGATTTTTACTGTGGATTTCACAAATGTATTGAAAGTGGGGGGCTAGATAACTAGGGGAAGTGGGAGAATTTAGAAATGAAAACAAGGTGGTAAGCGCCCTTTGTTCTCTGCGCTGGCGTATGGGTAACCACTTTAGAAGCGTCCGATACGCAGACACATGATCATATTTACGCAGATTGAAAACGAATCGAATGCAGTTATTCAGAAGACGGTCAAGTTTGTCGAGGAGATCTGCATTCAGGTCATAGTAGCACACATCACCATAATCGATGATAGGGAAAATTAAGGACTGCACAAGCATTGTCTTCGTAGCTGTTGGTAGTAAATTTTTAAGTCGGTACAGAGCCCGTAGCGTTCCAGTAACCTTCTGGCTGACCTTCGCGACTTGAGTACGCCAGTTCAAAGTACTATCCATGTGCAAGCCTAGGTCCTTCACATCAGTACTAAATGGAACAACCGCACCATTGAAGAGAATTGGTGGCAAGGTTGTACCGTCCACCTTACTCATACTCCGAGAACTTCCGATGATGAGGTGTGCCTCACGGCTGCACGCTAGTCGGTCATTCTTCCATACAAACGTAGTATGGTGATTACTCGTCTGTTTGACGGTGAACGTGCAGAATTAAAAATTATATCAATTTGTCTTGTCATTATCTAGCCTTGTATGGAAGCAGAATTGGAAAAAAAAGTTGGTTTAGAAGTAATTAGAAGTTATGCGCGTTGAAACTTCTATTTTTCAACACAAATTTTTACTTCTCTTTGGGCGTCAATAAATAACTTATTTAAAAAAATGGCAATTTAGAAACCGTACAGGGAGATAATTTATTCAATATTATAGTTCACATAATTTTATTTTGAGTAAATACAGCCATCAGTTTTTTCATAATATCCAAACGTCTGTTCATGAAATTGTATGCGCTCGTTTTCGTTATAAATTATCATCTATTTCACGAAATAAGTGAATAAATATATAAATAATTAAATAAAAACTAGATAAATAAATACCAAATAAATAAAACTAAATAAATAAATAACTAGACTAATAAAATAAAATTTTATTAGAATTCATAATTTAATCACGCCCACCAACGACTAGTGTACCCTTAAGAGAAAGAGATAACTACTAAATAAAACCTATTATGGTTGTATGGGTTGCAAATGGAAACATCACATAGCTTACGATGCAACAGCATCATCATTAATAATCCAACATTTTTTAGTAATTGAATGCTTTTAAAAGTAAAATTATTGACAATATAATATCCTTCATAATGATCCCCCTATAAAAAGGCTGATGATTCAATTATTGGATCTTTAAAAGTCTTTATTCCAGCAATCGTAAAAGATGCATTAAATTCCGCTTAGTTGTTTTTAACTATCAACACATAAACGAACAAAATTTGGCTTTAGTAGAATTGTATATTTGTCGATGATCTTTTACGGTTGTATACCAGCTAAAAAAACATAACTCGGTAACTAAGAAAGCTCCTATTATGAACCCTTTCACGTTTTATATCTTCACTTTATTCAGGCTAATAGGTTGGTTATTGTTCTTAGTTAGTCTTGTTTGAAAGGCTTTATTAAATGGAATTTGCAAATTTCTACGTAATTATATCAGGAAAAAAAACCACTTCATTCTGGATAACAATTTGCGTTCAAAAAATTAAAGGAGTTCTTCCATCAACAAAAATAAAAAAAAGATTAAATTCTAGCGGAAACGCAATCACAGAGCGCTGCTAAAAATACTGAACCATAACTATTCCCGTCTGCATATAAGAAAAAAAAACATTGCATTGTCACCACAGACTCAACTTTCCACAAATTTAACTTTCATCCACTTTCAGTGAGCATTCGAAATAAAGCGCGCTTATTCAGCGGAGATGCAATTTAAAGTACTGCACAATTCCTTTCAACTATTCTTCAACTCCCATCACGAGATATAACAATCGTTATCTGCTATAACCACATCCATTGCTGCCACTCCATCTAAAGCTCTCTTCGCCGTTCGTAATGAAAGCGCAATAGATACTGTTCTACACTTTTTAGTCGAGTTATGAGTTAAATGAGCAGAAGTGCCAGTTTCATGGAACGTAGGTATAAAACGAAGGAGCCACAGAATAAACTCGGAGTTAAATCGCCCTAAGAATAAGTGAGCAAAGAATAAAATTAAGTTATAGTCGTGAATAAAATTGTTACTTTAAGTGGACGGTATTAACTTGAAGAAGTACTGGGCTTATACGTTTTTCTTATTATTGCGGTACGTTGGAGTCAGGACTGTTTTCTTAGCAAAGATTCTAAGTATTAAAAGTGCACTATATTCTTCTTAATGGAAATGCAAGTTTGCGGAAATCGAAATGTCTACAAGCTTCGTTCGTACTTTTCCAACTAAAACTTGTAAGTGCAAATACAAAACCACTGATTAAATGGGATTACATGGAACTTCAACATAGCTGGCGAAACGTGTGTGTACTAGAGGTAAACCTCTGCTGAACCCTTTGGGGAAAATATGATTAATGGCCTTCGTCACTTACCGTGAGAACTGCAGTGGGAACATTATAGGCTGATTATGCTGTACCACCCTTGTAGAGGGGCTCGTGGCTAAGTAATACCAGCTGCACGGGTCGATCAATCAGGTTAAGCTACGCTTGCCGCGGTCATACCGTGGATATGTGACCATCTTAACATACCAGGAGCCCTTTGTGTCTCGGAAAGCACGTTATACTGTTGGTCCCAGCTGTCATTCTTGGATCTTTGACAGTCGTTACGGGTCGTCCGAAGCCCGAAAGTCTGACAACCAGTTTTACCAAGGGGTATCGTGTTACCCAGTAACTGGGTTATGGAGGTCAGATAGGAACTCGCTACATGTTAAAAAACTGGTATTCAGCTGCATCCGGTTAGACTGGAAGCCAATCCCAACATAGTTGGGAAAAGACTATTAGGCAGATTTATTGATATGCTCTCCCATCCTTCATAATAGATACGTACGTATCTTACTTATATCATCCAATTGAAATTCTCCTAGAGGAACCACAGCAATAGGCACAAAAATCAATTTCGCCCCGTATTCCATCTATAGACGACAATGCGCCTTTAACAAAGAGGTATGAAAGGGGCGCATCTCCGCTTGATTTGAACCGAGGCGCCGGAGAATTGCGCCTTTCTTCAGCTGTGCAGATAATAATCAGTATTGAAGGCTTTTGAATTTCAACTGTCTTTTTAAAGTTCTTCCGTTTGTTTGGTGGAGACTGGTTTAATTGTGAACCTTCTTGACGCGTGTTTTCTTTTATGGTACTTATTTATTGCAGTTCAATAAATTGATAGTTAGACGTTTCTGCTAAAAATACATTAGGACAGATCCTTTTACTTGCACTCGTCCAACGTCTTAAAAATACGTAAAACTTAAAGAGAATTTGACTATTTCATGAAAACATAACACCAGCCTATTAATATTATGACTTAGAAAAATTATGTTGACGATTTAAATTTTTCAATATTAGGTAATTAATGTAATTATGAATTACACTATCATCCTTTCGCGGATGTATATTCATGAAAAAAAATCTACAGGGCTGATAGTAGCATAAAACGTTAAAAACATTAGGAATACATGGGTTGAAAATTAAAATAACAACATTAAGGTATTGTCCACTGGTGTTGCTGCTATAAATCACTGCCGTCAATTCGTTGCGTGCTCCGCAATCCTTGTGAAATACTGCGCAATGTTCGCGAACATTTCGGGGTTATATTTCGTGCATTAACATGGACTGCCGTGTATATGGTGTGATGGATGTGTGTGCGCTGATTGGGTGAGAGAAAGTTCTCGTAGAGGGTATGCACAAAGGGTGTTTAGTATTGTCAACAGTTAGTTTTATTTAGAAATCTCTATATATTTTTTTATGTTATTTTCTTTTATGTACAAAATACTGGTTAGTAGGCATTCATTAAAATTTTATGACCATATCTCCTTATTCAGGGCATGGTGTACCCATTTGCCAAATCTGTTCAGCCGTTTAGAGTGCAAGCGCAGAAAACAAATAAACTCACTTTCGCATTTATAAAACTATTTTTATTGATTATTTCGAAATAACATTATAGTCATTAGGTACATTTTATTTTAATAATGATTTAAAAGCTGAAACTTTGCCGGATTCCTTTACCTTGTTGTAAATAGTGATGAATAGAATAATCCCGGAGGCACTGAATGCCGTATTATGAGAAAAAATCATTAGGCTTAAGTGGATAGCAGATTCCGTCTGTCACCTTAATCGAGCAGTGAAGAAGAATGAAAAAGTGGGAAAGACTGGAACGTATTACTACGTTATGGTTGCGGGGACAGTTTAAATGGAGATTAGTTTTCTAGCTACCCAAGTTATTCTACCTGCTGACAGTATTTTTTATTTATGCTGAAAATAAAAATTACTATTACATTTACAGTACTTTATTTTGGAATTTCTGTTACTCATAAAAACTTTCGTAAGGTAGCTACGAAAGTTTTCATGAGTAATTAACAGAAATTCCAAAATAATGTACTGTAAATTTAATAGTAATTTCTATTTTCAGCAGCACTTCGGTTCTTCGTTTAAAAGTATTCTGTTATAATTTGTAATAATGGTACTTGTGTCCTAATAGTTATAGATAAAGTGTTAAAAAGTATCTAAGTAGGTATGAATGATTCTAGGTAATGTATTTTTTTTTTATTTGTCATGCAATCGTTAATATCTCCTAGAGACACAGAAAGTTAAGCTGATCCCTTTTGTAACAACAAAATTACACATAATTATTATATGAGAGCATAAAATCGCTGTCCCAATCCCTAACATTTTCAGTTTTTTCCAATAAAATAAAATTTCAATTCAATAATCTCCCTGTCACTTCAAATGTGGCAGGTTCTGCTCGTGAGGATTGAATCAATTTTGTTCGTGTCATATGGTAAATAGATGTGTTTAAACGAAATCTGTTACTGAGCTTGAATTTTGACATGAAAGATTATGTAGATTTATGTAAATATGCCTTTTTGTGAATGCATTTACCATCAATGATGGTGCCATAAAAAAAAACGAGTAAAGGATTATGACGTCAAGAGTATGGTAAGTAGAAGCAACGTCCTCGTACCTGTTAACAAAGCCAAGAACGCACTGCCGGTAACTTGCACAAAAATAAGCAAATTAGCTAGCATGCCATTGGTTAGGTATAGCTTGACGTGGGATATATTATAATGTACAACAAGGTCCTTTTGGCGCATGGCCAAAATCTGAACTAATCCCGCCATCTTGATTTTTCCATTCCGGACCCAAGGCACCCCTGGAGGACACCCCTGGGGGTACCACGGGAATTGGATTCGGACCCGTGGCACCCCCAGGTCAATTAGTGCAGTGCTTTTGAATGTATATATACTTGGTATTAAAAATATCATTCCGGACCAAAGGCACCCCTGGAGGACACCCCTGGGGGTGCCACGGGAACTTGGATTCGGACCCGTGGCACCCCCAGGTCAATTAGTGCAGTGCTGTTGAATGTTTCTGCCCCGAACTGTCAACAACCTCCCCTCCCCCTGGTCCTGTCAATGTCATTCAGGGGGCAAAAGACCCTTGTAGCACTCTAACCTTGGTTACAATGAAAATATCATTTAAAAAATCCATAATTTAACAAAAATCGTGATTCTGCCCACACAACTCAAATAAATGTCATAATGAATGAGTAATGAGCTCCATATCTATTTAGTGCCCCATTTTGTACCCAAGAGAGTTAATGGCTCGTCAAGTAAAGTTATAAAACTAACTTTTAGGATGGTGAGGGATTTTAATCGGTTTTAATGGCGAACTAATTGGGAATATTAAATATTTGACAAGCAAAAGGATCTGTGATATAAAATACGAATATTATCAAAACTTGTCAGAATCCATCAGGAATTTCTCAGTAGCAGCCCGGAGTCTGGATTTGTGCCCGATTTTTTTTTATCACTACGGGAAGCTCTTGGCGTTCTTCTCACCTGATGGTAAATGATGAACAGGCCGAAGGTGGAAGCGAGCTTTAAACGGAATCACAGAGGAACTGGCTAACTTACCTCTAACTGCCGAAACACAACAATGCTGTTAACATTGTTGTTATAGCGACAGATTTAAACAAGATGATGGTAGTTAGCCAGGGGAACTTAGAACAAGCCCTCATCATCATCATCATCTCAGCCGAAAGACGTCCACTGCTGGACATAGGCCTCCCCCAAGCACCGCCACTTCGACCGATTCTGTGCTTCCCGCATCCAGCGAATTCCTGCGGCCTTTACTAGGTCATCGGTCCATCTTGTGGGAGGCCTTCCAACGCTACGTCTTCCGGTACGTGGTCGCCACTCCAGAACCTTTTGGCCCCATCGGCCATCTGTTCTGCCAGCAATATATCCTGCCCATCCATCCATGAACAAGCCCTACTACCAACCAAACGGAACAGAAAACTTTGCTCCCACTGGGAATCGAATCCCGAAGTCTGAGACAGGTAGTCGTACCACTGATTGATGGTAATAAACTCGCCCCCTTGCTATTATATAAGTACAACACTGCCTAACCCCTCGGATAATATAGGCGTGATGTTATTATAGTGTATGTTGTCAAAATAACCACGATTTGAAAATAATAGTGATACTTACAAGTTAGTACAGCAGAATATAATGTTTGTTATAGATCAGCATACAGACTTACAGCCCACCATTAGAACCACTAGAAAGATTATCGTTACTGATACGGGTGTTTTTATCTCTGACTTACCCTGAACAGTTTACCTTTAAATCAATTAAGGTTAACAGTTTTTTAAAGTATGTCGTCCTCACAGGCGAAATAACAAAACAGAGACTGAAGTTATGGCTTCCTTACCCAAACCATTCGTTCCACCTGCTGAAGATCTCCCACCTGGACATGAGTTGCCTTGGGTAACCTGGAAGTCTTTAAACAGACTCCGGACCCAAGTTGGCCGAAGCAAGGATTATCTGTTCTAGGTAGAGATTCATAGAAGACTCCGCCTTGAAGTGTAAATGTAATGCTGTTCTACAGACGATGGGACACTTAATGTCTTGTCCTGCGCGTCATGTCAGCTGCACGTTACAGGAACTGATGGACGCTAGTGATGGCGCCAAACACGTGGCCGAATTTTGGGCCGAGTCTACTTAGATTGCCATCGACACGCTAAGAAGACGAATAACGTTAACCATTCATTACGCACTAAAAATAGAACTGTTTACAGTCGTGTAACGCCTAATATCTGTACATATTTCACCACAACCAAGCAACAAGTGGGACTCGAACTCACAAAAACCTTCTAACGATAGCACCATTTAGCCGTTGAGTCACATTAAACATGATAAGTGCGTCCTGATCCCTTAATACCAGCTCCTTCTTGCATTTAATTCACCCGGGATCATCCCTAAATATATCTGCGCAATATTTTACCAGGGAAGCAAGCACGTTGGATATTTTAAAAGCTATACATATATTTATGTAGGTATATATTTTGAGAGGCCCACTCGTTCCGTCCATTATGAATTCCAACTAGGCTTTTACATAAATTATGAATATTTCTGTGGAAACCTTCTGCCCATTATCGAAGGGAGGTCAATTTTGTAGGTTTTGTGTAACAAAAAGCCTATCTCAAAGAATTTTATATTTTGTTTAGTGTACGTTTGAAACATTTTGACATGGAACTTTCCTTGTAGAATGAGGAAAACCAAAAATACAAATTGTGTGGTTTTTTACACTCAAACAATTAAGATTTTTTCTTGAAATGAAAAGTACAATTAATAAAATTCGTTGTTCCTGAAAACCCATCATTGGCATTGGTGCTGAACAGAACAAATAGGCATAATGGCATCATCATCATCAATTTCGTGTCCGTAGGTCACAACAAGTCAATCGTCATCCAGAGGATACCTTGTTGAGAGGTGAAATACGCGTCGATTTCTTACAGGGTTCTTTAGTTAAAGGATTTCCGCAAAGTCACGCCTGGGTCATTTAACTATCCGTAAGCATAATATCGTCAAAGACTTTGCCTATTTGACTGTAATTTACGTAGTTTTGATTATTTTTGGGTTTAAAATTACGTATATTAAAAATGACAGAAATTGTTTCAATAAACGATTTTGAACAAACTAAGTACTTTCATAATGTAAATTAATTCAGTTACACATTGTACTCGTATTACATCACGTGTAGGAATGAGTGTTATAATCATTTCGGAAACCTATTGGATATGTCTGGCTAGCCATTCAAATAATTTAAATCAAGATTTATGAAACTCGAGCTTAGAAAAGCTAGCATTTTATTAAAGTTCACGTACCATAGCTAAATTATTTTATAATCTCGAGTAAAATCTATTAGACTGGCATTGAGCGTTTGTCAGCTGGGATTAAATGCATTCGCAGGAACTATCGCAGATTGCCCAGTGAGCACGCGTTTACCACGGATGTCAGAATGAGACATATGCGTTCATTTTGATGGACGAAATATTTTTTTTTACTAAACTTATGCAGTAAAATTTAGGTATTATAAATACACAAAATATTACAAGGCACCAACATTATGTTTCAGTCAGATATTTTTTTTTCTTTGTACCCATTTTATTTGTTACTAACATAGCTTATAAGTAGTGTGTATTACTAACATCGTATGGACGGAAAAGTCTGAAATAAAGTATTTTTATTTTATTTATTTTTTAATAAATAGATAAATTGAAATTTAGACAAAACTCATCTGCATGTTTCTAATTTTGATGTTTATTTTCTCCCTTCATTTATTTTTATTTTCTGCAATTTCAAAGCGTATAGACATTGTGCAAATTGTGTTCACTATAAAGCACGCAAGGAAAGCCACGAGCTTTCAATTTTTGGTCATGATGGTTGGTTTTCTTTTTATTAAATGCCACATCCGACCATCGCACGGATGGGCAGGGGGCCCATCCGTGTCGAGAGTGGCGCCATCTTGCGTTCAGTCAGGCACAATTTATTCTTCCCGGGCAGCTACTATATGTAGGATTTCCTTCGCTATGAGATCTACGATTATATAATCGGTTTTACTTTGGAAGAGGTTTTGAACAAATGCTAATGTTGGAGAATAATTTGAATGTAAAATAATTCAGTTTTATTTGTTCAGACAAATAAAACTGAATTTTACGTTCAAATTAATAGTAATAAGGAATTATTTTTATATACAATGTGGAGACTACCATACAACAAAAAATTAAAATACTGGCTCTACTAATGCATAAGAATATTTTGGAACTGTCAAATAAATTCTAGCTTCGAAATAAAAAAAATAGTTTTTCAAACATTATAAATGTAATGTATGCCAGTTCCACCCTAAGCCTATAAATTCCGTTTATCCAACTAGGTCATGGATGAATTCTCGGGCATACATTTCAGAATATCCACCTTAGGGTGGATTTTTGGGGTGGATAAACGGAATAGCCCGAGCCGACTATGGATTTTGCCGAGCTATAATGACTAAACTATTGAATATATTCAATTGAATTTTTGTGTACAGAATGAGAACGTCATTATGAACACGCCGTTTAATTTTTTGTTGTATTGTCGTCTCCACCTTGTATAGTGGGCTCCAGAGAAACCTAAAATATAAAAGGGGGGTTAGGTTTCTCCAGAGCCCAATGTACACTAATCAAGAAAGACTAGGAACAAGGGTATTCATAGTAATTATTTTAACTTTAACACTGTAACACACACGCACGCTTTGTGTAGATTTTAATTGTTTGATTAAATGAAAGGGTCGTAAGTGAAAAAAATATCGCTTTAGCATGAATATTATTATCTAAAATGTGTACCTACCTAGTAAAAACGAAAAAAGCTATTTTTGTAGATTAAAAAAAAAACGAACGCCCAGTTTAATAATATGTTGGACCTCCCATTTTTTATTTCACAAGAATAAAGAACTGATTATGGACATTAATGTCTAAAGTTATTACGTATTGCCCTCCGCACGCAACCAAGTGAAGTTTTCCCTCCTCATTCGAAAATTCTTTGACTTAATGTTAAAAAAAAAAAAAAATCGAACAATTATTTAATGCAGGTTCAACCAACATTTACAATGTTTTGTGGCCAGTACTTCTACTACAGAGTTCTCATAAATAAGGTCATAATATAGTAGGCTCGTTCCCTAGACTTTGTTGAGTAGGGTATTTTCCTGTGCAGATCTAAATGTTAATTTCATCAAAACTTTTTAATTGGTAGATATATATAGTTAAAAAAGAATATGCTTTATTTAAACCAAAATTTTAACAACGGTCATTGCTTGTTTATGTATTCATGAAAGTTGTTATAAAGTCTGGGTTCATAAACAGGGCTAAAAGGAAAGTCTCTGTGAAAATACTTTCATCCGTTTAAATCCTTAGCCTGTCGGTCAACCTTTCCTCACAAGAATTGAACAACACTCTGAAGAATTGTTGTTAAATGAAAACGTCACTTTAACTTTCTTAAGACAATTATGTTCATGATTGAAGTCAATCTCTAAAAACAAATTTTAAGAAGGAAGGTACTTACTTGCACGTTGCAAATTGATTTCAATTATTTGGCGATTTTGATTAATTTTACAATATTACTACATATAAATGGAAATATGAAATAAGGCTAACTAGTGAACTAAAATATTGATTATGAAATGCAATAATTAATATTGTAACATCGAATATTTAGTTTTATGTTAAAAAACAACCGGTCAATAGAGAGTCGGACTCGCGCACTGAGGGTTCCGTAAGGAGCTTCAATCGTATAGGTACCTAAATAGTTCTTTGCTCAGAAACTAGTCCTCTAAATTATATGAGCGCCCATACAACTCTGAGGCCTAGGGATATTGACTGGGAAAAAAAAACTATTTCGGTCAGTAAGACAATAAAAAAATATTAGACATGTATTTTTTGCATTATCATATTAAAAAATGGTTTAGATAAAACGCATTAAAGTTGCGGAGTGGGAACTCGCGATGATTACGTAAAAAACGAAAATATAAGAAAAAATTAAAAATAGGTAGGGATGTTGACTGAAAAAAAAAACTATTTCGTCCGTCAGTTAGATAATAAAAAAATATTAGACATGTATTTTTTGCATTATCATTATTAAAAATGGTTTAGATAAAACGCAAAGTTGCGGAGTGGGAACTTGCTACGTCACAAGTTGATATACAATCTACCGGCCAGTGACGTCATACCACATTTTAACGTACTCAAAAAACAAGAAAAAATTAAAAATATTTTTAGTCAACATCCCTAATTGGCGTCAACTATGTATGTATAGGTGACACCCTTTAATTTTCAACTTTTTTATTTTTTGGAATTTTTCCTTTATTTGTGCTGTAAGACCTTGCTTTTTGAAAAATTTCGTGATTCTAGGTCAACGGGAAAGTCCACCATATAGGTTTTCGACCCAAAAACTATAGAATACTTCCGGTTTAGCTAGAATTGTCAATTTTGAATTCCCTAGAATTGTAAACGTTGAAAATTAAGGTAAATTTTGGTACCTACTTACAAGATTTCGCGAAAATCTAAATGACATGGCTAAATGGAAGTATGGGCGACTCCCTTAGCAATGTATAAACATTGTACCTATTAATATGTAATGCTGAATAGCTGAATATTAGTATTGCGTATGAAAAAAGTTTCAGGAACTTTTTATATCGTTACAATCCTGAAAATAAAATCGTAGAAACTCCTACGTCAAAAGGCATACAAACTTGCACAAGAAAAAGATTTTGCTATGAACTGTAGCTAGGCGTTTGTTTACAACCTTCAACAAATAGGTAAAAAAAAAGATTATGTTGGGAATATCACCCACCGCATATAATTATACGCACTGACAGGCCAGGCGCACTCCGTATTTTAGGTATGAAGCTACAAGTACCCGGCTGGCTCGACTCGTCGGGTCAATTCAGGTGGCGTAACGTAGTCAGAAGATAAAAGAGTTACGCGATAGTAAGAACCGCAACTTCTATGTGAATATAACTTTATGTAATTAGCACTGTGCTACCTGAACTGCACTTTATTGTGTCGTAGCAAGAGGCGCTTTTGGTGAGCAGTGGTGGCCCAGTGGTAACAGCCCCGACTTACAAGTTGTAGGTCATGGGTTCGAAACCGAAACATGATGAACCCAGTCAGGCGCTTTACTTTGTGTAAAATAATTTCAGCACCACTGCTCACAAAACGGTGAAGGAAAACATCGTGAGGAAATTGGCATGTCCTAAGTGCATCTATGCATGTCCTAGAACCAAAAATTCGAAGACATGTGACATCCACCAACCCGCACCGGGCCCGCGTAGTGGATTACGGCCCTCTCCCTCTCACAGAGAGAAGGCCTGTGTCCCAGCAGTGGGAACATTAATAGGCTGATTATGTTATGTTATGTACGTTAAGAGTCGCTTTTTATTTAAATGATTTTGCTGAGTGAATCATCTGTACTAATCTGTGCCGGTACATAAACAGAATGCTATTGCAGAAATAAAATAACAAAATGTAGGTACATTAATTATTTAATATGGAGCAAAGCAGTACTAGGGTTTGTGAGACACATATCTATCACATATATGTGTCTCACAAACCCTAGTACTGCGGGGAATATAAAAATTATGTTTTTCAACAAGCATCTTTTTTATAAATCCTGGGATTACATGTAACAGTTATTCAAAGACACAACCATTAAACATACAGTGTGTTGAGGTGTTTGCAGCGCGCTTATAATTTATTTCAAGTTCTAGTAGGTAAAGGTCTAGATGCTGCTTCAAGTTCAGGTCTTGATTCAGGTCCAGGAAGATTTACTCGATTTCGATCTTGATTTGACTGCCGTAGATGTCTCATCCAACAGGGACACGCATAGTTCATAACCTAAAAGAAAAAGTCAATATAGGATATTTAAGGAGTCATCACTAGCCACAAATATTTATGTGATGAACTGTGAACATACGTGTTTTTGTTGGTCTGGGTGTTTACAAAAAAAAGTATGAAGTTGTATAAGTATTAAATATAAGCTCTACTTAGTTTAGGACTAGATATGGTGCTATGTAAAATATCCAAAATATTTATTATAAGTATTAATATAGTGAAGTCAGCATTGAATCATTATAGGAAATACACATAATATACAACACATAATATTGAGGTCTGGGACAGGACCGACTATTTGCAGGCTGATGAACTGATTATCCGAAAAGGAAGACCATCCATTCATGCATTGGATGGACATTTAAATATGAAAGAACACATTGTAATACACATCATTTTAATTACCTGATAGAAAGCTGGATGTGACCTCCGTACATTCTGAAACATTGAATTGTTCCTTTCCACTGCATGGTATTGTGCACTTCATAACGGCCACAAGTGATGCACATTGTATGCCCAAATAAACGTGCATCAGGAGTTATTTCCGAACTCAGACGTTCAAAACATGGATGGCAAAAGTTGGCATCCCTTGAAACCTAGAATGAAATTATTAACATGAGTCAAGTATGTAACAAATACATAAACATATTAATAATTTATGACATCTAAGGCAACTAGTTTGTCGTTGTTACAATTATAAGAAGACCTGAGTCTTTCTGATTCATTTCCTCCATTGCCATTGAGTTTATATTATATTTTAAGAACTGTGGTAAACAACCTCCAAATCCGCTTTGCACTTAGTTGCTTCTCATATTGAGTAGTTGTAGAATGATTTCAGCTAACTCTAGATGACTTACCTCGATCGATTGTTTACCATCATGCTAAGATAGTGAGTAGAAGACCATGTAAAGAAGAGGTGATATGCCTCCACAGTCTACACCACACACGACTAGTGTATGCATCTCATAATGAATGAATATGCAAGGGAAGTCCATGTAGAGTAGCGGAAGGTCAGTATGAAGATAAGCACACTCAATAAGGCCGACAAATAAGCGAGGGTCAAAAGTAAATACTAAATATCCAGAAACGGCAAAACGAAAAAACGACGTCTGACACACGTCTGGCCTGACTGACGTTTGACTTTTTAATAGAGATGGTATGGAACATCTTGGAATGTAGCAGAATCGATAAAATAATTGAAAATAGAAATACTGTTCTTGTCGATTATTATTCAATCAACATTCTTCGACATAAAATAGTTTCCTATTATTGTGATGGTTATTGGACCATTTGCATAGATTAAACAAAGAGTTTACCAAAGAGTTTACACGTTTTCCGAAGCTTTTGGTCATTTTTTTATTTGGTTCTAATCGAATCAAGTCTATTAAAGAAGAATCGATTGTCACTTTTTAGTAAACAGCACTATTTATGTGCCGTCATAATTTTGTGTGCTTCTTGTCAAACAAAAAACAGGAAAAATACTTTTAATTATTTGATTAGTTCACGAAAGTTGTAGGAAAATAATAAAACCGTAATAATTCATTAATGAATATTTGAATGTTATGATGTAGTGAGAAATGTCTATACATGCTAAAGGCAGTGGCTTAGCCATGTCCTTTGCCCATAACTTTTTATCGTGTTAACTCAGGACCTTGGTTTTTATACACCTAATAGGAACTAAAGCCCTCATTATCTGGTATAATTAAATTTCAACTTGCTAGGTAAAAGAGAATATTTTTCTTGGTCTTGCCTTAGCAGCAGATTACAGGAAAACAAACACCACAAAAATTGCTTTCCTCAGCAAATCTAGAACCCCTCCGGGCACGAACCTTCTTCCTTTTCATTATCAATTACTGAGCCAAAGGGAGGTTACACGGCCTCCTTAGGGAGGGCTAAACAAACCAGTTTGGCCAAGAGTGCGCTAAATTACTGAGGAGTGACCCTTCAGTATATTACATGCAAAGGGAGGTACGATTGAATATTTTCTTTTTTATTAACGGATTAAACGTTTTTGTATTAAATGTTTCGGTGGATTTGCATTTTGTTTGAGGTCCTTCTGAATTCGATTTGGATTAAGCGACACTTGAATGTACACTTGAGTCTGAATTGCCTATGAGATATTGATTGATCTACATAGTATGTCAATTTTTATAAGATTAATTTTAAACATAATAGTTCGTCACAATCGTTACTGCATATTCTGTTAATATGATGCACCCATACAATGCATTTAGTTTTTAGGAAGGGTTTTATTTGCAAATAAATATTGAAAGTTTTGAATGCATTGAATTAGTGTAGGTACATGAGGATAGTTATATGAGGGTCTTTTATTGCATAATTGCAAGAATTGCAACAGGTTTGAGGAAAAGTTTTATTCCGAATAATTAAAAAGAGCCTTTTTATTGGTCTGTCTTTATAAAGTCAGTTTTAGTGCTTATTAAATAAAACTTCATAGTTTGTGCATTTCTGCAGCGCATCAAACTCTCCAGCATATTCAAATTCACAAGAAATAAAAATGAAAAGAACATTCCCAAGATTATGCTCAAAAGATGAGTAAGTTAGCGAAGTGTTGTGCCCTGAACCGTCTGGGACAAATTCCCGGAAGCGGTCCGTGCTCCGTGTCCCGGGACCGGAAATTTAGTTGCTCCTATAAATATTGTACGGCTTTCGCTTATACGCTAGTCAGTATGGTAGACCTTGATTTGTTCTCTGAATTGTGGAGACGAAGACTATCCTTCTGTTGTTTTGAAGAAAGACTTGTTGATTTTAGATGAGTACTATGAAAATGAGGCTATGAGGCTTCGTTTAGATTTTATGTCTATTTTGGGGTATTAGCAAAATCCTTTTAGGCAGAATAAAGTAAAATTGACGACTGCTAGCAACATCATTCATCATCAGATTCTGCCTAGTCCTTTCCCAAATATGTTGGAGTCGGGTTCCAGTATAATCGGATGCAGCTGAATACCAGTATTTTAGATGGAGCGACTGCCACCTGACCTCCAAAACTCAGTAACTGGATAGTACTAAAACATCGTTAAATGAGCTATATTTCTAAGATCGGCTCTTCTCACTAAAACGCAGGCCACACTGGGAACGAAGCTAAGTTCGTTTAGCTTCGCTCATGTAGATACCGCATCTTTTCATAATTCGCGTTGTGAACCGAAGTATAATGAGCGAAGCTAAACGAACTTAGCTTTATTCCCAATGTGGCCTGCGCTATAAAAGGTGGCAAAAGACATAAAGTACGAAGACAAAGAGTAGTTTTTCGTAACCAATATTCTACAATTATCAATAACATTTGTCAAGTTTGGTGATCATGGAAACAAAACCATTCTAATGACGTTTCTAACTTGATGGTTACAACGGCTAGCTCTGCGGGCATAATGATCTTGTGAAGTTTTAAGTAGTCTCCATATAGTTTTGTGTTTCTTTTGATTGAAAGGGTATTTTAGTGCTCCTTACAGCACTAAAATACCCTTTCAATCAAAAGAAACACAAAACAATGCGTTCTAAATGTTTTAAACAGCATTGTTTCTATGTATACAGTATGTTAACTAACAGAGGGCGTTCCCGTTAACCCGCAATAGTATAGCGTCCATACATGCTAGAAAAAATATTAATATTGAAAAAAAAAAAAGTTTTTTTTATTGTTTTTAAATAAAATTTTCTCATTTTTTTTTAAATTGCTACGTAAATGTAACACTCTGTACACGCGCACTTGTCTTTCAACGTGGAAAGACAAGTGCGACAAGTGCGCGTTTACAGAGTGTTCGATGAAATTAATCATTGTTGTGAATATTTTATGACAAAAAAATTAAAAAGTTTTTTATTTTAATATTTTTTTTCGCAGTTTAGGTATGAAGCTACAAGTACCCGGCGGGCTCGTCTCACTGTGCCTATTCAGTAGGGCTGCCGCGAGCCGTTTATCGCAAGATATTAAAACTAAAAATACTAAAATGAAGGCAGCAGTTTATTGCATCCCATTTGGCTGCTTATATAATAATAAGGATCCGAACTTCTAGTTTTTCTCACTTCCAAAGGACACGAAAAGGTAAAGAAATGCACGTCTACCTTTAAGTAATTAGTAATGACCTATGAATAGCAATTAATGTAAACGTTTGGTAGGTAGTATAGGTACCAAACGTTTATATTCATTGTTATTCTTATAATTATAAGTCACACGTATTTACGTAGTTCTTAAATATTCATTAGTATTAGTATACTTAGTATAGTTAGGTACTTACAAGTTCTGTTTACAAGGTCAGGTTCAGGCTTCGATAAGTATAGGTAGGAAAGTATATAATAAAATAATATTTTTGTTTGGTGGTATCCGTGGTAGGTACACCACGGACTTAGTGTAACCATAACTAAATATTATGTCCTTAGTATTTTTTTTATTATGTAGACAACAGGGTATTCGTAATTTTTTTTATTTGCCCAGTTACGTAGGTACATATTAATAAATAATGGAGACTAAACAAATTAAAGTACCAACGTACTATATTTTGTTTAGTCTCCATTTACCGCAGGCGGTAGCAGCAAGTGACGTGACGCCGCCGCGACACTCTGTACCTCTACCATGAGTTGCCATCGAAAAGTTACTCGCTAGCGCTAGCGTATTAACCCGTTCAGTGCCGGGAGCCCTCCTGGAGGGTTCACCTAGTCGCATATGGAATACCGGGAGCCCTCGCGGTGGGCTCATTTTAAATGTTGTTTTTTCTTAGCGAATACAGCTGCATTATAAACCGTGATAATAAAATCTGATATTATAATTTATAATTTAATTACTCGTATCAATAAAAAAATTGTTCACTGTTACAAAATATTCACACAAATTAACTTCGTTTTACAGTGGTTTATAATACGGTTTTAAACCTAATGCCGTAGACTGTCAGCGATGGTTAACTTTAGCGCAAACGAAATGCCGGTGACCCTCCCGGAGGGTTTACTTCCAATATGTATGGCGGCATGACGTATGAGCTCTATGAAAAGCGGGTGGAGTTGGAAGTGTTGACGTAGATCAAACTGATTTCGATAATGCTCGCACTGGCTCGCACCATGAGTTTTACGGAGTCTCATGCAGGCGCTAAGGTAAACTCGATAGATCGTGTCACCTACAGTGTGACCATTTCATAAATGGCGAATCTGCCACAGACTGGGCAAAAAAACTGCCAAAATCTGCCACACTTGGCGCCAAGAATGCCAAAAATATGCCTTCATGGAAACGGAAAAAATACACACAAATTCAATGAAATATCATTAATCAACAAAAATATTTTACAATTTTCTTATGCATTATTATACCTAATAATAATAAAAAAAGGAAAATTCTAATAAGGTTATGTGAATTTCCTTGAAGTCTTTTAAATCTGCCAAAATCTGCCACTTTTGTAAATCGTCAGCAGGATCTGCCACAGACAAAATTTTGGAACGAAATCTGCTAAAATGGTAGAAATCTGCCACACTGGTCGTCTAGCTAACTTCACTCTTATGTTTTGTTTCTATCTTTCTCAGTAATAAGAAGAGGGAACGGCTCATAAGATCAAAACGTCACATAAGTAGTGATGGGAGAATATTCTCGGATCGAGAATGTTCTGCAATATTCTTTTCGACGGAGAATATACGAGAATTTAAAAATGGAAGTAAAATTGCTAAAGTTTAATACAATAAGTTTCGATTTCAAGGTCTAAAGTAAACTTCTATTGTTGTTATTTAATACTTTTCTCGAAAAAACGTTACTGTATTATGTTTCGGACTGGAAATGGCGCCGATTCTCTTTTACACCGAACTAAACTAACTAAACTATCACTAAAATTCCTTCTTTTGGCTATGAGAATCTTAAAGCTATTCTGACAAAACCAAAAATCTGTAAATTAAAAAAATATTTTGACACATCTAAAATCGAATTTGACAATCGCGTGACGACTCCACATGGTACTAGTTTACTCTACCCTGTGAATGATTTTAGAGCGGGGGGTGCAGCCTCGACGAGTTTTATAAGGAATTTTTCACATTTTGTATGGAAAATATGAAAAATTATTACCAACTTGTTGGGATATATATATGGGTCGAAAATTTCATTATTTTTGCGATAGGACGCACCATTTTCGAGATATAAGCAAAAGAAGAAAAAAATTACAGTAGATAGATAGAATATTCTTTATTATGTACACCATAAAAATTACAGGTATAAATGTAGAAATTTTACGTAGGGTGACACAATGAGCGGTCTTATCGTTAAAAGCGTTCTTTTACAGACAACCTTATGTTGTTAGGTACTTGTTGTAGGTAGGTACTGTTTTCGCACTGAAGTCGAAGTGTTGGTGTGAATTTTAGTTCATGCCAACTAATTTTAAGCACTCGTTTTTAATCGCGTTATAAATAGTCAGATTTAGATGCAGACACCAAATTATTAGGTGAAAAACGTCAAATTCAGAATAGCAAATCCGCCATTTTCACTAAACTAATAACTCAGTGCAATTTTAATGCTGTCAAACTAAAATATAGTTAAGTTGTGTCACTTTAGTCTATTTCAGAATGGGAAATCCTCGTTTGACAGGACAAGAAAATCGGCACCAATAGCGACTACACGTGGTACTTATTTTCCCTACCCCGTGATTTTTTTTAGAGTTGTTAGGGCGCTGGGGGGCACTCTCGACGTGTTTTTACGTAAGTTTTCACTTTTTGTATGGAAAATATGAAAAATGTTTGCTTACATGATGAGTTTTAAGGGTTTATGAGTTTCATAAAGGGGGTCGAAATTTTCATTATTTTTGCGATAGGGCACACTATTTTCGAAATATTAGCAAAAGAAAAGAAAAAAAAGACAGTACTGTTTTTGCATCCGAAGTCGAGGTGTTGGTGTGATTTTTAAAACCCATAAACCCTTAAACTCAACATGTAGGTAATCATTTTTAAAATTTTCCATGATATTTTTCATATTTTCCATACGAAAAGTGAAAAATTTCATATAAAACACATCGGAAAAAACCACCAAAACTCAACATGTAGGTAATATTTTTTTATATTTTCCATACAAAAAGTGAAAAATTCCATATCAAAACACGTCGACGCTGCCCCCCTGCGCGCCTCCGGCTCTAAACAAATTCCCAAGGTAGGGCAAACAAGTACCACATGGAGTCGCGATTATCAAATTCGATTTTAGTTGCGTCAAAATTATTTTTGATTGTTATTTTGTTTTTAATTATTTGCACCATAAACCTTTCTTATAATGTTGTTTTCTTATTCATTTTATTTATGCTGATTATTTTAAACTCATAAAGTTCGATTTAATACAGAAATCATACTTTAACAATTTAAGAGAATTTATGAGAATTTTCTCGAAAATATTCTCGGGAATGTTCTCGCTCAGGAGAATTTACTGAGAATTTAAGTTGTGGTGTAGTTTATTTTAAACTCAAACTTCGTAAAACGTTCAAATGCACTAAAAACTATTAGTCTAAAAAAATACCGATTCAATACAGTCATCCAATTTTTAAATTCTCATAAGTTCCCTACCAAAAGAATGTTCTCGAGAATTTAACAGCAAAGTTCTCGCAAGGAGAATATTCTCGAGAATTTCCCATCACTACACATAAGGTATCGCTATGGTAACAATGTTATGACAGTCAATAAGTATCATGAAACAATCCGACTAATTAGAAAGGTTGGCGGTTAGTGCACCTTTTTATGGTATTTTGGGGTTGTTGAATTTTTATTCCTTATAGGTAATAATTATTTACCTCTATTCAATTTGTAACTTTGTTGACAATGTGTGATTCGCGGCGTTATTTATTTAAATTTAAAATGAACTATGTTTACAATAATAGTGTTGCGGACGGCAGAGGTACCTACAGTACCGCAGGCAACCTGGGACGATCTCCCACTGATATTTGATGTGCGCTCCCTGCTAACTGACCCTAGGTGAATCCGCTGGCTGCACACCCACCACGGACCCCTGAATACGTACCTAGGTTGGGTACCATAACCCACAGTGACCACGATGAGGACTATCTTGAGGCAGCGAAATAAAACACTGATTTACTATCTTGAATTATTCCGGAGAATTCGGCTTTTCTTGGTATGTTTCTTCTTTGATGGCTGAACTGCGACTGAATTGCCCATAAAATGGTACGCCTTTTATAGTAGGTAGGTAAATCCGTTAGGATATTGTGGTGCAAGCCGAATTCTTGGAATTGTGCATTTATTTATTTCTTATTAGAATTTCTTACAATCTTTGTAGATTATTCATATAAAACACTATACAATTAATTAACTTATGTAGTTAAAACTTTTAGAACAAACACCAAGTGCACGGATCTCGTCGGCGTCGCCGGCAAATAGAATATTTTGTAAGAGAACTAAATAAGATAGTTTCTTGAAATTTACGTTCTTCCAGTCGTTGGCCTCCAAATTTTGGGGCCACTAACATATTCCATGCTAAATAATCTCTTCCAGACATTATTTTGCCTTTAATAGACTCAAAAACGTATATAATTTGAATGTAAACATATTTCACACGTCAAAATGGTAGTGAGCAACGTAACTACTATCACAAGCGTATTTTTCGATAGCGTCTGTCGATTTAGTGACTCATGGTGCCGTTTTGTATGGTGACAGCTGAAAAACGTTAGCGACTATCGAATAGATTACGTTAGGTTTCTTACCTATCGAAAACTATAGTGCTCTTGGAACAAATTTTAATTTTTTCTGTGACCGCTAGGGGCGCTGTACAATATCTTTTCATATAAATCATTTACGGGGACGCTAGCAAGTTTTGACATTATCGAAATGTATTTGATTAACGTTAATACGCTAGCGAGTTTAACGCTAGCGAGTAAATTTTCGATAGCAACTCATGGTAGAGCTACTGGTTTCTATTGTATTTTTAAGAAATCGAAACGCATTTTTATAAAGTCGCCTGCGGTCGGTTACGGATTGGTGGTACATTTAAAAATATAATAGACCAAGAGCTGACCTACTTAATTTTCTAATTATTCTTTAAAAGATGACAACCCTGACGTGGTCAGAAGGTATAAGAGTTACGCGATAGAAATAGAGGCAACTTGTAGGTGAATATAACTGTAGGTAATTAACGTTGTGCGACCTGAATCGCACTTTATTGTGTCGTAGCAAGAATCGCTTTTTATATAAATGATTTTGCGGAGAGTCCCATCTGTAATAATCTGTGCCTGAACGCAGATCCTAAGTAGGTAATTCTAAATATTTTTTCCTGCAAAAAACTCTCGTGGTATCGAGATATTTTTGTAAAAATAAAGTGTACAAGCACACACAACTCAACAACTTTACTGCAGGGTCGCGTTTTTTCAGTAATTCCGTAACTATAAGCAGAGCACGCTTTACTCGTATTCTTTTTAAAATTATACTTTTTATGATAACAAGATTTTGGCCGCGACACCCGCATAAATATAAATAGCTACTACGCACTGCGAAATACTTATATAAATATGCAAAATAGTGCGAAATTAAGCGTAACGCAGAAAACGAGATTTGAATAAAAAACTTAAAAAAATATGTAGCACAAAATATTATTTTTATAGCACGTAATATTTTCATAAGTTTACGCTTGTTACGTTAAAGGTTGAATATAAAAACTGTTGCTTAGGTACTCCGTTGGATAAGTACTTCGTTCTTCATTCTGCATCTTTTGATAGACAACTGAAACAAGCAACATTTGACCAATAATGTGGTGCATCGTGCACGGCATATCCAGATAATGTAGGTAAGTTGGCACAATAATCGAAGAACATTTGTCGGTGTCGTGTGAACATGGAAAGAAACAAAAATGAATATTCACTGGAGTAAACCATTCACTCGTGAGAAACGTCTGATAACAGCCTTAGCGCTCTCGCATGCACTAGGGAAGGAAGCACAATGTATCCATGGACAGTTCCATGTTTAAACACTTGTGTGATCTCCCTCAACAGTGAAACAAACCAAGCCTACACATTCAATAACCCAACACATTCACTTACGATCCTTTAACACATTAACCCGCTCATGTATTCCAGCGGTAAATAGCATTACGCGCCCGAACCGGGCAATTAGCGCACAAAAATGACGGGAACAAAGCACATGTGATCTGTTATGCAGATTGCGCTCTGCATTTTTGAAGCGGACGGGGACGGTTTACGGCGGTCGTGAAAAACTGTGCGACTGTTCGCGACAATAGTTAGTTTTTACGATTTTTTAAAAGTTCTGGTTGAATGTCGTGATGTTGGTAATAAGAGGAATTGTGAGTTTTAATGCCTGATTCATCTATTAGAGAGTCTACGTTCTGAATTTGACATTTATGGGTCATTAAGATTATGTCAATAGCCTTTATTGGAATACTTCATAATATCTTAGTTTAAGACCCTCAAAGTTTCAACTTTCAGCGGTTCTTAAGACCTAACTTTGTCTACTTAACATAATTTCATCAAGACTTTAGGTCCTTTAGTTCTCATTCAACCGCTCTATTTGAAACAAATTAATTCCATCCTCAATTTCATATTTTCTTTTCTTATTAATATTGCTGAAAATCTACATAGGTAAGCACGGCTATTGGACTTGAATTAAGAGAAAGTAGATATTTGTCAAATGAAGTCACTGTCAAATCTATAATGTCACCATAATAAACCCATAAATGATACCTACTAACATCCCATAAATGTTCATCTCTTATTTAACTCTCTAATTAAAACGTGCAGTTACCCCCCACTGCATCACCACCGACGTAATGCATGGCGTTAAACGTTATCACCACGCGTGGGGCACAAAGGCAGATTAGCATAGCCAACGCGAAAAACGGTGTTTGTAACCCAGCCAGAGGGCTCTGTGCCACCTGGAGGGATCTGTTCCAACGTGGAGGGGTTTAAACGATAATACAGCTAGTTTCAAACAATGTTATCCCATGGTTTCAGTCTTTAAAGATGTTTTAGTGAGAAAAGAGAGAGAATGGTTTCGAAATTAAATATGAGGTTGTGAGTTTTATGTTTTGCTTGTTTAAGTCTGTGCAGAGGATAGGTAAAGGTATCTATGTACTTATATCATAGATGACTTGAGTGATGACCTGGACATTGAGAGAGAGAGACATGCAGGGGGTTGGCTGTCCGATGTAATATACTGATCCGCAGACTTGCACGGTGCAGCAAGCAGGTAAAAATGACACTGTTTAGAGCTTACTGCCAGTCATTCTACACGTGCAGCCTGTAGGTTAGGTATACGCCCTGCGTGTGCAGTACAACGCGTTTTTGTAGCGCTTCGAGGATGTTTGCTGAGGCGAGGATTGACGGAATTCATGCCATCATCCGAAACCGGTATGCCTCGATCCTTCGTAGAATGCGGGCCAGCTCCCACAGCATCCTGAGCACGTTGTGCGGTTTTTCCGATGCTACGCCTCTGAATCGGACTCCATACGTTTACTAGTATGAACTCCAAACTTAAGATTAGGATAAGGATACTAACATTTGGTTTAGTTTTCTTTACTGACACCGTATGAATCTCTGTGGTGTGACCAGTAACGACTGTCAAAAGATCCACGAATGACAGCCGGGACCAACGGCTTTATGTGCTTTCCGAGGCACGGAGGAGTCTCGCTATGTTAAGATCGTCATCCACAGGCCAAGCCCGGCAATCGTAGCTTGACCTGATGGATCGAACCGTGCATCTGTCATTACTTAGCCACGAGCTCCTCTAAAGTTTGCTATTAATGGAATGTAAAAGAGTTGCGTGAACCATTTTCTGAATAACAAAACACCGAGACCCACTGTTGGGCAGTCCCATGTGTGCCTAATAGTGAGTCTGGTGTGGTGTTTTGTGACCAAATGGGGAGGTTATGCTCTCAGAAAGTGACATTCGGTATGTAAGATTGACAGTTGACAAAGCTGATCAAAGTTTATCACTCACATTCACATCCTCTCTTGAAGCCCTAAATAACGATCTAGCAGAGGACGAAGTTGGCTTATCTTTTTGCCAAAGCATCGACAAATCGACACGTCAACTGCTACGTAAGATGTGCATGGAGAAGTTAGCTACCTGCGCAGTTTATTTGTTTGCCAGCATTTGTATGATGCATAGCATATCCGTGAGCCACTGTGGAGTGGCTCCTCTATTCTCCTACACTTCATTCCAACAAGAGAGGAGAGCTCACTTCACACCAACATTAATTTCAGCCGAAAACCAGCGTTATAATAACACCGTAATATTAAAATAAATACAAAGTTGTCCGTCACGCCAGTTAATTAGTCTGTGCAAACAAACTATGAACTCAATTTACTGTCTTAATTAATATGAATTTTATTCACGTTGGGGCGTGACGGAAAAATGTCGTCCGACGCACGAAATAATGAAGAGAAAATATGGGTCATAATGAGTTTAGAGTACTCCTGTTTTTAGAAGGAGGGGGAATTTAATTTAAGTTGTACATGGACTAGAAACACGGGTTTTTTGTATAAGTAGGCCAACTCACAGCAGAGAGGTTTTTAGGGTTCCGTAGCCAAATGGCAAAAAACGGAACCCTTATAAATTCGTCATGTCTGTCTGTCCGTCCGTCCGTATGTCACAGCCACTTTTTTCCGAAACTATAATTACTATACTGTTGAAACTTGGTACAGTACGACACAACTTAGATGTAGCACAGATTTGAAAATGTTCATTCATTCACTTAAATTTTACGAATGTATTTGGCTAGAAGACTTTACAAGTTATTGCGTTTTCGAAAGATCATTTTCTCCTGAAGCAGTAATAAAGATTGGTTATTTTGATATCGCACTCAGTTCGGATGGTGAACGGTTTTACGAATTTTGCCGATGCTACATCTAAGTTGTGTCGTACTGTAAGTAGATGTATTCTGTGAACCGCATTAAGATTTTTACACAAACATAGAAAAAAAATAATTAGGGGGTTCCCCATTCTTAGAACTGAAACTCAAAAACTTTTTCTCGTACTACAAGAACTTTTATATTATGTTACTTGCTGCTACGGAACCCTTCATAGGCGAGTCCGACTCGCACTTGGCCGCTTTTTTTTTAAAGATTTCCAAAGTTTTCAGTCTTATGGGGCTATAATTTTCTGACTGAAGCAGAAGGAGTATGTAAGGATCGTAGTAGGTGGTGTTCTGTAGTGTCTGCCTACATCCACGGCACAAAAAGGTGTGCGTTTATGTATGTATGTATAATTAACGCATCGTCCAATCAATAGAATACCTACAGGAAAAATTTTCTTGTTGTCAGACACAAGTAGTAGTTGACCAAAACTTAGATTTATGTATGTCTAAGAAAACTCAAAAGATCTCTCAAATTGCAAACCAAAATGAATCGTACAAAAACTTATATAGAAATCCAATAGAATCTATCAATCAATAAAGCCATATTGTACAACATAATAAAATATATAACAGATAAGCTTTTGTAGGAACTAAGAAACTTCATCGTTCATTTTTATTACGGCCCAACTTCGAGATCCGACCCGTATTTATTTCATTTATGAAATAACTTTGAGCTGGCAACACTTAGTAAATATAAAGTTTGATGGCAACATTTATTCAAATATTTGTGCTCTTTGCAGGCAGTTGAGATCATTTATGTACACTTTATGTACAACTCAGCTGATCATTTTATTTATGAATCGAATGATTTAAAAAGGCATATTTTTTAACAACTGCAAATAAATTCGAATAGCATCACTAATGTTAATCTAGTTTTTAATTTATTTAACAATTTAATTATTTAAAAAGAGTATGGTCTGTTACAATATAATTGTACAATTTACGAATAAATCGTAAAGAGAGTAACAACTAACAGAATTGAATCCAGCGTTCTGGCTAGGTAACATGGAAAATTGTAATTACAGATATTGACCTTACATAATGTTAATTTATATGTAATGTTTTACATAATAAAAATTATTCTATTCTATTCCTTTCTTCGTAATTTAGCATACCAGAAAGATGCAGCTACTCATCCTTTCAGCATCTATTCTCGGGCCTTTTAATATCAACGGGAAGAAACCTTTCAGCTCCAACTAAGTGCGGTATTTCAGTTCCAAAACATTATTCTGCACACCACGCTTTGCTTACTTAGAATATAAATATAACATGGGTATTCAACAGTATTGCCAAAGCGAATGCAAAGTATTTGACAGCAATGCTAATGAAGCTGAGTCCGAGAGTGGCCATTGCATTAATATTCCGAATTTATTTAACCTTCATAATATGAATATTCAGGAATAGGGCTGAGGTCATACCTGTGCGCACTCTGTATAGTTGGTGGGATGAAAGTTTTAGGGTTTAAAAAGGGATATTATTTAAGAGTGTCTCTGAAGGATTTATTAAAGGTTGTCTTTTCAAGAGTGGGTCGTCTTTCAAGAACGTTGTAAAGCTGTCAATCCTTTGGGAGTATTTATAAAAATATTAAGACAATCCTTACGTAGAGAAACTTCCTCCTATCATTTTAATAAATTATACAGATGGAAAAAAGGAGTGTTATTATGTTGAAATAAATTCGGTGTTTCAGCAACCTCAAATTGATAAATAGATAGAGTTTTCAAATGACGAAAATAAAAATCAATATTTTAACAATCTCACAATTCATCATCATCATCATGCTATAGCAGTCCACTGCTGGACATAGATAGATTCCCACATTGCACGCCATTCAACTCGATTTACGGTAACCCTGCGAAGATCGGCGGTTCACGTAGCCTGAGGGCGTTCTACACTTTTTTCTTTTTTTATGTGTGGGAAATTTTTATGTGTGGCCAATTCACAAAAAAGACTCAAAAACCGACCCCTCTAATTACCGCCCTATTGCTCTTTTACCTACAGCCTCGAAAGTATTCGAGAAAGCGATGTGTAATCGCGTCTATTCGTTTTGCGAAAAATATAAAATTTTTCATGAATCCCAGAATGGTTTCCGAAAAAACCACTCTACAGTTCTAGCAGTATATAATTTTATCCAGGAAGCCATAAATATAATTGATAAGAAAAAATATGCCGTAGGTATACTATTAGACATGACAAAAGCCTACGATAAAGTGCAATTCGACATTCTACTTAACAAGCTACAAGGAATAGGGATCCGCGGAAAATCTTATGAATGGTTCAAATCATATTTGGAAAATAGAGAACACCAAGTCGAAGTAGAATACTACAACGAACACGAAAAACAAATCCAATACATTCAGTCAGATAGCAAGCAAATTAACGCCTCAATCCCCCAAGGGAGTGTTATTGGATGCCTCTTATTTATCATCTATATAAATGACCTCCCTACAATAATAAATGAATCATGTGTTCTGTTTGCCGACGATATCTCAGTACTAACTTCTTGCCACGACAATACCAACTTAACCGAAATACTTACAAGCATACTTAATAAAATAATAACTTGGATGACAGAACACAACCTTGAATTAAACTTCAATAAAACTAAAATCATGTCCTTCCATCCACGTCAGAAAACTCCTTTAGACTTAACATTTATTTACAACGACACAAAAATTGAAACAGTAAAAGAATTCAACCTACTCGGCTTATCCATAGATACACATTTAAATTGGAAATCACATATTAAAAAAATCAGGTCAAAGCTATCAAAATTTTCCTATGCCCTTCGTGAAATAAAAAAATCCACAAATTTCTCCACTGCTCTGGTTACGTATTATGCCTATGCATACGCATGGTTAAACTACGGCGTAATATTATGGGGAAATAGTACAGACGCATCAACACTATTCATACTACAAAAACGACTGATTAGAATACTAGTTAACATAGATAACACAGACAGCTGCAAACCCCATTTCCAAGAACATAAACTTCTAACCCTACCTTGCATATATATCTTGGAAATGTGCAAATTTGTTAGAAATAATCAAAAACTCTTTACTACACGCGAAAACATACAGACTCGCTACACACTACGACACAAAAACAGACTAAACCAACCAGGTTCAAAGCTAAAAATTCACTCCACAAGCACTTTAGTAATGTCAGTTAAAATATATAATAAACTACCTGATGAAATTAAAAATGAACAAAAATTTAATATCTTTATAAATAAATTAAAACAATTTCTAATCTGTAAATGTTATTATAATGTACATGAATATTTAAATGATAAATAAAAAATAAAAAAACGCAATAATAATTTATTTATAATTACCAATGATAATAATAATATATGTATAATTTAAATAAATATTAATGTTTAAATCATCATCATCGTTCAATATATGAGTGGTAAAAATTATATGTACACAATTAGTTATAAGCCTACCTACCTACACAAAACGAAAGAGTAGATTAATATTAAAATTGTAAACAAATAGGTATCTATAATAGCCCTCCTCCTAACTTTTATGTTGTTATGCCCGACAGGGCCCACAATGCTCCAAAACGAATGTATGTCTTTATGTACCTACCACCTAAGTTCACATTGTGGAATGCAATAAACGTATTGAGTATTGAGTATTGAGTATTGAGTATTGAAATCATCAAATAACTTCTCCTGCTCTGGGCGGAGCGGGAGGGCGTGTCAGACTCTTACTGACTAAAACCCACCCGTGTTCCCTTCAGTTGCCCGTACTTTGCCAAGGGCCACGGTATACCTGTCGGACTTTCCTGCAACCCCGGCAGGCATCGGCCCTAACGGACCCCCACTGTTGTGCTGACATCTTTTAGAGGCGCGCGTGGAGCACAACGCGCCGTCGACACGGACCTCGTCTTTATCGGACGGCGAGCTACCCATTGCTCTCTGTCCGCAAGCCCGCGCCTACGGTGGCCGGAAATCAGCTCGGGATTCCCGACGCCCAGGGCGTCTCCTGCGGCAGCTACGGGCGTGAGGGCGCGAAATTTCTCTTCCTCACGCGTTCCGCCTCCTCCTTTGCGAGCATTACCGCTTTGCAGAAGGAGGTGATGACTTGCCATGCCCTCTCGCTCCGTACCATGGCCTGGACCAGGGCCGGTCGCCAGGGGTCACCGCCGCCGATCGCATCCACGAGGGCGTTCTACCTTAGGTTTGCCAATTCCCGGTCTTCACTCAAGAACACGTCTACCCGATTATCAGTTCTACGACTAATATGGCTGGCTCATTGCTACTTCAGCTTGCTTATTCTGTGAGCTATGTCGACCATTTTGGTTCTCCGCCGCGGCGCCGGATCACCTAGTTGCGTATTCAATCCCTCAGAGAGACTTTTTATCCGTTATCTCACAATTACTCCTGCAATAAGGCATCATCCTGTACCCTAATTACGTAATACACGATCAAACAGAATTTGAATCGGTTTGAAACAGATTGCTAATCCATTGCTTCTTAAGTTCGAAAAAAAAATCAGTTCAACTACGTAAACAACGCAATGAATCTTGTTGAACTGTCAAAATGAAACAGAAGTCAGTCGGAATTATTTACGAAAATGTGTTACGTAATTAGATAGCTGTTCATAATAATATGTTCTACTCATTAATGCCCAGTTTATTCTCCTGCAATTAAGACTCGACTCATGCAACGTATCTCCGAGCCAGTGAGCAGGGAGCTAAGTGAGCTTGCTGCTATTTATTTAGCTGGCTCCAACTTAATAAGGTTCTGAAATACTTGTTTGTCTTCAAGCTGTATAAATTCTATGGAGTGGGCTGGGTTTTAAGTATGAGTTAGTTATATTAATTGTGAAGCGATTAGATAAACAAAAGGATAGAATAAAGTTTCAGTTAGTTAAGTAGTCTGTTTTAGCAAAAGTCTAGGCTGAATGTGAGAGGAAAATATATCTAAATTATCATGTTCACAAGAGGCGACATTTAGTAAGTCGATTAGGTATTTATAAGATTTTTCAAGCTACATTTATTATGAAAACATTTTATCCTTAATAATATCAGTAGGTATCTACACTAAATTTCAGATATTTTTCTGCTTAGCTATTTTCTAATATTCATAACATATTTGACTCTAACATTTATATTTTATTTTCCATCTTCTAAGTTTCATTTTTACTCATCAAATATTCAACATCACATAGGTAAATTCGCAGGCAACCCCTAGTCCTAATAATGAAGCTACCAAGCCGGTATTAGGCGAAATAACCGACAGAATTACTGAAATATCTGCCATAGACCAGTCACCGCAACTATTTCGTCGTGGCTTGGCTAGGAAGCGCCAACATTGTGACGGGATTGGCTGCAAATTATCTGATTATAATATTATACCTGAAAAGGTCGTGTCATAGTTACGGGAGCTTGTGACGAGAATAATTTGTTTTAATTAGTAGTTGATTCTACATAGGGATGTGATTGGGGCAATTTTTGAACAGAGGGTAATTCTCGTAATTTTTAAGAACGTTCGCATTCGCATCTCATTCGTAATCTGTCAAAAATACAATCAATTTACCTACATTTTTGAGAAGTTTGACAGATTGCGACTTATACATTATGTGAACGTTTTTTAAGTATGAGAATAAAATTGGCCTTCAGGTCGCCTTAATATAAGTCTACAAACATACACCATATGACTAATGCCTAAGTTAAAAATTGGTTTTGATATGTGACCTTTTACGGCAAGAGTCTGACAGAGTAATTTGAACCATACAGCAATGGCCGAAAGTTAAGCTTTGGTTTGTGAACAGTCACATAAAAACGGCTGACCATTGCAGTACAGAACGTTTTTTAACCGACTTCCAAAAAGGAGGAGTTTATGTATGTTCACCGATATCTCCGCCAATTGTGGACCGATTTTGAAAATTATTTTTTTATTTGAAAGGGTAAGCTCCCGAGGTGGTTCCATATAAATTTTATTAATTTTGCTTAGATAGTTTTTGAGTTAGCTTCAATAATACATATTTTTCCCACTTAGTTTATATGGACGATAATTATGATGATAACTTCCTGTCACTGTTATTTATTGCAGTTAGTGGTATTGGATATTGTGTGGGGTAGGTACCACAACTGAAAAGCGAAATTTTTTTTTTTTTACAAAAAAAATTAAAACCGACTTCCAAAAAAAAACCACTACAAAGTGAAAAATAACTTTAATTTCGGAAGTTGGTGGCAAAAAACGAAAATTAAAAAACAAAGACACACGAACACAGAACACACACACACACAGAACGTTTTTTGACACCTTATTGTCGAATACTGGTGAAAATTATAGATTTTCATGATGCTTCGATCTAATATAAAGGAATCGTTTTTCTAGGAAACCAAAGCTTAACCAAAATTAACAACCTAAGGATCAAGGCCTGCTCTTAACTAAGCTGTTATAAAGACCTTATTCGTAGTAACACAAAACCCGTTTTCAATTATCAGAACACTAAAACCGTCTCTCTCTAAAGGCACAAAACGTATCAAATAATTAAGCGATTATAGAGAAAAAGAAATAAAAGTGCGATCATCGAATCTCTTAGCAGATTAACCAACTGAATTAAAATGAAGACTCGGCTAACACGACGCATTATGATGGTCTAAACGTTACTTACCACGCTTTTTACATTGAAATTTCAACTCTCTAGGTACATTATAAAGTCTTATTTACCTTGTAAGTGTAAGTTAAGTGGCTTTTACAGTAAAAGAGCTTTTATTACACCAATATAAATGCTACAGTCGCGTGTAAACGCGAGTAAAGTTTTACTTTTATTCACAAAAAGGTAGTCGGAGAACTCCGCCAAATACGTGAGGTATAAAACTTTGATGGGACTATGTTTCTTTTATGCGATTATTTTAATATTATTCTCATGACTCAAGTAAAGGCTATTTGTTTATCTATACATATAATAAAATTGTAGAAAAGTGGTGTCTGTACAATGGAAATATATAAAAAAAAAGTAGCAGGGGTTGTTATTATATCGATGCTGAACCCGAGATTGTAATTAATTTTTTTTTTGTCTGTTTGTCTGTTTGTCTGTTTGTCTGTTTGTCGGTTTGTCTGTTTGTCTGTGTTTGTTATAGGTTAGGCATTTCTTTCCTTGATTTTCGGTATACTTATCTTAATTTTTATTTAGGGTTTGTATATAAATATTATAAGTATTTGGTATAGGTTAGGCATTTCTTTTCTTGATTTTCTTTATTAAGTATAAGTTTATTAGCTCAGCACCCTAATTACGTAATGCACGATCAATTTTAAATTGAAACCAATTGAAAAAGATTGCGAGTCCATTGCTTCATAAGTTCGACAAAAAAATTGAGCTGATTTTTTTTGTCGAACTTACGAAGCAATGGACTGGCAATCTTTTTCAATTGGTTTCAATTTAAAATTGATCGTGCATTGCGTAATTGGGGGGCAGGTTAGTAATTAATTTTTCTAGCAATTCTTTTGTTTCATAAAGTTAGTACGTTTGGTTTACACGTCTTAACACTTATTACTTAAACTGTGATAGTTTTAGACTGTATAATAATCTGTAAGTATTTATAATTTAATTGTTTACGATAGTACGTGTTTACTAAATAACTGTGTGTTAAGTAGTAAGTACTATTTTATTGTAAGAAAATGCCTCGAAGAAGATCCAACCTCTCCCAATGTAGCAGAAATGCTAAAAGGATGAGATTAGTTCGATCACAGGAATCTGAGGTAGGTCGTGAGGCAAGGCTCTCTGCAACTCGGGAACATCAGGCTAGGTTTCGTGCTGCAGAAACTTCGACTCAGCGGGAATCTCGACTGAGTTCAAATCGTTCTCGAATGGTCGAGGTAGCGAAATTTTTTTTTCATACAAATGGGGTCAAGTCATGAAAAAGATTGAAAAACACTGCCCTACATTAATCCTACTAATATTATAAATGCGAAAGTTTGTGAGGATGGATGGATGGATGGATGGATGGATGTTTGATGGATGTTTGTTACTCTTTCACACAAAAACTACTGAACGGATTTTGATGAAACTTTACAATAATGTAGCTTATACATTAGAATAACACATACGCTACAATTTATAAATATTTTATGTGATTTGGCCATAATATAACGATAAGTATCAAGTAAGTCGGAAAAATTCCTGCCCTCTGAGATCTATCTTTGCGTGCGCTGCCTTTTTTTTTTTGGGTGGTTTAATCATCCAATGACTTCGCTTCGCTCTGGGCGGAGCGGAAGGGCGTGTCAGACTCTTACTGACTAAAACCCACACGTGTTCCTTCGATCCTTGATATCTCTTAGAGGCGCGCGTGGAACACGATGCGCCGTCGACCCGGGCCTGGTCCTTATCGGACGGCGAGCTGCCCGTTGCTCTCCGTCCGCAGGCCCGCGCCTACGGTGGCCGGAAATCGGCTATCAATTCCCGACGCCCGGGACGTCTCCTACGGCGGCGGCGGCTAGGGCTGGTAGGGCGCGGCCTTTGCCACTCCCTCGCGCGCTCCACCTTCTCCTTCGCGAGAAGAATGACCTGCGATATTGAGTCGACGGCGCACAGAACGAGGGTGGAGGGGCGGGCCAGCCAGGGGATGACGCGCCAGAGCGCCAAGTGGAAGCTATTGCTTAATAATTATGTTCGAGAAATAACGTAATAACGCAATTAATTGTTGAACCGTCAAAATTAAACCCATTGCTATTGTAAGTGCTACGCAATTACCCCGCTGATTTAGGACATGTTACACGTTCCTGTGGGATAATTTCCGACATCCACGCGGGCGAAGCCGCGGGCAGAAGCTAGTAGTTAATATTATTGGAGCGGCAATCTGTACGGCAAGCCTAAGCTTTATAAAATATGAGCAATTTCTTGCCACGGTCCTCGAGTTAATATTTATCGTCATAATGACGATAAATATTAATCCATATTAATGCCCAGGGTTAATCCCAATGCTGCTAATTAAAACACCGTGCAATATTAATTGCTGGATTAAAATAATAACGAATACAGACTAACAATTCTTTTGAACAGTTTTAGGAGTGTTATGCATCTGTAAATTATTTCGGTCAAGAAAACTTTACCTGAAATCGGTAAGAATTGAAATTCAGAACTATCATAGTCTTCTCGCTCTTCTTACTATGTTGAAAGCTTACAAAAAAAAAAAAGAAGATTATTTCATACTCAACTAAATAAATTACGTGTTTGTAAACAGGCATAACACTACCACGACGTGACTCGACGAATTATTAAGCGAGTAGAGCTCGCGTAATAATTCGTCAAATCACGTAGCAGTAGTGTTACGCCTATTATTTAAATTACGTCACGCGTAAAACAACGGACACCCTAAATCCGTGAAACATAAAAAGACCCCCAGTAAGTGTCGTTGTCCCACTGACCCCGGAACTAATAGTGACATTTTGACACGAGCCCACTTATAATTTACATTAAACTATCTAACTTTTGTTTGCGTTATCGTTGCGTGACGTTCTCAACTGTTTGTAAACAAAACTGCGCCCCCCTATCGAGAAAACTATAATTGATAGAAGGAAAACACAACCCCATTTGAACAAAACTTGTAATGAATTATGAAATAGATTGGCAACAAATGTGTAAAGTTTGAACAAATTACTCTTGCAAAACTTATTTGAGGATATAGGATAGAAGAATCTTACGAACCTTCACTTAATTCCATGGATTTATTAGCCTTGTGTAATCTTTAGACTTTTGATCGTAAAATAAGTGGCAATGAAGCCTACATTTTGAACATGATCATATTTACTGTGGATACTCAAATAGTATTATGGAGAAATCAGACTATTAAAATAAGCCATCTATTGCATCTAAGTCAAAGTCTTTACATTGAAAAGTTTTAAATGAAAATAGCTACAAAACTTGAAAATTCAAAATAAAAACATCAGCAATTCTAAATGCGAATAGCAACCACAAAATCGGATTCAAAATCCATGCAAGCCTGTTTCGTCCTCTTAAACTCAACGAAACTAATTTAAAACAAACTCTAAGTATAGAACAGTGTCGTATTACTTGGTCGTATCCCAGTTCAATGCCGACAGAACGATAGAACGTGCCGAGACTAACCATCGACTCATTTCGCTTTTCTTTCAATGAGAATGAAAATCAAATAAATTCCAATCCAGGCCGGCCTTGGGACGATCCTTCGCAAATCAAATTCATCAAAATAATAAGGCCGTTTTAAATGTGGGTGTATTGGTTTTTCGAAGGTCACGATACTTTCTGATTATTTTTTATTTAGCTGCAGAAAGTAAGGTTATTATTATGCTTCTTTCTTTACTGAAAATAATTTCTTTTGGTGTCAATGACCCTTTTCAGTGCAAAATTATGAAATGTCTGTTATTGTTATTGTAAATTATAAATGAGTCATCCCATTAGGAGAGGTCTATTTTCAAAGGACTGAAGGATCAAATGGCTAAATAGCCCAAATAAATGAGATGAATTTTATTAGTCATAAAAAAAAAGAACAGGCAAACCCAATTAAAATCTTCTTTATTAACAAACTAAACATACAGGAGTTTCCATAATATTAATTCTTTATGAAATTGTGCATTTGAAAGATATTTTTTAAACATAAGCAGAAGGGCAATTCTCGTTAGTAAGTACATAAAAGTTCAAATTCAAGTCGCAAACCCATCTCAGCGAGAATCAACGTCAAAAGCTGGTCAAAAATGTAGGGCAATTAGAAGGAGTTTTGACAGATTGAGATTGAATCAGAATTATGTTGATTAGAATACAAAGGTTCTTAAAATACGGGAATTGCTCGTCTGATCACGTGACATTAACAAATCTCTACATAATAGGTCGGGGAAAGTTTTTCAAGACATTTTGTTTCATAGTATATTTACAGTTGATTATGATAAATATGAGCCATTTTGTAGGTGATACATAATCCCATTGCTGTAGAAATTTTGGGACTTCTGATCATAAAACTGCAATAATTAGTTTTGACAGTCCTGTCTTGACATTAACCTAACACTACCTAAAGAAATCTGAAGAGACTGAAACAGGTGGAAATCTAAGAGTGCAAGGTCAGGACTATATGGTAGATGCATTAATTAATACTTCCCAACCAAGCTCTCTATTTTTCTGAGTGACTAAAGATGTGTGTGGTCTGGCGTTATCATTATAAAAGACGACCCTTCTGTTGATCTATTTCGGCCGTTTTTTCTCAATTTCGAGTCCGAAATATTAAGCTTTCAAGTGTTATTTTTTGTTAGAGTCAAGCTCTTGCCAGTACAATGGTTGGTTTTGCATATGTGAAAAATTTTTGTAGGAAAACTATTACAGCTAAGTAGGCTTTACAAATTAACGAGTAACCATTGACCGACCTTACATTTGCAGTTGCAAAAACATGTTCTCCCATAAATATTCGGTATTCCAAGTACATGTTTTTCAACTACAATGTTATGTTTGTTCTTGGGATACATTCAACTACGGAACCCTTGATTGTACGTGGTCCGACACGCATTTGGTCGGTTTTTGTAATAAAACTTCAAAATGTATTGAATTAATTCGTTAGATTCACTCATAAAAACAAAAAAAAAATGGCGGGATATTGTTTTGACTTATTTTTTGTCAAAACCAGCTAGATAACAGATATAAGAGATACTTATACAAAATAACTTTTCCCCGACCTGATATTTTCCAAAAAGCGGTACTTAGGGTACAATAAAAAAGGGAATAAAAGTAAAATTTACAAAAAGCCTCCATGACCTAGTAAAATATTCAAAATACTCAATAATTATATTTTAATTACGTCTAAAATTTGAAATCGTCTGAGTTCGTGCACGTAAGCAAAGCATTTCTTGCAACGGTGTAGGGCCCATCTGGAAATAAAAATCTGGGATTAAACCTGAGTACCTAAGTGATCACATGAACAAGGAGAAATTAAAATGATAATGAGCAACTTTTAAACCAAGAAACCTGAAATCACGACGAAAAATCAGCTGCTCATGAATGTACGAAACAGCTGTTTTTTTTTTATGACGCTTAGAATAACAACTTAATATATTTTTTGTGCGGTTTCTCTGCTAACCTTCTGGGTACCATTGCGATTTAGGAATGCCTGACTCCAACCTAGCTGCAGTGATGGCTTCCCTCAATGCGAAGGGTACGGCCACTGCCATGCATATTGGAGGCTCACCGATACCTGTTGACAGACATTAATTTAAAATACCTACTATAACCGATAAAGTCTCGCGACGACAGATCTGTTACGCGCACCCAAAACCGTAAAGCCCCGACGAGGCAGTACTGCGTCAGTGTATAGGCATCGATGCAACGGCCGATTTTACTCTATGTATGGGCAGATCTAGTCTGTTCTTGGCTTTAATTTATGGTAGGATAATATACCTGTCAAATAAATCGACTAAAACGTCAAAATATGCAGAAACAACTCTAAAAAAAAGTAAAAATTGAACATTTTTGGTACGGCAAAATGGCGTCCGCGCATGCGTGCCGTGCACTGCACTCCGCGTTCTATTTATTCATTTTCTATTGTTTTTTAAGTGTAAATCGACGGGAAATGGTGTTATTTCAATAATTAAGTAGTGTCGTCATCGTATATAGATAAAATTTGCACAAAATAACATCGTAATTACCTATTACGGACCCATCAAAAAATGTAAACAAACTCGGTAGTGAAAAAATGTGTTGATGTGAAATTTTGAGTTTTGTGTGTGTTTTGTGCATGTAATCGCTGGTAAGTCATTTATTTTATATTATTTATTAGTTATTGCATACTATATATGCCATTTTTCAGAAAAAAATAGGAGTTCAATATTTTTTATCAACTAAGTAATGTTACGTAATGATACGGATACCTATTATTGAACTTTTTTAATTATTGGTGTTTTTATTTATTGTGTTTGTTCGTAAAAAATGGTTTTGACCGATAGTATATGTATTCATAATGTATCCTGCGAAGTTTCATGTGAACCGTCAACTGCCCTAACTTCACCTGGCGTCCTATGTTTGCCAATAATTTAAAAGATATAATTATCTTTTTCATTTTACTTAAATGGCAATCGAAACTTAAAGCTCCCTATGAAAACTTGAAGTTTCGATTGCCCATACAAGTAAAATTAAAAAGATATTACAGCTTTCTCATTATAGGCAAACACAGGACGCCATGTGAAGTTAAGCCAGTTGACCGGTGTTGTATTTAAAGAACATATTCGAGACGCTGTCGAATCGAAATTTATAAAACAATCAAACGAATATTATTTAAATAACATACGAATTGAAATAACACTTACACTTAGTTCCTAAAATGACGTCAGCACTGTAAGAATTTTTCCTAAAGTAGACCCTCCAGTCCTGAGGAATGTCCCTGCATAACGGCACGTGGTAGTTCCAGCTCCGGTCTGTGAGGAGTTCACCCGACGGAGCGTAGACCAGATTTTCACACGTCCAGTAGCCTAGACCCATAATGAAAGCTCCTTCCACCTGTTAGTGTAATGAGGACCAATAAAAAGTGTTGGTTGAATGTTTTCCTGTAACTGAATACAAATTCCAGAGTCATATGCTCATATGCCACCTGACTCAGCAAAAACTATAACGTATATGAGAAAGAGAAACAATAGTAACACTCTGTTTTTCATTTCGAATATAAGCAAAGTAAATAAAATCCTTATTAGTTAAACAAATCCATAACTGAATCAGAAGAACTCATTTTATACAAATATCTGTATAGGTAAATAATTATCACTAGACAAAACAACTGAAGATCGAATGGCCGCTTTCCCGCCTTTCTTATGTTTCTTTTTCTGTGGCGTTCTACCAGCCAGTCTTTTTTATCATTGATGTGTAATAGTAGATTGTTATACAAGGGTGGAAAGGAATCAATTCCCATACGAGGTATTTAGACGCCCGAGCGCAGCGAGGGCGGCTATAGTCCGAGTAGGAATTGATGTCTTTCACCCGTGTTAAACACTCTACTTTTCATTTCGAATATAAGGAAAGTAAAAAATAGTGTTTAAAATATTTATTCATATTGAATAACATGAGTAGCACCTATTTAAAATGAACTAACAAGTTAGAACAATTTGTAAAAATGTTTAAATATGGAACGCACCGCATTACCGCTGCGGGCCGTCCCGCGTGTAAGTTTTTTTTTTTTATTGACACTGGCTGTTTATAATATACTCACAAGACCGGAGCCCAGTGCTTCCACTTTTAGGGATTTCTCCCTTTTTTTAGGGAAAACGGCTAATAATAAGCATGGTTTACTGATATTTTATTTTGGCAGGGATTTAGGGAACAATTTAACTTGAGTTGTTAGCCCTATTGTTTAATTAGTAGGCAGAACCCAATGTACTACTTTACTCTATGGCACCACCGATTGATTAAAGGGGATTTCCTGAAACTTGTAATGATTGTTATTCGTCTAATTTTAGTTTACCATGTTATTGTTAATAGTACTATTTCCGTGGCTAAAGACGACATCAGAAATAAGTCGCATTAAACCTACAGTTGGTTTGTTTCGTTTGTCTCGATTAATAATGAATGTTTTCTAGGTATTTAATAACATTTTTTAAGGAATTTTAGGGATAATTCATTAAGAAACTGGGGAAAACCAAAAACGTAAGTGGAAACACTGCCGCAGCTTTTATTTTTATTCTATTCGATATTTTTCTTAAAAAGTTTCGTACCCACAGATATTAATCTAACTAGATGATGCGATTGTACGTAAGTATGTACTTCGCGTGTCAATAAACGGAGTAAAATTACGATCAATGATCGTAATCTGAGATTTTCATTTAGCATTATCGGCACCGGAAATCCACCAAAATCTAGAAAAATGTCTTTTTAAGCCATATTGAGCTGTATAGAAAAATTGAAAAAGTGGCACGCTTGGTTTTCATAAAGATGGAGGGACTTGCGATATCTAGTTAGATTTATATCTGTGTTCGTAGCCGACTACCTAACCATAAGTTCTATTTTTAAAATTCATTCCCGCCCTAGGGCGGGAAGCAATTACTATGAGTCTTTCCCGCCCTAGAGCGGGAAGCAGCGTCTCCCACCCGCTACTCGGATCAAACAAACACTACTTTCCGAGCATGAGATATGAAAAATCTTTTTATACAGAGGCTGTATAAAAAGTTGGGAGATGGCTTGCATAGTTTTTAAATTTTTGACAGCAGGGAAAACCGTTTCCCCGGTACGAAAAGTACTGTTTTCATCCCTCTGATCAGGTAACTTCCAGCGTACTTTCCAAGTAAGAGAAATGAAAAGGATATTTTCCTAATATTACAATTCAGGACAAAAATGATGTTTAATAATAAGCTTCAACAAGAATATTTTACACCAAAATCAAATAATAATAATGGAACGGCTCTCTGGAATTAAATAAATGTAAATACTGCTAGTCTAACAAGGCGGTCTCTTCCTTACGGATTCGTATGTGCCCGGAATACCCTCGGGGCACGAGACCATGCATAAAATGTAAATTAACTTGATTTCACATTCATTTTGGCTAACTTTAAATGAAGGGAAAACAGTATTATGATATCATTGATGTGACAGGATCTACATCACCACATGCAAACTACGCATCATAGACCTGACGTCACATAAAATCCTGACGTCACACAAATCCTGCATCGCGCAATTAGAGTTTACCGCGCGAACGACATATATAAGACTATCCGACATCAATCGTTGGGTAGTTGCCCGCCAGACGCGACACCCATCTGGTCGCAGGATCCTCTATTTTCTATGTGAGTCTAGTGAACTTTACATCCTGTTCCTCATACCTCTAAACGACCATATTTAACCCTTGCCGTGATAACATAACATTGTTAAATTAAAGGAACAGTTTTTCAGAAATACTTACTTGACCGATATCGATTTCAGGACTAACACTCTGTCCGACATCTTCACAGAGATCTACTCTCAACAAGTCAAACTGTCCAGTCAACACATCTAGTTCTACTTCAGCTAAAGTAACACCATAAACAACAAAGTTATATTCTTCATCAGTCCTCGTGAACCCATGGCCTTGCAAGTCCACATTTTCGTTATAAGCTTTTGTTATCAATTCTTCCCAAGTAGGATTATCCATCTGCTCTCTAATTGGCCTCAATCTATCCAAGAGTTGTTGGCAAGCTCTTCTCACTCCTACAATGACGTCCGGATTCACAAGGCTACCTCCAGATAAAGAGCAGTTTGGAGCTATCACTGTGTTGTTTCCTTTCACTACAATTTTGTCAACAGGAATGTTTAGCATATAAGCTGCTACTTGAGCAGCTTTTGTGTTTATTCCTTGCCCCATTTCTATGCCTCCATGTGTTAAAGCTATAGAACCATCTCCACGGTATACTGATAGATTTACTTCAAAATTGAGACCTCCTATGGGAGTCCATCTCAGAAAACTGAATCTTAATCCTCGCTTCTTCCATCTGTTTTCAATATTAAATTTATTGACAAACTTTCGTCTCTTTATATAATCAGATTTTATAATCACATAGTCAAGCATTTCTTTCATATCACTAGCATATGCTGCATCTAGGTTGGCTAGTCTGACGTCAAGAGGATCTAAATTCATCACGTATGAGAGCTGTTCCATCACTAATTCTCCCATTGCTACGCGTTCTAATGTACCTGCCGGAAACGAATTTTTTATTTTGGTACTGAATACATTTTCATTTGTAGTGCCTAATCAAGATTTTTTTAGGACTAATGAAATGCACTTTTATATCATAATTTCTATCTTTTTATGTATATTTTGTTTAATAACGTAGACAAAGTGACCATATATGTAGTAGTATTGTATAGTAAACTTAGGGAAAACAAGAACAATACGTTCAGTGTGTTCCCATTTTGGAATCTAGACTTACCTGGCGCTCTCACCCAAGTGTTCTTAGCGGTATCAGTTACAGAATCAAAACTCTCATAATTCCAACGGGATCTGTTATAAGCATTGTTGTATTGACCGAGGCCCAGCAAATTGATTAACTGCCCATTTACCATGTATCCAGCGTCTTCATATATGGAATAGTTTATGTACTGAATCGTTCCACAATTGTTCACACCGGCCTGAAACAAACACGTGATATATCAAGAACATCAGTAAATAATTGGAATGTTTTAACTGAAATATGTTTTTGATACTTCTATATTGGGCGACTAAAAAACACAAATAAAAATACCTCAAATTCAGTAATACAAGGCAGCCTCTTGCCAATGGCTCTAGTATTAGTGGTCATTGATTGAACGATACGGCAAGGTCTGTTTAGTTTCTTTACTACCAACGAGGCTGCGATTGCTCCCTGAATACAGCGAGATAGTTTGATGCCATACGCACCTCCAACAAGACGAATGTGCACGTCAACTCTGAAAACATTCCATATTGTTTTTATCCATTTTCAAGTGCAACACAGCCATAATGAAATGTGCTAATAAAAAAATCCCAATAATATGCCTATAAACGCCCAAACTCATCTAGAACACAACAAAAACCATATAAATCAGTATTCAAATAATAATACTACTAACTGGTTTTGATCCATAAGCAAAGCCCTCGAAATCATCAACTGTACACCTTCCATCCATTGCGTTGCACAGTACACATCGATTCCTTGATCAGACGGCCTAACGACGGTTGTTAGAGTTTCCAACATAAAAGTGTACTGTCCATTAATCGAATTCTTTCCAGTGATTACTCGATCTACATCTGTTCCCCTGTCTGTAGCATCCACTTTTATAAATGTTGACGTTCTACTTGGAACATGTATTGCCTCCTTTAATTCTAAAAGTGGTTCTTTGATATTCGTATATGTAGCTTTTACTAATTTAGCAGCTCTGTCTGCAATATAACGGGTTGCAGCTACAACTATGCCGATTGGCTGGTTGTAAAATTTGACAGCTGTACTAGCCAAAACTTCTTCGTTGGTAGTGTATATGATAGAATCTGGTGGAGTGGAGGAGTTGATTCCTGGTATGTCTTTTGCTGTATAAAAGGCGATGACACCTGGATATGCCTATAAAAAAGTAAACGTTGTAGATGGTTCAGAGCTTTCCAGAGCTTTTTATTTTGTTACAAATGTTCTCGTTCGCTTACCATAGCTTCACTAGCATCAATAGACACGATATCACCCCTCGCGACTGTGCTCAGTGCTAATGCACAGAACACCTCGTCAGGTCGCACCGGCGTGTCTTCAGTATAGAAAGCCTCTCCCGCACATTGTATCTATGACAAAGAAAATATTTCTTTTATTGTACTTTTATTATTCTTAACACATAACAATAGTTCTTTGAAAATGTTTAGTTCATCATAGCTTTCAGGTATTTATTAGAGGTATCATATCGTTTTACTTACCAAAGCCTCTCGTTTTGGTATAGGTTGTGTCACGGGCCACACTGCTTGGTTAGTTTCAAACACCTGAACCCCTCTGGATACTGGACGGGTATCCGATAAAACAGTAGCACCGGATCTGTAGCGAGTGTGAAGTTTCGTCTCTGGACTCAGCGTCAATAGACCCTGGTGTTAGTAAAATTGCTTTGATTATAAACGTTGACGTTTATGAGACATCGTCGCGCTGACCAAATAAATTGTTTAAGTGCTAGAGAATGATGATTGGTTTTGTAAAAAACAGAGATTACTATTTTTCGAAATATTCAGCCATATTAAGCAGTATTAAGAAAGGTTGATTGAATTATTCTGGAAACTGTTATACCATAATCATATTTCTATAATTTTGTATAATAAACGTGTCCTTACTTTGTAAAACAGTCCCAGAGCAGTTATCTTCCTATACTCCACTGATGGTGCTGGTGGATTATCTTCAATCACCAGTTCTTCCCTCAATATCTTTAACGCTGACATCAGAGTCTCATTAGTGAACAGATTTTTCTCAATGAGGAACTGCTCCGTTGAGCATGCCCGAATAAATGATGGGGAAAGAGCTCCGAAGACTATTCTTGCGCATTTCACAACATTGTTGGAATCCAGTTTGTACAAAAATCCCGCATTTATTAAAGCTGCAGCATTTTGGGAGCGTGGCATCACCTGAAAATACATCTCTATTTGTTATTTGTGTCGATGTCATTATTAAAATGCAATAATGTAATAATAATAAATTATAATAATCCTGTTATAAGCTAACGTTATAATGTATATGCTGTTGTATGTGTACTTATAAATTAAATTTATAAGTATACATTTTATACATTTTATTTCTTGAACAGAAAATCTCGTACTTAAAGACTATTTTGTTTCGGGCCTTAAAACAAACTTTACTTGTGTTTACCTTGAAAGTGATCACGTGATGATCTTTACATAGTGGCGGTAACATCACATTCCAAATGACACCTCCTCTCATATTCACTTTGAGAAACTGTTGCATTGTCAGTGTTCGTTTTCCATTCAATTTATTCTCTAAAACAGAAAGATTGTAACTGGTGCTATTTTTACACAGTTTTGCTATAGTAATGAACATAATTATTCATTTACTCTTAACATTAATCATACCTAATAACAAAATAAGAAATAAAATAACGAATAAACTTACGTATAGTGACTTGTGCCCCAATTGTTTCTAAAAGTAAGAAAATATCCGACGCAAACCAGTGGTGCTTGTTCTTGATCATGAGATTCCCTGCAATTGATGCCACCTACAAATACAAAGATGATGCAGCTGCTGTAAATCTGTTACACTCAGATATCTTAAGAGCTTAACACAAGTTTCCTTAACTTACATTTCTTACAGGAATATGTGCAACATTTAGAACATGGTCGTATATCTTCTTCAGATATCCAAAGCCTTCTTCGTTAGCTACTGTTTGTAGTATCTTCAAAAACTCTGTGAGAGTCGTTCCTGCATTTACTATACAGTTCTGGTCAATTATGTACCCTTTAAGTTCTTGCACTCCACTTATGTCTATAAGAATCCGAGGGTTGTCTTCTAAGGGATATACTCCTGCAACACAAATTCCATGAATCTTAATCGTGTCTTCTAAGGGTCTTCACACACTTTCATTCTTATCATCACTTTCATTCTTTCATCTTTACCAAAAAATAAATAAACTAACCTCTTGCAGTATTACCGCAGACAAGCATATAAGAATCATCACCTTCCCTTTCCAAAATCGTAAATATATCCTTCACTTCTTGTACTCGAACCCAAAGTCTAGTATCTTTTAATTTGATCTCTATAATGTGTCCTTTTCCAAATTCTTGATCTACAAAGCACCACTCACTATCCTCACAATTACTTTTATCACAGGCTTCACCAGTTTTTTTACAGATTTGTAGATCTTCAATATCTTGGAGCTTGATTTGTCTTGGAGCGTCACTGGCAAACTTTTTGAAAGCCTGCATGATTGGTCTGTAGCCGGTACAGCGACAAACGTTGCTACCTAATGACTTTTCAACTTCTAGCATTGTGATATTAGGATTTCCTTGAAGGAGACTGCAAAATTAAATTCATCATCATCTACCTAGCCTTTTCCCGACTATATTGGGGTCAGCTTCCAGTTTAAATGGATGCAACTGAATACCAGTATTTGACATGTAGCGACTGCCTATCTGACTTTAACAACTCAGTTACTAAAATAACGTATGTTTAGTAACCTTAACTGCTCCGCCTTAAGCGCTTAACTATTCTTAAAGAGTCATAAAGAACCCTGTAAGAAATCGACTCGTGTGTGAAACACGTATCGATTTCTTACTTAAGCGGATTAGGTTACTAAATATACATCATCTATTGTATTTTATAATGGATTTCCGCCAAATCACGCCTGAGTCAATTAACTAACCCAGTTACGATACCCCTTGGTAAGACTTTCGGGCTTCTCACTACTCGTAATGACTGTCAAAGATCTACATTGACCACTGGGTCCAACGGCTTAACGTGCTTTCCGAGGCACGGAAAGGTCTCGATATGTAATGGATGGTCACCCATCCACGGACTGACCTCGGCAACGTAGCTTAAACACTGGATCTACCAGTGCGGCTGTAATTATTTAGCCACTAGCCCATAGACTGCAAATTATATTAGTGGATAAAAAAAATGTAGTTGCATTTCGAACACAAACGTTTTTCTACTAATAAACAAGAAACATGCAAATTGTACTTTTGTTGATTAACCTCCTTTGCATTCTTATTTTTTTTATCTTTTGTCTGCTATTTACATTTTTTTTCAACATTACAATCCAACCAGTTTTACTAAATGAATGTAATTTTAATATTAATTTATTTTCCTTACCCATGCATCGACATAACCCACGCAGGTGAACAGTATCCACACTGAGAACCATTTTCGTTAGCCAGAGTTCTCTGCAGCTCGTGATAGCCCTTCTGCCTGTTGCCCAACCCTTCGATAGTGGTAATCTCCAAACCGTGGCATGATGTTACTGGCATCATGCACTATCAAGCAAAATAATAATTAAACAACGCCCAGTAGCGACACATAGAATAACATAGAATAATATTATTACTTACATAAAACAACATGGGCCCTATACCACAAAATTTTCTAGTCTACAATTCTACAAAATTGCTAAATTGTAAAAAAAATTGCGTATCTCCACAGATATAAATCTAACTAGTTAACGCGATTGTATGTACTTCGCGTGTCAAAAAACGGAGTAAAATTACGATCAATGATCGTAATCTGAGCTTTTCATTTAGCATTATCGATACCGAAAATCCACCAAAATTTAGAAAAATGCCTTTTTATGCCATACTGAGCTGTAAAGACTGTATAGAAAAAGTTGGCCGAGGCATTGGAAATGTTTTCTTTCATTGGAAATTTGTTTTTAAATTGTGTATGAAAAAGTGGCACGCTTGGTTTTCATACAGATGGAGGGACTTGCGTTATCTAGTTAGATTTATATTTGTACGTATCACAGAAATTTCTAATATTATGGATCAATTACAATTTCCAATATAAACTTGTTGCACATTTTTAAAAGCGTATCACAAAGCATGAGAACTATGTATAAATTGTAGACTTATTTATTTATTTATTGATAAGACACTTCAACGACTTACTCACTAAAACATACATAAACATAGATCAATTAAAGTTTTAGGTATTGTGAATTCGTCACTTACAGAAGTGCACAGCACTAGCATAGAACGTAATGATTAAAGGACGTATAAATGATACCGTTAGTTGAATTGGTTACAAGTTACAAAATAAAATAAAACAAAGCAAAAACGAGCTATGTTCACAAATACAAACGATGGGAAGCATTTAACATCATCATCATCATCATCATCATATCAGCTGAAAGACGTCCACTGCTGGACATAGGCCTCCCCCAAGCATCGCCACTTCGACCGATTCTGTGCTTCCCGCATCCACCGAACTCCTGCGGCCTTTACTAAGTCATCGGTCCATCTTGTGGGAGCATTTAACAGTTTTTTTTACAAATAACAAAAAGACTTAAAAAGAAGTAAATAGAAGTGGATACAATTTTAATATTAATAGGCGGCTCGTGTCGCACAGAGGTCTTGAGACTCTGAGCTGGTAAAAAGTCTCGTACGGAATAGACGGAAAGGGTTAGAGTAGATATCGATGCTATTTATTCGTGTAGCGAATTTATTATAGTTTCCCATTAGACGGGTCATGGGTGCGTTGCTACCAAGGTTAGTACGACTTGTAGTTGTGGCAAAGGTAATGGTTTCGCGACCATCTAATAGTTTTCTGTCGAGGTACAGCTATATTTAATTCCGCCAGGGGATCGGGAACATTTAGCAAATCGTTAATGATCTTATAAAGTAGGATTTGGTCTGTTACGTCTCTTCGGTGTTCAAGTGAACACATTTTGAAATGACTTAGTCTATCACCGTAACAAGAATCACGTGGACAGCTAGGGCTTCTAACACGAAGATATCTGGTGAAGCTTCTTTGGATACGTTCAATTCTATTTACGTGAACACGGTAAAAAGGGTTCCAAACTGGAGATGCATAGTCCAGTAGACTCACAAGAGTATTAAAGAGCACCTTCAGGGTAGAGATAGACTGGAAATCTCGACATATTCTTTTTATAAAGCCAGACATTTTTGCAGCTTTGGCAGTGATATTGTCAATGTGTTTGACGAATGTGAGCTTACAGTCGAGCTGGACTCCCAATTGTGTTCACTGTTTGTAATGTTACCCCATTTATTGAGTATATATGTGTAAGGTTTTTCGATTACAATAGTGTGGCTTAGAGTTTTCAGTGACCTGAATTACCTGACCCCTCTTCCGCTCTTCTTCTTTGTAAGAGGGGTCAGGTAATGCAGAGTACTGACTGTACACGACAAAGAAAATTATACTTGTAAAGTTTTGTGTATAGGGCCTTAAAATTATCTTAGATCAACTCTTACAATGAACAATTCCATTAACAGATTTCTCTTCGAAATCCTTAAATATTTTTTTGATAAATTTTATTCATAAATTGAGGCACAACAAATATCACAAGCAAAGATCAACCTAAGTGGCGTGCAATTAAAGTGCCCTTTATCCAGCAGCTGACAGCTAGACTCACTTGTAACACAAAGGCTGATGATAATCATAATGGTGATGATGAATAAGCATAGCCAGTTCGACTACTAACCGCGTTGACCGCGTACGGCGTGGCAGAGGGGCGCTGGACGTTGACGATGCAGGCTCCACAGCCGCCTTCACGACACATGTACTTGGTGCCATGGAGCCCTATGTACAACCGCAGGTAGTCCAGTAGCGTCGTATGCGAGCTTACATCGCATTCCGAAACTAGCACAAAAATATTTGAACGATTCATTAGTATTCCCAACTAGGTGATGACGATTGTGTAATTATAATCCAAAAGAAAAGTGGTATTTATTCTTGATATTGAGTAAAGAATAAAATAATAAATAATAATAAAAAAAATACATACCACAATATTCCACGCCGTTCACTTTAAATTTTATAGCTGCCATAATTGAACATCGACTTACTTCATCAGCACGATTTTAAGTATTAACACAGCTATCCTAAACAGCTGCACTTTTTATCGAAAAATAAACATTGGTTACCTTCATTATGTATTTGATAAACATTTATTTGAATTTCATATGTAAAGTTCTACTATCTTAACGACTTTATTAGTACCACCTGGTGTATGACTTAAAAAAGACGTCGTCGAGGAAAATCTAGATAAATAACCAGTCAAACTCTAGTAGTAGACTATTTAAATTACATTAAATTATTTGCTTAGACTACGAAGTTAGTTAGTTGCAAAAAACTTAAAAGCTATGTTAGTGTATAACAAATGAGATCAATTTATGTCGCGGACGGATACTATAACACTACAACTTTATAAATAATTAAACAAAACTTAACTAACATTGACTACAAACACCACATCATAGGTACAGTAAAAGCAGTATGGCATCATCATTTCATCATCATCATTTCATTTATTTGCATACCATAATTGTGTTTAAAAGATGTTACATAAGGCTTAAAACTAAAGGACAGTTATGGACCCTGTTAGGGCACAGCAACATAAGTATTAACTTACAATTACAATTTAAAAAAAAAAATAACATAGAAACATAACAATTCTTATAAAGGAGATAGTTTTTTTGGGCCCACTGTTTTGTAAAGAATATTAATCGCATTTTGCCTAAAAGAATGTAACCGATTAATCATTTAAAATTATTGATTTTTTGATAAAGTCTAACCGGGATCACGAAATCGTAATAAAAAGATAATGTTTTGATAATGCACTCAATTGATTCAATTCCAGCTATTGACGTCAATGTCAAAAATGCATGTATTGAAGCGTTTTTAGCAATATTATGCAAAAAAATATTATTTAAATAATTAAAGCTCGATGTGGTAACCAAATCTGTTTTTAATAAGTAAAAAAATAAACCATTGACGATACAGCAGGTTTCCACCTGTGTCTAATATTAATTTTAAGTTTATTTATTCTGCGTAAGAAAGTATTTTAAAAATTAACTTGAAACGGAATGTAGTTTTGGTTGCTTGTCAGTTTGACTCTAGTGATGTCAAAATCAGAATCAGAATCAGAATCAGAATGCTTTATTTGTAAACATAGGTCAAATTACAACAGTGTGCGAGATGTTACAGATTGGTAGATCCCCTATGTTTTGCCTACAGGCGTACAAATATATTAAATTATTAACATTGTAGAGTTTTTTACTTTTTAGCACAAATTTAACTTTTAAGATAATATAATATATCATAAGGTGGTAGAATAATGTAAACTTTCATAATAGTAATAAAGTCATATATGTACATGCATGTCAATACAAATATAAAATACAATCAGTTTCAATAAATGTCAAATAGATTAAGTTACATGTCAATGTTAATGCTAATGTCAAACAAAATTCAAAATCGTCAAAATGTGTGAGTTGATGCACAATTTTCTGAAGCAGTAATTATAGAATTATCGCCCAAATATTCCTGTAGTGAGTAATAGCATTTATTTATCAAAATTTTTAATAGTTCTGTTTTGAAATTGTCCAGATTTAACGTTTTTATTTTTTCAGGTAGTTTGTTATATATTATTTTGGCCATACAGAAGGTACTTTTATTCATTAGCGCAGTTTTGCCGTATGTCACTTCGAGTTCTGACTTATTTTGATCACGTAATTTTCTGTAGTAACTTTTATTAGCTATTTTGTCATATTACATCATAATCGTCATATAACATATTAGTTTCGAATATGTACAGCGATGGCAAGGTAAGAATTTTTAGACGTATAAAGTCATCGGTTTACAACTGTCTGTGCTTTTAAGGCCACACATAATTCTGACGCATCTTTTTTGGGCTCTGAATACGAGTTCTCTATCTACTGAGTTGCCCCAGTATAGTACGCCATATCTGAGTGTTGATGCAACATAGCCGTGATAGGCTGTTAGTACGGATTCTAGGCTCACTATTTTTGATAACTTATAGAGAACATAGGCAAATTTATTAAGTTTTTTACATACTTCGTCTGTCTGGGGTCTCCAAGTCAAATTGTTGTCTATATTAAGACCAAGAAATTTAGTAACAGTAGTCGATTCTATTTTTGTCCCTAAATAATTAATGTCAAGGATTTTGTTTGGAATCCTTTGATAAAAATGCATAATTTTAGTCTTTTCTAAGTTTATAATTAGATTATTGTTGTCAAACCATGATATAATTCTATTTAATGTCGTATTTATTTCATTTTCATAATTATTGGGATCATCACACTTAATAATTACGGTGCTATCATCGGAGAATAGTACCATGGGGTAGTTTATTTGCCTCGGAAGGTCATTTATGTAGAGCAAAAAAAAATCAAGTCACATACGATCAGGAAACGTTATTTAAAATAACGTTTTTAAATCTTTTCTCACAGTTATCGACTTCTCGTTCTTGTTAGCACAACATTTTGTTCGGAATAAAAATGAAATGAGAACGCTTTGAAAAACCGGTTTATTCCGCAGGACGCAGCTGCGCATGGTTCGTGCCCCGACAAGCTTGTTTTAGTTAAATTGTACTTATCTTCATTTCATAACATAATTAATTCCAATATATGCTTGCCGCTTACGTATTGATTAACGTTGTGTTGCGAGTTTCTTATCGATCAACTCAAACATGGTTAAAAACGGTTAAAAACGTTTTTATTAACCGAGAACAATTTAAATTTTGTTCTTTTTCAAAAACGTTTTAATAACGTTCCGTTCGAACGTAAAGGAAACAAATCGTTCTTTAGGTTTTTAAGACGAAACCGTTTAAAAAAATATACCGAGCCCTGATGACGATATTAATGACAAATTACACGTTATCAACTGACAGCACTAACCCACAGAACATATATTTTCAGTTTGGCAGAATAGTCGACATCGGCTTTGCTTGCCATATAATAAAAATAGAATAGAATATATTTTCAGTCTTAATAAAACTCTGTGACTCTGTACATCACAGTATTTTGGCGGTTTATTACACGAAATATATCTATCTAAAATGGTAACCAATAGCTCGATGTATCCGTATGATTGCCACACTGGATCCTTAAAAATGTACGGCACCCAAAGTTTTGTGAGCATTTTTAACAGCTCCAATGGACTAAGGCTGTAAAATATTTTTTTTCTATATTAAGAATTTTACAAACCTGTTCCATAGTAGCAGAAATAAATTTTATTCCCCGATCCGTAGCTATTGTTTCCGGAATACCAAATCTTACTATGAACTGTCTAACAAATGCATCTGCAATGGACACCGTTTCTTTGTTTGGCATAGGTATATCTATATATTGAACTAGTGTGGCAGTGTTGGTGGTATTTAAGAGGGTTTACGTTGTACGGTATTTCATACAAACTTTCAAGCCCTTATTTTTCGAAATGACTGAACCGATTTTAATTAAACTTCATACACATATATTATGCAGGATATAAAGGTCTAAAAACTTAGTTAAGAACATTTTTGAAATGTCTTATTTATAAACAGATAACTGGAATACTCTGTTTCTATGGAAAATTTTAAATCGGTCTAATTTGGCTGTAACACTATTTTTCGAAGATGTTCTTAACTAAGTTTTTAGACCTTGTATCCTGCATATGCGTATGAAGTTTCATTAAAATCGGTTCAATCATTTCGAAAAACAAGGTGTAACGTTGTGCAACTGAATAGTCGAGTGTTGCTATAATGATATTTAGTAAGTTACTGATCACAACACTAAAACACATGTCACAACACTATCTGTCTCAGTATAGCTCTTGGCTCTGTCATTTGACTTCCGTTTACTGTACTGGTGACAGCTAACCTCTAAGGTCAGCTATGAGCCCCGAATCTAGGGCGAGTTCCTCATTATCCTACTGTGTACTATAAACTATTATATAGTGTGCCATCTGCCGTGATCTTTGTATCCTTCCTTCTGCTATCTGCTATGATCACGTTACCTTGTGTTTCACTTAACCTAATTTACCATCTGCGAATGTGCCACGCTATCTCTGCACTATCTCTCTCTGCCTGTAAGCCGCTGCGATGTGTTAAGCTTCCGCCTACTCCGCTTTCCATACCGTTCCTTGGTCGCTAAATGGGGTGAAGCTGACACATCACATGCGGCCTGCCGCTACTCGCACTGCACCGCTAACATGCGCTTTCTCACGCGCCTTGCAGGGTTCACCATACGGGTTGAGGGCAGGACCCCTTACTAGTTCCTGCCGGCTACCTCAACCTAACGCGTAGCAGTACTGCACGCCTACCTACGGCCTACCGCCGAAAGCCTGTGCTAAGCAGGCCACGTCTCCACGTGCTACCGACGCTCACTACCTGGCGTCCTACGAGGGCCGTCCGCCCTACTACTGCGGAGCCTGTGCTGACAGGCCCCCACGTCTACCACGTGCTGCCAAGGACGGTACCCTTCCTATCTATCTATAAGTGCGAGAGCTCAGAAACAGTGTACAGGACCTGATCCGCGACCTAGCCGTGTTCTATCCTAATATACGTATTAACTTTTATAGCTGTTTCTTTTCTTCTACCTAACTACCTACCTATCTCTTGGCAGCCTGCGCAGCCTACCCTGTGCAGCCCTAGCTGCCACAGTGGCGCCCAACTCTAAAACTATCCTACCAAACCTAACACGCTGACCTGACTGAGCCCTCGCACTCACTTTCCTCGCTACACATCGTAGCGGTATAGTTTTAAGTTCTAGCTATTGTATAACCTATTGTGTCTACTAATTATGTGTATCTACTACTTCTGTACATAATGGGAACTCACCTGATGTGTAACTCTTGTGTAATTTAATTTTTTTTTAACTTTTATCTCTGTGCTGGCAGCGGTGAAGTGCATATTTTTCTAAAAAGTGACTTGTGACTTCTAAAATCAACTATGGATAGCTACCAAACCATAATTAACCTAAATCTATGATAAAATCAACTACTTACAAACATTGTGATTATAAAAATAATAACCTAACCTAACTTCTAACTGCAAAACTCAAACTTGATAAACCTTCATACATCTTTTAAATGCAACATAACTCCATAATTACAATCTAAATAACTTATCTACTCGCTCACAAATAAAAAACAACAAAAATATATAACTACTGTGGCCAAAATTAAACACTAAGGACAGCTATCACTATGAATAAACTACCAAATAAAATAAACTTCATTGCTAACTACTACTGTTTGTCCAATCACTATTAGCTAAATTAATTACTACTTACTACAATAAAATAACACTACCTACCCAATTAATACTACAATACATTCAATGGCTGGTTAAAATAAACTGAAATTGAACTTGAATTGTTTCCCAGTCTACCTACATAATTAACAACAACTTATTTACTCACTTCACTGACAAACTATAACAATACCCAGTGTTGCAATACTACTACTACATGGAAACAATCAATTGCCTAATAAATAATTGGCACAATTGCTATAAAATATTAATGAATAAAATAAAAAACTACCTACACATAACCAAAAAATTTAACTTATGCCTAAATATTGTATTAACTATAACCAACTATACCTACTACTATTTCCTATCTATATACATACATTCATACATATAAATCAAAACTGTATCTGACACTAATACTGAATTGTTGTCAAAATTACTTATAAAACTACTACAACAATTACTTATAAAACTAAACCAAACTAAATTCAATATCAACTAAACCTATGCTATCACATATACAACTGACTACCAGTAATGAAACAACAGATCAACCCCCACTAACACTCTAACCTACCACTACTAAACTTAACTAACATTCTAACCTACTAACCTACCACCAATAACTAAACCAATCCTGCCCTATAAACTACTACAAGTTGCACACACCCACTACAACTACCTACCTACCTACTGTATCTACATATTATAACCAACAATTATATAATATCTACACTTCAACTATTTGGAAAATCCAAACGGTTCTATAGGATGATGGCCTACCCCATCCATCTTATGCTTCTTTCTTTAACTATTGGCCCTACAGCCACAGTTGTAATTGATAATGGCCCTACCCCATTTATCACCTACCCTCTATAACTATTGGTCTACAACCATAGTTTAAAAACGAATGATGGCCCTACCCCATTATTCACCTACCTTCCATAACTATCGGCCTAACAGCCTAGTTGTAATGATCATAATGGCCTACCCCATTGATCAGTAGGTTTGCTTTATCAATTGGCCCTACACCATTGGTAACCCTAAGCAACCTAATTCTACTAACCTATCTACATAATAATATATGTACTATCTATAAATTCTAAAGAGCGGTGTAACTCTATAAACAAGCCCTTACAGCAGCGGATGGTTACTGCCTAAATAAGCCTAAACCAAATCACCTATCTATCACTTATATATACTCTACGCAGCGGACGGTTACTGCCTAAATAAGCCTAAACCAAACTATCTATCTATCACCTATGTATACTATAAGCAGCGGACGGTTACTGCCTAAATAAGCCTAAACCAAATTATCTATCTATTACATAAATATATTCTATGGAGCGAATGGTTACTCCCTAAAAAAGTCTAAACCAAAACTATCTATTTATGTAAACTGTCTATCTATGTAATTGTTGGTATTCCTATGCAGTTTAGGGAATTTTGTACTGAATAAAACCTACACTACTGGTTACTAAGTACTATGGACTAGACTCTAATTTCTCTTGTGTGTGCAATATACTATTGGGACTTTGGATGTAACTACAACAGTAATCTACCTACTTGTTGAAATCTGATCTGTTGCTAGTATATCTATTCTATTATCCATGATTATATCTAATGATATGGAAACACTAATAACTATCATTTTAAATAATAAAATCTAACTATACCTAACATACAAATAAATACATTTATTAAAAAAATAAAATAAAAAAAAAACTACTATTTTGTACTGTGGACTACATCCTAATTTCTAGTCTTGTTTGATTATACTATAGGGACCTAGATTGCATTTACCTACAACAGTAATCTACTCACTCAATAATCTACTCCCATAACTATTCTATTATCTCTGATATTATCTAAAGATGTTATGGGAATACTTATGATTATTAAATCTATGAATAAAATAAAACTATACTACATACTAAATAAAACTATTATCTATAACTAATAACAAACTATATCTACTACCTAAAACTATCCTTAACATAATGCTGCACTGGCGCTATTTTAGGGAATGCTGTTGATCCCAAGGGATGACTATTTATTATTGCATAGCAGGTCACTATTATAACTACCCTTAGCTATTGTGTTTGTCTATCTGATAACTAAATGCCCAAAGTACATACTAAAATTAAATCTAATACTTTGGCATTCTAACTACATGTGTATACATACCTAACTACACCTACAAGTACACACTGAACTCACTTACCTATACATACCTAAAGCCAGTATACCTAATACACTACATCTCTACTCACATGTAGGAATACTACTAATAACACTGGCACCGGCTACTAATAGAACACTACCGACTGAGATACACTTGCTCTAACACTTGTGTATTTCTTTGCTTGCTGTCTGTTAATCTTGAGTGATCTATCTAACTAGTTTCACTCATGGCTGCTGAGTATGGTTCCAGTCTTTTCTATTATTGGACTGGATACAGACTTGTGCTATGGATTAGACAGCAAGTGGGAAGTGGTAGTTCTAGCGGATTTTGGTATAGCTAAAATCCTCTCTCTGCAGCCGGGGTACTGTAACGTTGTGCAACTGAATAGTCGAGTGTTGCTATAATGATATTTAGTAAGTTACTGATCACAACACTAAAACACATGTCACAACACTATCTGTCTCAGTATAGCTCTTGGCTCTGTCATTTGACTTCCGTTTACTGTACTGGTGACAGCTAACCTCTAAGGTCAGCTATGAGCCCCGAATCTAGGGCGAGTTCCTCATTATCCTACTGTGTACTATAAACTATTATAATAGTGTGCCATCTGCCGTGATCTTTGTATCCTTCCTTCTGCTATCTGCTATGATCACGTTACCTTGTGTTTCACTTAACCTAATTTACCATCTGCGAATGTGCCACGCTATCTCTGCACTATCTCTCTCTGCCTGTAAGCCGCTGCGATGTGTTAAGCTTCCGCCTACTCCGCTTTCCATACCGTTCCTTGGTCGCTAAATGGGGTGAAGCTGACACATCACATGCGGCCTGCCGCTACTCGCACTGCACCGCTAACATGCGCTTTCTCACGCGCCTTGCAGGGTTCACCATACGGGTTGAGGGCAGGACCCCTTACTAGTTCCTGCCGGCTACCTCAACCTAACGCGTAGCAGTACTGCACGCCTACCTACGGCCTACCGCCGAAAGCCTGTGCTAAGCAGGCCACGTCTCCACGTGCTACCGACGCTCACTACCTGGCGTCCTACGAGGGCCGTCCGCCCTACTACTGCGGAGCCTGTGCTGACAGGCCCCCACGTCTACCACGTGCTGCCAAGGACGGTACCCTTCCTATCTATCTATAAGTGCGAGAGCTCAGAAACAGTGTACAGGACCTGATCCGCGACCTAGCCGTGTTCTATCCTAATATACGTATTAACTTTTATAGCTGTTTCTTTTCTTCTACCTAACTACCTACCTATCTCTTGGCAGCCTGCGCAGCCTACCCTGTGCAGCCCTAGCTGCCACAAAGGGCTTGAATGTTTGTATGAAATACCGTACGATGTAAACCCTCTTAAATAACGCGACTACATCGAGTAAAAGGCACCTGGAGAGAAAACGTACCTTTATTTTATTTTATTTACTTGAGTAACGAGTTAAAATATCGAACCGCATCACTATCTGACACTGTCAAAAATACAAGTGTGAAGTGTTATCAACATTCACTTTATTTTTTCAGTTTCTTTCGAATAGCATGAAATTGATATTTCTGTTTTCCAGTGTGGATGTATTATAATGAATATGGAATCTTCAAGACGGACAGCATTTACTCCAAGGTTGTTGTGTTATTGTTCAGTAAGATTTCAACGCAATGTGCGAAGATATTTTCACCAAAGAGAACAATACAAATATTTGTTCTCAGTATTCCCGTTAGACAAACTATAATTAGTACTACCACTAAAATCTAGAGATCATATGGAACAAATCAACCATGCGTTTCATTGATATCCGCTTCAATCTTTGGAGGGCCCAATCGCCGAACAAGAAAATTGAGAGAGCTGTTGTAGTAAATTCAATTTAAATTAACTAAAAATAAAAAATTATAGAGAATATAAAGTTAAAATGGTAAAAGCTAGGTCATAATTCATCATAATTAATATAAAAAAATCAAGATCAGTCAAATAAAGAACAACAAAGAAAAAAAGAAAAAATTAATAAAATAAAATAGTAATAATAATAAACTGTCACAATTACAATAATTAATTAATAATTAATCGGGATCATCATTGTCTAGTTACTATATGTAAGGATTTTATTCCAAGATCATCATTTAAGTATTCATTCATATCATAGTAGGTTTTGCTTAATAGAAATAGTTTTAATTTATTAATTAAACAATTATTATTATTTATGTTCCTAATTTGTTCCGGTAGCTTATTATATAATTTTATTGACATTACATAAGTACTTGAGGAATGCATTTTTAGTCGTGATGTTGGAATGTTTAGTCTGGTTTTGTGTCTTCGTATAATTTTAGTTTGTATGTCTTCTCTTTTTGTATAGAATTCCGGATATCTCCGTACAAATTTACAAGATTCAAAAATATAGAGGCAGGGTAAGGTTAAAATTTTTAGTTCTTGGAAGTGGGGTTTACAACTATCAGTAACATCTATGTTAACTAAAGTCCTGATAAGTTTTTTCTGTAGGGTAAATAATAAGGGCGCGTCAGTACTATTACCCCATAAGATGATACCATATTTGAGCCATGCATGCATACGGTACGCGTAATACGTGACTCGCGCGTTTTTTAGGTCAGTTGTTTTTTTGATTTCGTGGAGGGCGTACGAAAATTTTGACAGCTTTGCTCTTAATTTTTGGATGTGCGACTTCCAATTAACGTGCGAGTCTATGTCTAGGCCTAATAAAGTGAACTTAAGAACTACTTCTAGTTTAGAGTCTTTGAAGCTAAAATTTATATCGATTGGTGCTTTTTGGCGGGGGTGAAACGTCATTATTTTGGTCTTAGTAAAATTTATTTCAAGATTATGTTCTGTCATCCAATTTGTTGTAGCGTTAAGTACGGAGTTCAATTTATCATTTACATTAAGGCTAGAATCACATGAGGTAATTATTGATACATCATCCGCAAACAAGACACAAGGTTCATCAATATGGTTAGGAAGGTCGTATAGGTACACAAGGAATAGAAAACCGCCTATTACGCTTCCTTGTGGGATTGGAGCTTTGATTGTTGCGTTGACGGACCTGAAAAGTTCTATTTCTTTTTTTTGTGGTTAAAATACTCTATTTCTACTAGTTGTTCCCTTTGTTGTAGATACGACGCAAACCATTCGTATTCGTAATATGTCAAATTGCACCCTATCATAAGCTTTTGTGATATCAAGCAGTAACCCTATGGCGTATTTTTTAGTGTTGATAATATCAAGAGCTTTTTGTATGTATTTATAGACTGCCAAGGTGTTGGATCGGTTTTTTCGGAAACCGTTTTGACAGTCGGTAAATAAGTTATATTTTTCACAAAACGCGTAAACTCTATTGCACATGGCTTTCTCAAATATTTTTGATACTGTTGGTAAGAGGGCTATGGGACGGTAATTACACACATCAAAAGTGTCTAGGGATCAAGCATTTTTATGCGGATTTCTTGAGATTGAGATGTGGCTTTGTAATAAATTTATGATTTTATAAATTTATATGGATCCTTTTTGGTGCATTTCATAATTTGAATCAGGAACTGTGAATCAAATTCGAGTAAAAGATGAAAATCAGCTGTCAATATTTTCCCTATAAAAACATACAACGCATTGAAGACATTATTAGTGCTACTGTTTCCCTACTACTGATTAAAACCAACGTTATTATGGAGCAGCGACGTCATTTAAGCAGGGAAGAAATGCTCAGAGCCGTGGGAATGATAGAAGCTGGTTCCCGGCAACGTACTGTGGCTTTAGCTCTGAATACAAGTCAGAGTGTTATCAGTCGACTTTGGACACGTTACCGAAGCACTGGTACCGTGGCTGAGCGCCATGGAGGACGGTATCGCTGCACCACACGGAGACAAGACCGATACATTCAAATCTTAGCTCGAAGAGCTCCAACAATAACCGCCATGATGTTAGCCGTGAGGCTTCATCACTCTTCAGGGAACTTAATTAGCGACCAAACAGTCAGAAACCGCTTGCATGAAGTGAACCTTCATTCCCGAAGACCGCTACGGGTACCACCTATAGCAATGCACAATCGTAGGATTCGATATCAATGGGCTCTTGAACACAGAAATTGGGCAGAAGAACAATGGCGTTTCGTGTGCTTTTCTGATGAGTCTCGTTTTGGTATGAGACCGGATACAAGACGTATACGACACTGGAGAACCCCTGGACGCCAACAGCGATTAAAATCCTGCCAGGAAGTCCATCCTTATAGTGGTGGAACCATCATGGTATGGGCGGGTATTTGGATCGGCGGAAGAACTGAGTTGATTTGGATTAGAGGCAACCTCAACGCTCAAATTTATGCTGAGACGATTGTATCAGACGTCATCGTTCCTCTACAAGTGCAAATCGGTCCCTTATTTCAGTTAATGCATGATAATGCACGACCGTACACCGCAAGAGTTGTAAGACAGACTCTCGCCGCAGCTAACATCAATGTCCTGCCCTGGCCTGCTCAGTCGCCAGACTTGAACCCGATTGAGCATGCATGGGATATGCTACAGAGAAGAGCTCTGCCGAATATGGAGGGTATCCAGTCGCAAGAAGACCTTTTTTTGTTGTTGCAACGAACATGGGCGGCCATTCCACAGCGTGATTTGGATGAACTCATTTTGAGTATGCCAAACCGATGTTCTTGTGTTGTTAGTGTTCGCGGTAGAAACACGGATTATTAATTGTTTAAGTTACCCAATAAAATTTTAAAGAAAACTGTTATTTCAGTCTTTTTTTCGAACTTTAATGTTAGTGGTTCAAATGTCAAAAATCCCTTTATTAGGAAAATGGCAAATTTCTTTATTAATGCAAAGGTGACTTGGTTTATCGTTACTGTGACAAACGAAAACACTTTATTTGATGAATCCTTAAAGAAAATTTTAATTAATATCAATCAGGAGAAAAGTTATTGCAAAAATATATGTTGATCCCTAGACACTTTTGATGTGTGTATTTGGGTCAGTTTTTAATTTTTTCTTGTATACTGGTTTAATAAGGGCCTTTTTTTAAAGATTCGGAAACGCACCTTCCTCAAATGACTGATTTATTAATTTGTAGAATGGTAAGGTTAATTCATCTGCACATTGCCTCAATAGGGTCGGTGGGAGCTCGTCAATACCATAGCTCAGTTTATTTTTTAAGTTTTTTATTATTGCGTTCACCTCGTACGGATCTTCTGGGCTTAGAAAAATTGAGTTCTCAGTAGAGGAAATCGCTGCCGGGGTTCTTTTTGGGTTGCCGCCACTAGAATTCGGGCTAACATGACCAATAGAAGCGAAAAAATTATTAAAAGTATTGGCTATCTCTTTGGACTCTAAAGTAATGCTATTATTTGTTTGTAAGGTTATATTATATTTTTCACGTTTGATTATCTTATTTGTTCGTTCATTAATAATTCCCCACATTGTTTTAACCTTATTATTTGATTTTATAATTTTATTATTTATAAGTTTTTTTAATATTTTCTCGTATTTTTTATAATATTTTGTCAAAATTGGGTTTTTTGTTTTAGTTACTAATATGTTTAATAATCTTTTATTTTTGCAAGAGTTTTTTATTCCTTTAGAGAGCCAGTATTTATTATATTTAGATTTTAATTGAATTTATTCAATCAATTGACATCATATTCCCCTGCCGATTCACCGTACTACTCCACTGACGTGCAGCTCAGTGAACCGCCCAAAGATCATGCTGTCAAGTCGTGTTGCAAACCCAGCATTAAGGTGTTAAGTGCTTTTCCATAGGCTCCACTTTTTTCCTCTTATCGCATATAAATCGCACGTTTTGTCTTGAGAAAACATACCTGACGCACTTCAGAATCTAGGAAGCCTCAGCAACGCTATGAATGCATTATTGTACTGAATACGCAACGCATTATAGGCTTTCTGGGTAAAGTTAACCCTCAGGCTGCTGGTGTAAAAAGTTTGACAGAAGGGCTGCATAAAATAACTTTAACATCCACTGAGCATTTAGCAAAACTGCGAGCCAACATGTTACCCCTTACAATTCTTGCCCTACGTTTTCTTTCAATGTCCATATCATCATTGAAATCTTCGTTGACTACAATATATGACCCAACTAACTGCTTGACTCTTTTTAAGGCTGAATCTGTCCATATCATCTTTCAAATCTTTGGTGACTATATGACCTAATTACTTAAAATGCTTGACGCTTGTTAAGGCTGAATCATCAAGCATCTCCGAGGAACATAGTGTGGGCTCTTGTTTTTCTCAACAAAGACCAACAGTTGACTCATAACAGAGTTATACCTCAGATCATGTCTTTCTTCTCATGCCACTTATCGACGGGCTGATCAACATCATGTTGTTGGCGTAACTGATGTTATTAACGCATGTGTCATCAATGCGACATCCAACATAAGTGTTACTCAGCTCCTCGATCAGTTCATTTACATAAACATTAAATTTCATCTGATTTGCATACCAGTAAGACAAGATAGCTATTAGTTTGGCAGGGACACCATTTCGCTGTAGATTTCTCCATAATATTCTGTAATCAACCAGATCAAATGCTTCAGAGAGGTTCGGGAAACATGCCTATATAGGTAGTATTTTGCGGTCGGTATAGTATTTGACAGCGTGTTTCAACGTTAGTATAGCACTCTGGGTAGATAGCCCTTGCTGAAAACCAAACAGTGCATCATGCAGTCTGAGATGACCAGCGAGGTGAGTCTCAAGCACCCTGTCAAATACTTTACCGATAATAATTGTGGCTAATGAAATTGGTCTATAGTTGTTATTGTCCACGTGTCTCCTGTCCTTCTCATAATAATAGGCATTACTTCTGTTTCATCAAATCCTGTGGTAAATAGGCATGACTTATACACACATAATACAATAATGTCAGCACACGACGCAGACGAATACCGGAAAATGTTCTTGCAATGTTGCAAATGTATGTTGCAAATGCTGAACTTTTATAGAGTAATAGGTCAGATGTATTAGAGGGCAAGACAAATCAGCATCAGGCGCCTGCACTCTACAACTAATAGGTGATTCTACCTAAAAGTCGTCTTTAAATAGATTGGCTATTCCAGACTTATCACTGACTCCATCAATATTTACAGATAAATTAGGTTTACTATTTATTGTTATTTTCCATTTACCAAACTGCTTTCCGGAATGATGAGAAGCCATAATATCCATGACAATTTGTTCCTGGTAACAATCATTTGTAACTTTAATATACGCTGATGTTTGCTCTGATATCAGAAGAAAACACACCCGCCAGTTCATGTTTGGCCAATGATATCGAAACGGATTTCAACGGAAAATAAAAATATGGAACATACTGATTCATTCATGTTTAATTCAAGTGCACAGTCATAATATTATCCCCGTTATTAATTCTTATCTAAACAGTATTATATTATTATAGTTGTTGAAGTGAAAACTTCTCTAGCGGCGTTGTGCACTCTTTTTGGGATGGGTAAAAATCTTACGGTAAGGCAACGGATCTTACGGTTACGTGTCCGACCGTAATCCGTTGCCTAGTAACCGACAAATTAAAAATATCAAAATAAATAGTCTTTGACATTACTTAAAGATTGCGAGGTAAGAAATTTTACTTGTTATTTAAATTGTTTATTTATGTTAGACTATAATTATTTAAAAAATATACTACTACTACTAATGAATATTGTATTTCACCACATAAAATATAGTACTTTTATACTGATAAATAAAGTAATTCGTGCGAAATTATTCCCTAACCATTCCAAAATATTCAAAAATGCACAATGTTAATGTTCAAGTTTTCACTTCTGCCAGCACTCCCGTTGTTTTTTTTATTACATAATATCAGTTATTCGAAACCTATAACAATCGTAATGTGACTAATTGAACTTGAAATCCGCAGGATTTGTCGACGATAGCAGATAGTTTCTTTCAACGGTGTAGGGCCCATCTGGAAGATTAAAAAAAGTGTTAATCATCTTGGATACAAATGAATTAAATCATCCAAGTCATAATATAATTTTATAAATGGTTATCTGTTTACCTTCTTGGTACCACTGTGTCTTAGGAATGCCCGACTCAAGGCGAGCAGCAACAATAGCTTCCCTCATGGCAAAAGCTACAGCTACAGCCATGCAAATTGGAGGTTCACCGATACCTGAGCAGAGACGAAATAATACAAATAATTTTCTTGCTTGAAGAATTGCATGGCTAACATTCATCAAATCTCACTTACATTTAGATCCGAAGATAATATTTTCAGTAAAAGAATTTTTCCTAAAGTAAAGCCACCACTCCTGAGGAATGTCCCTGGCTAACGGTACATGGTAATCCCAGGTACGATCAGTTAAAAGTTCACCAGTCGGTGCGTAGACAAGATGCTCACAAGTCCAGTAGCCCAGTCCCATTATGAAGGCTCCTTCTACCTAAATGGGGATAACATTCATGAAATGCAGATTCGGTGGTGTTTTATACATTTTTTTGATAGAATATGCAATCTATTAATGAAATAAGGCTGCGGGCACAAAACCAGGGGCGACAACCTAAGAAGAGAGTAAGTAAGCATTACTCTTTTTTTATTCTTACAGTTTGTTTTTTTTAATCTAAATCAAATAATTTCTTGAAATGCTTACTTGGCCAATATCAATTTCGGGACTAACACTTTGTCCAGCATCTTCACAAAGATCTACCCTCACCAACTCAAACTGTCCGGTAAGTACATCTAATTCTACTTCAGCTAAAGTAACTCCAAAAACATCAAAGGGATATTCTTCGTCAGTTCTCGTGAACCCATGGGCTTGCAAGTCCACATTTTCGTTATAAGCTTTTGTTATCAATTCTTCCCAAGTAGGATTATCCATCTGCTCTCTGATTGGCCTCAATCTATCCAGGAGTTGTTGGCAAGCTCTTCTCACTCCTACAATTACATTTTGATTCATAATACTTCCTCCACCTAGCGAACAGTTTGGTGCAATTACAGTATTATTTTCTTTTATAATGATTTTGTCCACAGGAATGTTAAGCAAATAGGCTGCTACTTGAACTGCTTTAGTATTAATTCCTTGACCCATTTCTATGGCGCCAGTTGTTATAGCTACAGAACCATCTCCACGATATACTGATAAATTTATGTAAAAATTGAGTCCTCCAACGGGAGTCCATCTTAGGAAAGCGAATCTCAGTCCTCTTTTCTTCCATCTATTTTCATGGTTGAATTTGTTGACAATTTCTCTTCGTTTCATATAATCAGACTTTATAATAATGTTGTCAACCATTTCTTTTATGTCACTGCTATATTGCGCGTCTAGGTTGGCTAGTCTTACAGCTAAAGGATCCAGGTCCATCATGTATGCGGTCTGTTCCATCACAAGTTCTGCCATTGCTACGTGTTCTAGTGTTCCTGTTGAAATTTAAAATATATAAATAAACGAAATATGAAGAGTGTTTGTTGAGGAGAACATAGAACACATAGCCTTACCTGGTGATCTAGCCCAAGTATTCTTAGCCGTATCAGTTGTACAATCAAAGCTGGTATAGTTCCATCGAGCTCTGTTGTAGGCGTTATTGAATTGGCCGACGCCAAGCGAAGTGAATTGTTCGTTTGTTTTATATCCATTGTCTTCAAATACCTTGTAGTTGATGTACTGAATTACTCCGGATCTATTCACACCAGCCTAAGAGCAGGACGTAATATTAAAAAAAAAACAAATGGTGTCTATAACTGACTGAAAGGCATTAAGAAATAAGAAAAGAAGGAAGGAGAAGAAGAAGGAAGGAGAAGGAAGGAAGGGAGAAGGTAAAAAGGGGAAGGGGGAGGGGGAGGAGGGGGGGAAAGGAAGAGATAAGGAGAAGTTATAAGGGTCAAGCCCCGTAGTTTGCCATAGACGTGCGCAAAACGTCACTTTCGACATTTTCAGAATTTTTCGATGTTACTTGTATTTTTTTGGTAATTTTACTTATAATTGATGAGAATATCCGTCAGGCCATAAAGAGAATCAGCTCACAGATGGTTATAGTCATTATTTAGCAGTAACAATAGTGACTCAAGCCGCGTGAGTCATCCGTTACATTGGTAACGGATGACTCACGCGGCTTGAGTCACCATTGGGTAACAGTGGGGCTTCACGGTAATAACGGGTTACCGTTACCAATTGGTAACGGTGGGTCACCGCTGGTAAATGAAACTATTTCATACCTCGAATTCTATAATACTTGTATTTTTTTGGTAATTTTAATTCTAATTGACGGCCTGACGGTATCGTCAATTGGAACTGCCGTCAGGCCATAGAGAGAATCAGACCTCAGACGATTAAAGTCATTATTTAGCAGTGACATGACGCTGGTAAATGAAACTATTTCATACCTCGAATTCAGAACAGCAGGGAAGTCTCTTGCCCACGGCTGTCATATTGGTAGTCAAGGATTGGATGAACCGACAAGGTCTGTTAAATTTAATCACTGTAAGCGCGGCGGCAATTGCCCCTTGAATGATGCGGGACAATTTGATGCCATACGAGCCTCCTACACGACGAGTGTGCACGTCAATCCTAAGATTTAAAAACATTCCATGGGTAAATCATCGCCAGAATAATCTAAGTCTATGATCGTTATGTACCAAAATCAACAAACCTGTTTTGATCCATATTCAAAGCCCTCGATATCATCAACTGCACGCCTTCCATCCAGTGTGTTGAGCAGTACACGTCCAGTCCCTCATCAGAGGGCTTGACGATAGTAGTCAAAGTTTCCATAGTAAAATGGTATTGGCCATATATTGAGTTAACTCCTTTTATTTCTTTAGCTACTACATCTGTGCCTCTTTCGGTAGCATCTACTGCAGTGAATTGGGTGCAGTTGTTTGAGTGTATAGTCTGCCTTACATCTAAGACTGGTTCTCTAACATTTGTGTATGTAGCTTCGACTAGTTTCGCAGCCCTGTCTGCTATATAACGAGTCTCAGCCACAATTATGCCTATTGGCTGGTTGTAATATTTCACGGTACCACTAGCTAAGACTTCTTCATTGGCAGAGTATAAAAACGAGTCGGGTGGAGTAAAGGAGTTTATCCCTGGGATGTCTTCTGCCTTATAGAATGCTAATACGCCTGGGAAAGCCTGTAAAAAGATAGCAAATGATGTTATTTTTTTTTTATTATGTCTAGACCATCTGACTTTTATATTGAATAATAAAAAATAATAAAAATAAAAAGGTTTATTGCAGAAACTTACACACACTTACAACTATTATTACAGGTAAAAACCCAATGCAATAGTGAAGGAAACTCAATAATAAAAACTTATTTAAAACTTATTACATACAATGTTATCCTACAACAACTGTAACTGTCCTGTTAAGCTGTTTTCAGACCAGCGCGATTTGTCACGCGACGAGACACGAACAATACAAAACTTCACGGTATAACAATAACCGGTGTCGCGTCGCGCGACAAATCGCGCTGGTTTGAAAACAGCTTTAACTTGTACAACTTATACAGTAAATCTTACTTAAGGACCTCTTTTTAAGTAAAAGATATACCTGTGCTAGGAGATCCAGCTCTTTATTGACAAATCAAATGGTAAAAGTGGTGTACAAAAAGATAAATAGAATTTAAACAAAAAAATACAAGTAAAATCTCAAACTAAACAAGATAAGACTTGAAGTATAACTAAATAAAAGAAAAAAATAATAACTTAGACAGGAATCTTACCAAAGCTTTGCTGGCATCAATGGACACAATTTCACCCAAAGCGACTGTACTTAATGCGAAGGCACAGAATACCTCGTTGGGAAAATTTGGTAAATCATCAGTGTAGAAAGCCTCTCCCGCACATTGTATCTACAACCAACGTATGTAGGATAAAACAGAGAAATATTGTAGTCGAAAAAATATATGCTTGAACAAAGTATTCATGATATTCGAGTTTTTCTCACCATAGCTTCCAATTTCATAATAGGTTGTGTCACGGGCCACACTGATCGGTTAGTTTCAAACACCTGAACTCCTCTGGACACTGGACGGGTATTCGATAAGACTATCGCTCCAGATTTGTAGCGAGTGTTAATATTTGTTTCAGGAGATAGCGACAGTAAACCCTGAGATTGTAGAAAATAGTTAATTTCAGTTTGTTGCTAGTATAATAATAGCTATTTTATTACCGCTCATCAACATCATCATCTTCAACAATAGTAACAACACCAAAAAAAATGTAGTCACGAGCGCTAATATGTATCCACTTACCTAATTCAAAAGCGAATTTCTCGTGGAATATTGACTGCAACTTTGAGATAAGACCTATTTCATAATGGTTAAAGGTTTGAAAATACTAAGTTTGTCAAAACATAAAATTACAATCAACAGAGTAGGAGAAAATCTGTTTTAAAAGTTGCTAAGCGTATACATGTTAGTGCTTGTGTACTAGAATAATTAACTACGCGGTACAAAAAAAAATTATAGTAAATTAAATGTCATTTTTGCATAGTATCCACAGAGGAACGACCTTTACCCATCCATTTAATGGAGGAAAAGTATTCTAAATCAAATTTAGTATGTTAGAAAACTTATCGCGAGTAGGTTAAAAAAATCCTAGCCTACTATGATTACAAAAAAAAAAACAAAAATGACTTTTTTTAACATTGCGAGGTATAAACCAATTGAAAGAGCTTTTCAAGGAGAACCTTTGCTACTAACTCGACTTTTGCCAATTGTTAGTCAAAATTAATGACCTAAATAATTGATTACTTGGCCACCTAAGTTTAGGACTGTTCTTGGCACCCAATCGCCATAACTGATAATATCAATGGAGAGTACTTTATAAGAGAAACATTTGTTATTACTAAAACGAATTACTCGTTAAACGAATAAGTGCAATAAAAAAAATCCTTGTTGAATTTTTGAATTCTTATTTAATCTTAGTCTGGCCAGATTTTTTTTTGCCAACCCGCTCGCAATATTTTAACATACTTCAAATACATTTCATTCATTCTGTTTAATGAATGAAAAAGAAATGGGTGAAGGTCGTCCTCAATCCTCAATCTTAGACCATTTGAAATACTAAAAAACAGAACTTTTTTTCTGTATGGAGACTCCACTAGAAGCAAAGTGTTGTCATTGTTTGGCGAGAAATTATATTTTTTTCTGTGATATGATTCAGAACTTTTATTTTACTGTATATAATAATGCCAGGAATACTCACTTTATAAAACAATCCCAGAGCCGCTTTCTTCCTATACTCCGCTGAAGGGTCCGGTGGGTTTTCCTCAACCACCAGCTCAGCTTCCATGATCTTCAGTGCTGACGTCAGAGTGTCATTGGTGAAGAGCTTCTTCCCAATCAGGAACCTCTCTGTCGCAGTCGCCCTGATGAAGTTTGGGGAGAGAGGTCCGAAGACTATCCTTGCACACTTTACTATGTTGCCCGTTGCCATTTTGTATAGAAATCCTGCATGAACTAAAGCATGGGCATTTTGAGATCGTGGCATCACCTGTAATATTTATAATGTACTTTATTAAAATGTTCGTAATAAAATAGTCCGAATAGGTTCTTATAGTGCAATTTCTATGAGAATTTTGTATGAATTATTGAAATTTGAACAGGACAACGTCTATAGGGTCAACCAGTTTTAAATAATTACGATGATTTTTAGTATTGAAATGAAATTAAATTAAACTGTTTATTCTGTAAATATAGGAATATAGGAATCACTTTTACACGTCATATTAAAAAATATGTTTAAAATTAGCTAAATGAGTTCGGCGTTTCCTATCTGATTACTCTGAGAAGAAAGGCCGAAACAAACTCAGAGGTCACAGTCTCTTTTAAAGTCCAGACATAATCTTGGTCAGGCCATATGAGGGCAAGTGTAGTAGACAAGTGTCTGAAATGGTCTTTCGAGGAAAGAACCACACAGATTTGAGTGGACCTGTCCAGTCAGTGCAAGCATTTGTCAGTAATCGCGGAGCTCAACTCTGAACTTAAGGAGCTCAACTCGACGAACAGTACCAAAGAAAGGACATTTGGGTAGGCCGCATATATTTTCTATAGGTACCTAATGGGGTGTGAACTGGTGTGAAGTTATATAGAGATCTTTCAAAGCATAAAATAATAGAACACCTGGGATTCCTTTCGTCAATTGTGAACTGAAAATTCTTTTTCAATTTGGTAGAGAAAACTTTTGCGGTGGTTATAAATGTTATTAACTTTTCTTGGGTTGTTTATTAGTTAGCTTCAATAATACATATTTTTTGCACTTAGTCTATGTGGATGATTTTATAATCCTTACTCCCGGTCACTGTTATTTACTTAGCAGGCAGGTATTCCAATCTGTGTGGGGTAAGTACCATAACTATAAAGTTATAAATAAACACTTTCGACAAAAAAAAACGGCAGTTCGGGGTTGACTTCCAAAAAAAAACACTTTGAAGTGAAAAATAACTTTAATATCGAAAGTCGGTGGCAAAAATACAAAAATTCTAAACCAAACACACCGAAATTAAAGAAATTACACTTCCGAAATTAAAGTTATTTTTCAATTTGTAGTGTTTTTTTATGGAAGTTTTATTCAATAGATTTATGTAACTCATGCAATGTCGTCATCTGCCTTTGTTCAACAACCAGACATTATTATCATTTTAGTGGTTTTAACTTTTTTTTTTATTCTGGAAATAAATTACAAGATTGAATAAAAAATAGGACATTTCTTGTTTACCTTGTAGGTAACCAAACGATGGTCGTTACACAGCGGAGGTAGCATAATGTTCCAGATAACACTTCCTCTCATGTTCACCCTGAGAAACTGTTGCATCGTCAGCGTTTCCTTTGCGCTTAAACTGTTCTCTAAAATAAATAGATTGTTGATGTCTTTTATGTACACAAAATGTAACTTCCTTAAATAAGAAAATAAAAAAAAACAACGAAGGAAACAAGCAGTACGGTTATGGAATGCCTTGCCCGTGTCGATAAGGCACTAAGGAAAAAAAAGCACTTCCTCTCTCCTTAAACATCATCATTACATATAGTTCCTTGCTCTTGTTTCAAGTTTATAATTTTATTGTATATCTATGCATCTAGACATATAAAGAGATAAGTTTATGCTTTATGTATGTATGTATTGATTGTATATGTAAATCAGTACACCACTGACTACCTGCAGTATTTTCTCTCCTTCTTACTTTAATCCATCCAAACGTTGTCTGTAAAAGATCATTGTGTCACCCTATGTAAAATTTCTAAAGTGTCTTTAATTTTTATGGTGTACATAATAAAGAGTATTCTTCTATCTAAAATCTTAATATCACCATTTTCAAGTTCCAGGGTTTAATGTTTTTACACGAAATGGTTTCAATTCTTAATCTCTATATATGAAATCCATAGAACAAAACCAAAACCATAAATAATTAATCAAAGATATACTTACGTATAGTGACTTGTGCCCCAACTGTTTCTAAAAGCAAGAAAATATCTGACGCGAACCAGTGGTGCTTGTTCTTGATCATTAAGTTCCCGGCAATCGATGCCACCTGCAGAGACACGATTATTTTAATTTCAACCTGATCAACAACATGCTAAACATTTTCAACGACATGACTATACTAAGGGCTATTATTGAATAATCTACTCACGTTTCTAATCGGAATGTGAGCTACATTTAGTACGTGATCGTAAATCTTCTGCAAATATCCAAAGTATTCTTCGTTAGAGACAGTTAGTAGTATCTCCAGAAACTCTGTGAGTGTCGTCCCAGCGTTAACTATTAAGTTCTGATCAAGTGTGTATCCTTTGAGTTCTTTGACACCACTTATGTCTATAAGGACACGAGGATACTCATCTATAGGATATACTCCTGCAAACGTAAATTTTAGTAAATCTCCTTCTATTTATCTGCTATTTTTATAGTGACGATATTTATTAATAACGAAAAATTCTACCAACCTCTTGCAGTATTCCCATTAATAAGCATATAAGAATCATCGCCCTCTCTATTCCAAATCGTAAATATATCTCTTACTTCTTGCACACGATACCAAAGCCTTTTATCTTTCAGTTTGATCTCAATGATGCTTTCTTTTCCATTTTCTTGATCTATGAAGCACCACTCACTATCCTCGCAATTACTTTTATCACAAGCTTCACCAGTTTTCTTACAGATTTGAAGATCTTCAATATCTTGAAGCTTGATCTGTCTTGGAGCATCTATGGCAAACTTTTTGAAGGCCTGAAGGATTGGCCTGTAGCCGGTACAGCGACAAACATTGCTAGCTAATGACTTTTCTATTTCTAGCATTGTGATATTGGGATTAGTTTTAAGCAGACTGCAAATAAAAAAATGTGGTACACACATGGTAAACATTTGGTCCTATAAAGCGGATGATGACTGGAAGATGCCATCTTTTTTGACAAATACATTTTTGGAGACCAAATAATTTTTATTATCCTTACCTATACATCGACATTACCCAAGATGGTGAACAATATCCACACTGAGAACCATTTCCTTTAGCCAGTGTAGTCTGCAGCTCATGGTAGCCTATCTTCCTGTTGCCCAACCCCTCGATGGTGGTGATCTCCAATCCATGGCATGCTGTTACTGGTTTCATGCACTACCAGATGAAATGTTTTTGAATACCAATTCATTTGTGAATAGAAACAATCAAACAGTGAAGAATATATTTGGAACAGAACTAAAAAGACATTATTCGTAAACGACAGTTCGTCAAACTGACGAGCTGATTGATTAACCGGCAAGAATAAGTCTGAGTGAAAACATGAGTATCATATTCCTAGCCAGATTAATGTCAATAGATAATATAACTAAACATCTTTTTTGAGAACATACTACAAGAAGTTTAATAACTACATGATTGAGGCCTACGGCCGGCCAAATACCAAGGTATTTGGCCGGCCGTAGGCCGTATTACAAGTAATATACCAGGATAATGTACCCTGCCCGTTCTACTCCATAGAGACTGTTCTCCACGTTTTGAAATTGGGAACTAGCTTCAACTTTCTGACTAACTGACCGACAAGAAAAAAGTAATAGTTTCATTGAAATAAATGCTTTGAGTTTGAATTTGATCAATGCACTACCAACTAAATGTTTCCATTTGTTTTTAGAAGAAGTTCTATTGCCGATTGATTTACTTACCGAGTTGATAGCATACGGCTTGACATTCGGTTGATGTACGCTGACGATACAGCCTCCGCAGCCGCCTTCACGGCACATGTACTTGGTGCCATGGAGCCCTATGTACAGCCGCAGGTAGTCCACCAGCATCACGTCTGAGCTCACATCGCATCCCACTAGTAAAAATATATTTGGACGATACAACAAGATTCTTAGGTAGGTATTTTATCATCTTTCCCGACATTTCAAAAAGTTTCTATCTGATAGACAAACACGTAATATTTATTTAACACTAAATGACTTTCTTTAAAACTACTAAATAGCAAAATAGATAAATCAACACAGCAATATGAAAGTACGTTTGTCTGTTTTCCCAAAAGCATTGTAAGCTTACTAGCAGAACTAGACATATGTTTGGGCATCGCAGTGGTGTTAGATCTATAACCTATCTATTGAGCCTATCTTCAACTTGTCATGAATCACGACTTATATTATCTCTGTACTCTAAAGTATCAATGTTATTTATATTTTTACTGTAATAGATAAGAACTGTAATATTTACCGCAATATTCCGCGCCATTAACTTTAAACTTAATAACTCCCATGACAGACGACTTTCTTCACCGGCTCGGTTTTCAGTTATAACACAGCAACATTGACGGATCAATTTCCACCAGTAAAGTACTGTTGCCGCACCTACCACAAACACTGATAAGCCTTAATTATAGGAGTTATAAAAAGTAGAACATTATCTTGACGCAAATGTTGAACTCGTTTTTCATCGAATTGACGTAGGTTCCAGTGAAAATATCTTTAACGTACATAGCGTAGGACGATAAGTATGGAAATTATTTTCCACTTGTTTTCCACTTGATTGCAATAACGCGACAATTAGCTAGCAGATGAGCCACATCATTAATCTTCGTATTGTGTAAAAACCAGAAGTCAGATTTCTTAAAAATATAATATACGATGTATTTAGTCATTTAATCCGCTTAACTGTTCTTAAAAAGTTATAAAAAGCCCTGTAAGAAATCGACACGCGTTTCGCCTCTCAACGAGGCATCCTTAGGATGACCATTGATTTGTTGCGAACCTGGTCACACGACTTGTTGCCACGTCAAGCGCCGAATGCAGTGTGAGCCACCCCGCCCGACAACCCCACTTATATAGAATTACTGCTCAGTCCATCTTGGCTAGAATCGTTATCAGCGCGATAAGGGGCTGCGAACAATCGTAGCAAATGTGACCTTGGAATACTCGTATTTAGTTCGTAAAAATACAGATATAAGAAAAATACAATGGTTATGTTAGACAGAAACAGTTACGTCCAAAAGGTAAATGATGTATTAAATTACACGGTAGTGATTTTGAACTAGGATCAGACCCCACTAAAGATTTCACTTCACGGCTAAAAATATTACCAAAACATCTTTACATCGATCAAAAATCTTTAAAATATATTGTTCCTATGAACCCTCTTAAGCTATACGGTTTGCCTCTTATGCTATTCATAAGGATCCCTATAGGGCTAGTGGTTTCTTATATAGGTGTACCAGCATATAAATTGTAAAAAAATTGAACTATTTACTAAAGTCGATATCAAATTTTAAACCAAAGTTTACTCTTAAAAATTGTTTACTGTTGGTAGAAAAGGTTAAGTATATCAATTTGCTTACTGGTGCAAAGTTATTATCTTTGGATGTTGAGAGTTTATTTACAAACGTTCCATGTTAGGAGTGTTTACAGATACTTGAAAATCTGTGACCAAACACGCCTGAACCAATTAACTGTCAGATGTATTTTTTTAAATCTGAAATAATTCTTTAATGATGGTGGTAGGTAACTTACTTTCTTTTGTCTATCTAGATAACCTCATGCTACTCGATGGAGTTATGTACTATCAGTTTGTTTTTGCTTCTACAGGTCTGAAGAAGTAATAATTTGGTATATTTTTTTTCCAAGTAAACTCTGTTGTCTAAACATACTGTTAAGAGTCAAACTGGTACAATGAAAAAAAAAAGACTCATCGGAAACTTCTTTTCTGAAAAATTACACACACACGCAAGGAACAAAATATTTTACCGTAATATTAATTAATAATACCCTTGGTATTCTTATCTAAGTCATAAACGGACAAACAATATTTAAAATGTATTTCAGTGAAAACATTCTGCCAAACAGCCTAAAATATCTAAGCAGGCGTCAAATAAAAAATTAAAAAATATGTTTATATCGTGCTCTTTCCAAGCATCACCACAATAAATGGCTATTCTAAGATTCAATATAATTTCAATAGTTATTCTAAGATTCACAATCTTATGGCTAATTAAACTTAAAATCTGCAGTATTTGTCGACGACAGTAAACAGTTCCTTTCAACCGTGTATGGTCCAT